>CM068297.1:71759104-72129690 GCA_034768395.1 Linum lewisii | reverse complement strand
GATTGCAGAGTTGGGCCGAGCCCATCATATTTTCGTTATTGAGTTCAGCCCACTCTTCTAGAACATCGTAATGGGCCTTAAACCCAAAGTTCAATCCTATTTTCCTCTTAGAGCCTACAAGCCTTAATTTCTACATACCCATACGCGCTTAGAGATAGGAATCGTAGTTCTTCGGATACCAATTCATCAAAGATGGTTTTTTTTTCTTCAAACATCCATTTTAAAAAAAAAACGAATTTTAAGATGGCGTACCCGGCTATCAGAGTTTCAGAATGACTTTAAATTTACTAAAAAGAACGAGGACCCGGACAAAATACGGTTACCACAGGCGCAATTTCGAATGACCAGGTTTGAGTTGGTTGCTATGGCTCCATGGATGCACCTCCAGAGAAAAAATCACACTTTAGGGGGAACCGAGAGGTTCCAGAGCCATTTCCATTGCCTAGCTTCGTAGGAGCGCAGTCTGACATGAACAGTGGGGCCGAGAGATAATTCTGAGTGGGCAGCATAGTATGCTGACCGGACGGAAAAGCGCTCGTCCTTGGTAAACTTCCATTTCCAGTCGTCCACAGCGTCGTGGGTGCCAAAGTGGACCTTCTGGATGGCTGTAGCTTCATCCTCGCTGCAATATTGTTGGATGGTATGGGTGTTCCAAGATCGTGAGCGCTGGTTAATCCACTCGGCTACCTTGAGGCAAGGGGTCCCGGTGCCCGAGAGAGTGTGCGAGGGCAGGCTGGGGACCCACGGGTCTTTGTTAATGGTAGTTGTCTCTCCATTACCAATTACTCTGATTGCTCCAAGTTGGAGGACCTTCCGTGCCTCATAGAGGCTTGACCAGATCCAGGACGGTCGCGATCCCTTCTTTGCGTCCAGGAAGCTGTCTTTTGGAAAAATAGCGACTCTTGAGGAGGCGTGCCCAAAGAGGACCATCTCGATCGGGTGCACGTAGCAGCTTCCAAGCTTGTCTTGCCAGGAGTGCTTGGTTAAAGGAGTGGAAGGATCGAAACCCCAGCCCTCCTTGCACTTTGGGGGTACATAAGGTATTGCCGTGGCTCCAGTGGATCAACTTCTTGTGCATTGAGCCCGACCAGAAGAATCTTCGGATGATTGAGTCCATCTTGTTTGTGGTAGCCTTTGGGAGAAGGAAAAGAGACATTATATAGGTCGGAATAGCTTGGGTGACCGCCTTGAGGAGCGTTTCCTTCCCTGGGTGCGAGAGCGTGGACCCCTTCGAGGTTTGTGCAGAAGAGTACATACGATCGAGCAGGAAAGAGAAGGTCTCTTTACGGGATCTACCCCATTCCGTTGGTACACCCAGGTACCGAGAATGGCCGGTTTGGCATCCAAGTCTGCTTATGATGTCAGATCTAGTGGTGTCTTCGACGTTTCTACTGAAGAAAATGGATGATTTTTCCGGATTGACTTCTTGTCCAGTGATTCTTCCGTACCCGTTGATGATGTTTAAGATGTTGAGAGCTTCATCCACGGTCGCTTTCCCAAAGATGATGGTATCATCAGCGAAAAGGCAGTGGGTAAGGCGGGGGCCCCTGAGATTGAGCTTGATTCCGGCAATATCCTGATTCTGGATACCCTTTTCCACCAAGAAGGAAAGGGCATTTGTCATGAGGATAAATAAGAAGGGGAAATGGGGTCCCCTTGCCTGATACCTCTTGACGGGGAGAAAGTATTGGTAGGATGGCCATTGAACAAAAGAGAGAAGCGAACTGTCTTGATGCATCCGTTGATCCATGAGCACCATATTTATCTGAGAATCCGTATGCCTTGAGCAGATCCATGAGGCAATCCTAGTCAACTAGGTCATAAGCTTTCCTCATATCCAACTTAAGACACATGTCTTTATTCTTGCTCCTCGTTCTAGTTTTGAAACTATGGAGGACATCGTGCATGATGATAATATTATCCTGAATATCCCTTCCCCCAGTGAAGGCTGTTTGGGCATCTGAAACGAGCGAGTCCATCCAGCCCTTGAGTATATTAGTTAGCAGTTTAGAGATGACTTTGTACCTGAAATTGCAGCAGCTGATGGGTCTGAATTGGCTCATCGTAGTGGGGTTCTTAACTTTGGGGATAATGACAATATGAGTGTCGTTCCATTCAGGAGGCATTATCCCCGTACTGAAGAAACCCTTAACTTCTGTGCAGAAGTCATTTTCAATCATGCTCCAGAATCTTCTGTAAAAATGATCCGGGAATCCATCAGGACCCGGGGACTGGCTTGCCCCAAGGTCGAAGACCATTTTTAATGTCTTCGTTGGTGACGTCTCTGCATATGTCAACGTTCATCTCCTCCGTAACGACCATAGGCATGTCAATGGAGGGTCTGTCATTCCCGTCATTGGGTGTAGCCGTAAATAGCTTTACAAAGTAATCTCTAGCCATGTCCTCAATTTCTTTCTCTGTTGGTCTTCTGAAGACGTGATATGCGATTCCTTTGGCGTCTGTGGATTGCCGAGGCGTGGAAGAAGGTTGTATTTCTGTCGCCTACCTTTAGCCATTGGATTCTGGATCTTTGACTCCATTCAATCTCCTTGTTTTTCCAAAGGTCTTCCAGTTCCTGGTGAAGTCTTTTCTCTTCTTCGATAATGTGGGGTGACCGGAAGAGAGTCTGAATAACTTTGATTCTTGCTTTTGTTTCCTTTTCCTTGGAAATTACCTCATTGTGGTTACGTCTAGCCCACTTCTGTAGATCATTAGTACAATTCTTTAGGAAGGTGCTGCTTTCTCTTGGGAGCTTGTTCTAGTTTTTTTGATTATCTCATCACTTTGTGGATCCGTCAACCATTTAGCATCAAAGCGGAAGGGGCAGTTTTGGTTGGTCCAAATACCATGGATTCGAATAGAAAGGGGGCAGTGGTCAGATCTAATTTTCTCCTCATTTAC
The DNA here is from genome assembly GCA_034768395.1 of Linum lewisii. Lineage (NCBI taxonomy): Eukaryota > Viridiplantae > Streptophyta > Magnoliopsida > Malpighiales > Linaceae > Linum > Linum lewisii. The sequence goes on along the minus strand of CM068297.1, from coordinate 72,126,789 downwards.
GACCAGTGCTCTGTCGAAGAATGTTCTCCAGTTGTGGGAAGCTAAGGTTCTGTCCAGTCTTTGTTTAATCTCATTGTTTCCTTGTTGACCGTTAGACCAGGTAAAAGGATCTCCTTGGAATCCCAGATCAACTAAGAAATTGTCAGAAATAAAGTTTCAGAAGGCATTAGTCGAAGAGTACGAAAGGCCGTTTCCTCCTTGTTTTTCAAAAGCAAAGCTGATGGCGTTCAAATCGCCTACAATCAGCCAGGGCTTATTAACGTCCCTACTAAGGCCACTAATAACGTTCCAGAAATCATTCCTTTCTACTACAGTACAAGGAGCGTGCACAAAAGTACAGTAAAAACTGCATCCTAGATCAATCTTAGCATGGATATAGTTCTTTGAAGAGTTAATGATTCTCATTGGGATATCATTTACCCACCAAAGAGCCAAGCCACCCGCGAGATTGATTGGGTTGACATAGTACCCATTTGCAAAATCCAAAATGGTCCTCTTCCTGTTGAGGTATGGAGTGTCTTGTTTAGTCTCCATCAGGAAGACAATGGACGGGCGAGAGTTGCGCACAAGACTACTGATGAGCTGTAGAACAGTGATCAAATACTACCAAGCTAGAAGCAAGATAGATCGTATTCCACAGGGTTTCTTCTAATCATTTACTCAAATATGTTGGCAAATTACTCAAGTTTAAACAGGTTGTGCGTGGTGTGAGTTCCACGACTTCTAATCTAAAAAAGCAGGAAAATAAAAGACAGAAAGATTAAAAGGTTGACTAACGAGAAGATAGACGAGCTTAGATTTCGAATCCCCCTTAGATCACCAAGGCAACGACAATCACAAGACCAGCGGTTTTCAATTCTAATTCAATCAGTTTTTATACACCACCATAACTCCTGACCCTTAGGTTTAAGACTGACGAACGTTCGCTCTATCCGATCTAGCTACCAAGATTAATTAGCCGCCCGGATACGGTCGCCTCTCGCAACGACTTAACTAACTGGTGCAATTACTAATGATTTATGAGTTACTCTTGAAGCGGATTAACCCTAACTGGTTCCTACGAAAGGCACACTCCAATGATTAGGTTAACTGGTTGAATTGATGTTTTAAAGAGAGGCGAGCGTTCGCTTCTATCCTCAACTTAACAAGAATCTAAACTAGGTGATCAAGGAAGACAGGTTTAAGCGCCAAAGCAGGGAACCGTCTAGCGACTAACCCTAGCTTGCAAAAACCTAATCTAGGCGACCAACCAGAAAAGAAACATAAACAATCAAGAACAAAACAACCATGCAAAGAGAAACTGATTGAACTTCGAATCTAATTACCGCCGATCCGTGACCGCTTTAAAGCCCTGGGTCACTTAGGGTTCATCTAATCTAAGCTCTACAAGTTCAGCTACTCATAACGATAACAAAAGAATCAACGGCAACAAAGGAAATCATCATACAGAGGGAGAACAGATAAGAACTGAAAAACCTAATTCTGACGACTCCCGCGAAGCTTCGATCTCCTGGATCTTCAACTTTAAGCTCCGAGTTCTCCGAGGTGGAAGGATGGCGTCACGATCTCTCCACGGATCTTCGAACTCTCTAAACTCTATCTATCGACCCTAGAGTCGGCTGACTCTCAAAAGTCTGATTTGTGAAAATATGAATAATGATTGATTCCTTCCTGCTGGCTGCAGCTGCTTCTTTAAATAGGTATAATTAGGGTTTTCGAACCCAGCCCGAAAAAAGGAAGGAGTTTTCGGCGAAAACTTATAAAGTTTTCGCCGAAAACTTAAGTTCAAAGCCTTCTGTCGATTTCTTCATAACTTTTCGGCAAAAACTTAAATAGTTTTTGCCGAGAACTTCAACTGGATCTTCGATGGATTTCTTCTAGGATTTTCGGCGAAAACTTAAGGAGTTTTCGCCGAAAACTTCAGTGTAAATCATCTGACTTCGCCTGTGAGTTTCTGAAGGTATTTTCGCCGAAAACTGTGTAGTATTTTCGGTGAAAACATTATGCTGGGCAGTTGGATCTTCGGTTCTGACTCCAATTTGATTTCTGGTTCGATCCTTGAGGTCTTGAACATGTCTGTGGCTACGTAAATGATGGCAAAAACCTGTGCTATCACAAAAACACTAGAAATCCATCAAATAGACCCAAAAAGGGCCAAAGTAACCAAATCGGTAGGAAATAGGGTAGTTGAGTGAATATTCGCTATTTTACCCCTAAAACCATGTTTCAAGCAAGGAAATGTCGCTTAAATGAGGCTGATAATCACGTCAAATCGAGTGTCATCAACTACGCAAATGGTCAACTGTAAGGCGTCGCCCGACACCTCTAGTTCCAGCTTAGGATGGTCATTCGGGGAAAGGTAGCTCTACAGTGGCCACCGCTTCTATGTTGAGATCAAGTTTCCTCTTTCAATCTCTTTTGTGTTGAGGGAACTAGGTGCCCCTTGAATGGCACTTGAGCTTGCCGGTTGGACATTGAAGAGGTTGCGGGTTGTGTTTCTCCTGATATTGATTCTGTGTTTAGTCTTGGTTTTTGAGGAAGAGCCTGTAGTGGGAGGGAAGCCGGGGATATGGGGAGCTTGCTCCAGTTTCCTCTTTTTTGTTGTTGGTTCCGAAGGTGGTTGGGAAGGATTTTTGTTTTGGGCGTTGGTTGTATAGGGGACTGTGGCCGGCGGGGTCAAGTTTGAAGATCCCATTTCAGGGGAATTGTTCATGAATAGAGCACTTGGGCATGGAAAGGGGCCTGCAAGATCAGGGAGATTTATGTTTGAAAAGGTTGGGATGGGGGTGAAGTGGAGGCCTGTTGGATTGTTTGTGTTGAGGGGAGGGGTGAAGTGGTAGGGGAAACGTGGGCTTGGGGTGAGGATAGGATGGAGGGGATAGTGTTGTGGGCCGAATGGGTCAGGGGAGTTGGTATGGGTGAAGTCGAACCCTAGAGAAAAGGGTCGGATGGGGGAGTTCTGGTTTAGGAGGTTTGGGGATCTGAGTGGGGATCCGGTCAGGTTGCGGTTGGATTGAATGGGTTCAAACCCCGGTGGCACAGATACACTTCAGACAATAGGAGATGGGACAGCCAGGCCTTGACCGCTTGTACGTTCTTCAGAGATTAGATTGTTCTCCCCATTCTCGAGGCTGCGAGGGTACCGGGGAGATGAGCTGGATGACCCGTTTGAATCTCCAGAAAAGAAGTCATGGTACATGGGGGTTCATGATGACACTCGATTTGACGTGATTATCAGCCTCATTTAAGCGACATTCCCTTGCTTGAAACGTGGTTTTAGGGGTAAAATAGCGAATATTCACTCAACTACCCTATTTCCTACCGATTTGGTTACTTTGGCCCTTTTTGGGTCTATTTGATGGTTTTCTAGTGTTTTTGTGAAAACACAGGTTTTTGCCATCATTTACGTAGCCACGAACGTGTTCAAGACCTCAAGGAGTGAACCGGAATCGAACCAGAGTCAGACCGAAGATCCAACTGCCCAGCACAATGTTTTCGCCGAAAATACACTGAGGTTTCGGCGAAAATACCTTCAGAAACTCACAGGCTGATTTACACTGAAGTTTTCGGCGAAAACTACTTTGAGTTTTCGCCGAAAATCATAGAAGAAATCAAACAGGGGATTTTGCCTAAAGTTTTCGGCAAAAACTATCTGATATTTTCGCCGAAAATATCTTCCAAATCCGGCGCTGTATTGGAAACCCAAATCGTACCTATTTAAATAGAGGCAGCCGGCAGGCAGAGGGATACCTGGAGACAACTCATAATCCATATTTTCACGAATCAGACTTTTGAGAGTCAGCCGACTCTAGGGTCGATAGATAGAGTTTAGAGAGTTCGAAGAATCGTGGAGAGATCGTGACGCCATCCTTCCACCTCGGAGAACTCGGAGCTTAAAGTTGAAGATCCAGGAGATTGAAGCTTCGCGGGAGTCGTCAGAATTAGTTTTTCAGTTCTTATCTGTTCTTCCTCTGTATGATGATCTTCATTGTTGCCTTTGAATCTCTTGTTTCTGATATGAGTAACTGAACTTGTAGAGCTTAGATTAGATGAACCCTAAGTGACCCAGGGCTTTAAAGCGGTCACGGATTGGCGGTAATTAGATTCGAAGTTCAATCAGTTTCTCTTTCATGTTTGGTTTGTTCTTCGTTGTTTATGTTTCTTGTCTGGATTGATTACCTAGATTAGATTCTGGTTAAGCTAAGGATAGAAGCGAACGCTCGCCTTACTTTAAAACATCAAATCGAACAATTAACCTTATAATTGGAGCGTGCCTTTCGTAGGAACCGGTTAGGATTAATTCACTGCAAGAGTAACTCATAAATCACTAGTAATTGCACCAGTTAATTAAGTCGTTGCGAGAGGCGACCGTACCCGGGCGGCTAGTTAATCTTGGTAGTTAGAACGGATAGAGCTAACGTTCGCCGGTCTTAAACCTAAGGGTAAGGAGTTATGGTGGTGTATAGAAACTGATTGAATTAGAATTGAAAACCGCTGATCTTGTGATTGCCGTTGCTCTGGTGATCTAAGGGGGATTCGAAATCTAAGTTCGTCTATCTTCTCGTTAGTCAACCTTTTTACTTTTCTGTCTTTTATTTTCCTTTGTTCATTAGATTAGAAGTCGTGGAACTCACACCACGCACTAAGTGCTTAAACCTGAATAAATTGCCAGCTTCTTTGAGTAGTCAATTGGTAGAAACCCCGTGGAATACGATCTACCCTACCTTCACAGCTTGGTAGTTATTTGATTGACCGCTATCCTGCAGCTTATCAAATTGGCGCCGTTGCCGGGGACTCTTCTAATTGTTTGAAAGAAGAGTTGGCAAATTATTCTTCTACCTTTCCGCTTTACCATTTAATTTTCCTCCATATTTCCATGATTTACCTGGGTAGTGCTTTTGAGTTTTGATTATGCAGGATTACAGGTGGGATGACCAGTACCAAGAGTGGTATGTCGATGAAGCACCGTATATTGAGGATAACCAAGAGATGTATATACTAGCTCATCAGCATCGACAACAGACGACGAGAATAGAATCCTTCTTGGAGAATATCTCTACAAAGCTACAAGCTCACAAAGAGATAGACTCACATGTTCATCAAAATCGACAACAGACGGCAAGAGTAGAATCCGCCTTGGATGATCTCATTTCGAAGCTGCAAGCTCGTAACGTAGTGGATGTCGAGCTCGAGCAACCAAACCCACTAATAGAAGAAGATGCTCAAGAGCTGTATGAAGATGAACATGACAATCTCACCGATGACTATTGCGAGCTAGAAGCATCTGATGAAGAATCCTTGGCGGTGGTGGTTGATGAAGACATAGAGCCAATCCATCTTGAAGTTGAGGCTGAAGAGGAGCACATAGAGATTGAGGAGATACCCTCACCTACACTTCCACCGAGTCAACCTGTAGAGAAGATGGAGCTCATTGACCATGCCACGCCGTACTACCTCTTTCCACCTCCGGTTGGAGAATTCAAGAAGAACTGGTCATCCAACCAGAACCGCGATATACTGGAGCACTACCGGTTACATCACCCTGCTGGAGTGCTACATGGCACTCAACCGCACACCTTGAAGAAGACGATTGACTTCAAGGAACTCTTGAGTTGGGGTCCCTAACAGGTACCGTCCGGCTCAAGGACGTTAAAAGAGAGCGCTTTGTGGGAGGCAACCCACGGCTGGAGTCCGTTTTTGAATTATTGAGTCAGTCTTTTTCGTCGTTCGAGTCGGTTTCAGGGAGCCAAAGTGTCAGTTTTCTTTTATTTTCGTCTGTTTTAATTTTTTTTTGTGTCAGCTCAAATTTTCGCCGAAAACTTCACCAGTTTTTCGGCGAAAACTTTAGTTGGGTCAGAAAATTTTCGATAACCTTTAAAAAAAAAGGAGTCAAAATATTTTCAAAATTCCCCTAACCGTCTTTGTTCGACTTTTATTCTGTGTGGATCTGGGACACTTGTCCCGGTATCCTTTTGATCTTTTTGTTGTTTTTGTTTTTGTAGGAGCTTGAGTAGCTACTCCGCTCTGCTCCGGACGCTCCGTGTTCATCCCCTACACCGACCATCTCGTCACAGGTTCTTCGTATCTCTCTACTCTAGTTTAGTCCTGTGAGGACACAGAACCGTTTAAGTGTGGGGTAGGATTCTAGGATTATGCATGATCTTGTTTGATTTTCTGTGATTCCGTGGTTCAATTTTGAAATTTCTCTTACATAGAATTGCTCAATTCTTGACTTTTGATGTTAAATTGACTTCAATTTTGAACAATGACGTCTAGACTGTTCCACTTAGAACCTGTAACCAACGTGTCGGAACTGATATTAAATGAGTCTAGGTCAGAACAGATCATAAATCACTCTTGTAGTTGAACTTGAATTAATTGGTTTGTTAATAACAAAGCTCGATAACACCGTGCTAAGATGATAAATGCTAGCTTCTTCCATGTTTTCACTCCATACTTGTTCACCTGTGATTGTGGCTTGAGATTAGGCGGAAGTCCAATTCGAAATCTTGTGTAAAAAGTTATAACTAGCTAGGATTAAGTGGATAAATTGTTAAATCAAGTAATCAAGTTGTGCTAATCAATGCTAAGTTCTTAAAAGTGCTAAAAAATAAAGCTAGGCAAGCCCGACACCTAAGTGAAGTGTTCGGGTTGAGCACTAGCAAAAGCACAAATACTGTGAGCTAGGCAGGTCCAACACCTAAGTGAAGTGTTTGGTATCGAGCACTAGTATGCAGTAAATAAATTGAACGAAGAAGTTGAAACTTGAAATTAATTGTTGTTTAAATCGGTCCTAGCTAGAACATGTAACGTACAGATCTAGAAACGGATGAAGTCGAGTCGATAGCCACGTCACTTTTCCTACCTCCGCATCCACATAATGGCTAGAGCTTAAAGTCTTTTTGATTAGAATTGGTGTTATCGTAGTCGGTTAATTATGATTAATTGTTTTCCCAAGAAACGAGCTTTATTGAAACTACTACTTGAAGTGTGCAGAAAACAGTGAGATCAAAAACTTATTTGGTTGATGTTCGTACATGTGTAGGTTAAGTTTCTACGTGGAACTGTCTAAATCAAATTGTTAGAATTGAATCACGGTTTAATCTCGTGTCATTTGTGAATTTGAGTGTATTCTAGTTCAGTTTGCTTGAGGACAAGCAAAAGCTTAAGTGTGGGGTATTGATGACACTCGATTTAACGTGATTATCAGCCTCATTTAAGCGACATTCCCTTGCTTGAAACGTGGTTTTAGGGGTAAAATAGCGAATATTCACTCAACTACCCTATTTCCTACCGATTTGGTTACTTTGGCCCTTTTTGGGTCAATTTGATGGTTTTCTAGTGTTTTTGTGAAAGCACAGGTTTTTGCCATCATTTACGTAGCCACGGACGTGTTCAAGACCTCAAGGAGTGAACCGGAATCGAACCAAAAATCAAACCAGAGTCAGACCAAAGATCCAACTGCCCAGCACAATGTTTTCGCCGAAAATACACTGAGGTTTTCGGCGAAAATACCTTCAGAAACTCACAGGCTGATTTACACTGAAGTTTTCGGCGAAAACTACTTTGAGTTTTCGCCGAAAATCATAAAAGAAATCAAACAGGGGATTTTGCCTAAAGTTTTCGGCAAAAACTATCTGATATTTTTGCCGAAAATATCTTCCAAATCCGGCGCTGTATTGGAAACCCTAATCGTACCTATTTAAATAGAGGCAGCCGACAGGCAGAGGGATACCTGGAGACAACTCGTAATCCATATTTTCACGAATCAGACTTTTGAGAGTCAGCCGACTCTAGGGTCGATAGATAGAGTTTAGAGAGTTTGAAGAATCGTGGAGAGATCGTGATGCCATCCTTCCACCTCGGAGAACTCGGAGCTTAAAGTTGAAGATCCAGGAGATTGAAGCTTCGCGGGAGTCGTCAGAATTAGTTTTTCAGTTCTTATCTGTTCTTCCTCTGTATGATGATCTTCATTGTTGCCTTTGAATCTCTTGTTTCTGATATGAGTAACTGAACTTGTAGAGCTTAGATTAGATGAACCCTAAGTGACCCAGGGCTTTAAAGCGGTCACGGATTGGCGGTAATTAGATTCGAAGTTCAATCAGTTTCTCTTTCATGTTTGGTTTGTTCTTCGTTGTTTATGTTTCTTGTCTGGATTGATTACCTAGATTAGATTCTGGTTAAGCTAAGGATAGAAGCGAACGCTCGCCTTACTTTAAAACATCAAATCGAACAATTAACCTTATAATTGGAGCGTGCCTTTCGTAGGAACCGGTTAGGATTAATTCACTGCAAGAGTAACTCATAAATCACTAGTAATTGCACCAGTTAATTAAGTCGTTGCGAGAGGCGACCGTACCCGAGCGGCTAGTTAATCTTGGTATTTAGAACGGATAGAGCTAACGTTCGCCGGTCTTAAACCTAAGGGTAAGGAGTTATGGTGGTGTATAGAAACTGATTGAATTAGAATTGAAAACCGCTGATCTTGTGATTGCCGTTGCTCTGGTGATCTAAGGGGGATTCGAAATCTAAGTTCGTCTATCTTCTCGTTAGTCAACCTTTTTACTTTTCTGTCTTTTATTTTCCTTTGTTCATTAGATTAGAAGTCGTGGAACTCACACCACGCACTAAGTGCTTAAACCTGAATAAATTGCCAGCTTCTTTGAGTAGTCAATTGGTAGAAACCCCGTGGAATACGATCTACCCTAGCTTCACAGCTTGGTAGTTATTTGATTGACCGCTATCCTGCAGCTTATCAGTGTACATAGATCGAGGTGAGATGGGATGATATTGACCGTGGGGCATGTCAGAGTTTGGAGCCGTTGGTGGCGTTTCTTCCGAGGCGGCAGAGGGCGACGCGCGCTGCAGGGGTAGGGACTGTGACAGTCGGACCGGAGGATAGAGGCTTTTCCCGAGGCCCCTTCTCGTCGGGGATGGGGATCTCCACCGGGTAGACGATTGGGCAGCAGTCCGGGCGGTGTCGGAGCTTCCTGTTCCGGGGGATTGGAGGTTTCCATCGGTTCCTCTGCTTGGCTGCCGATTTGTTGCAACCATTCGTTGGGGGTTCTGATCCCGGATCACTGTGGGTCTGGGGGCCTCCTGACCGTCGACTCCGCTACCGGTCAGTCTTTGAGTTCTGTGTTCCGACGAAGTGGAGACCTAGCATTGGTTAGGGCCCTGGAGTTGAGAGAATCGCCAGTTCCTTTCGGGTCTTCCTGATCTGAATCAGAGGCGTATCCTGCTCTTATGGATCGGCAGAATAGTCCTTTGGGTGGGATTTCCTCCCCTTTGGCCACCATCTCGTCTCTAACAGAGCATTTCTCTAAGGTGTGTCCTATTCTTCCACAGAAGCGGCAAAACTCCTTTAGTTTCTCATAGCTAATCTTCACCGTCTGGTTTGAGGAGTCCTCCAGATCGAATTCGTCAATGAGGGGGTTAGTTATATTGACTAGCGCGAAGATACGCACTGTTGGTCTCCATTTTTCTGGGTTGATCCCTTCGGCGTCAATAGAGATGACATTGAAGAAGTTCTTTGCCATGTATAGCATATCAGCTTCGTTCTTGTATTGGCTTGGGACTCTGAGGAAGTTGACCCAGAGTGGGACCTCATCTAAAGGCAAGTCCTCCGGATTCCCTACCCCGTTCCATTTCTTGATGCTGAGGAGAGAATTTTGAATGATGTAGGGTTGTTTTCCCATGCCATATCTCTCTGGCTCTCCCTTTGGACAGTAATGATGAAGAATCTCGGGTTCTTCGAGACATTCTGGACATCAATAGCTCCCATGTGGTTCCAGGCTCTGTTTGCTGCTCCAATCACTGCTCCAAGAGACATCACTCTTGACCCAATGCAATAGCCGACCATGAGGATCGGACCTGGTTTTTTGATGCACTTGGCCGGAGTTTCAGCTTAAACTTTCCTTTTTCAATGGATAGGTTTTGGGCGGCAGTGAGAAGTTTGTTCATATCCATATTGGTGTTGGGGGTGATTTTCGTACTGGTATGCTGAGTTCTTGGGAGGGCATGTAAGAGGTTCAGGCAAGGATGGGAGTGGAGGCAAGAGGAGTGCACCAGCTTCTGCTTCTTAAGGCTGGGTTCTCCCTTCTTTTGGGGGTTGGGGGTGTCTACTCCCATGGGGAAGGTCTCTTTGTGTGGCTCAAGGGATTTGACATTTTGTTTCTTCTTCCTTCTCTTCTTCTTTCGTGTGATTGGGGGATGTACGAAAGGATGGTGGTTTGCCGGAAAAGAGATGGTGTGAGGCTGACTGAAGGTATAGTGACCCTTGTCAGTAGTACTCGATGGTGCTTCCTCCTCCAGACCGTCCTGTTGATGTTGCACGGTCTGGTGTTGCTTTTTGGCGATCTTGGTTAGTCCATTAGTTGTGATTGTGCTCCATAGGGAGGCAATCTGCTCCACGAGGGAGGGCATCATAGAAAGCTCAGAGCTTTCTAGAGAGAGAAAAGTATCCACGATTTCGATTCGTGGACTCTGACGGTAAAACTGATGAATCATTTAGAGCAGCAACAGCAGCATAGTTAATATCCTCATGTTTACACTTCTTACTTTTCTGACAAAAGGTCTCACACTCAAAAGGAAATGCATAAGAAATAAGATCGATGTGCAACCACATGAGCTACTTGATTTTGACTCTCCTTACAACTTAAACTTTCCTTTTTCAATGGATAGGTTTTGGGCGGTAGTGAGAAGGTTGTTCATATCCATATTGGTGTTGGGGGTGATTTTCGTACTGGTATGCTGAGTTCTTGGGAGGGCAGGTAAGAGGGTCAGGCAAGGATGAGAGTGGAGGCAAGAGGAGTGCACCAGCTTCTGCTTCTTAAGGCTGGGTTCTCCCTTCTTTTGGGGGTTGGGGGTGTCTACTCCCATGGGGAAGGTCTCTTTGTGTGGCTCAAGGGATTTGACATTTTGTTTCTTCCTCCTTCTCTTCTTCTTTCGTGTGATTGGGGGATGTACGAAAGGATGGTGGTTTGCCGGAAAAGAGATGGTGTGAGGCTGACTGAAGGTATAGTGACCCTTGTCAGTAGTACTCGATGGTGCTTCCTCCTCCAGACCGTCCTGTTGATGTTGCACGGTCTAGTGTTGCTTTTTGGCGATCTTGGTTAGTCCTTTAGTTGTGATTGTGCTCCATAGGGAGGCAATCTGCTCCACGAGGGAGGGCATCATGGAAAGCTCAGAGCTTTCTAGAGAGAGAAAAGTATCCACGATTTCTATTCGTGGACTCTGACGGTAAAACTGATGAATCATTTACAACAGCAACAACAACATAGTTAATATCCTCATGTTTACACTTCTTCCTTTTCTGACTAAAGGTCTCACACTCAAAAGGAAATGCATAAGAAATAAGATCGATGTGCAACCACATGAGCTACTTGATTTTGGACTCTCCTTACAACTGAACTTCAAAAGAAGTTTGTGGGAGTTTTCACTAAAATAAATATATAAAATAAACTATATACCTAAATAAATACCATTCAAAACTATTAACATTTCTAGTTTAAAACGCCCAGAGCCTAGGCGAGATCGCCCAGGCCCCAGGCGAGATCGCCTACCCCTTAAGATTTTCCGAACCACCCGATTTAAATCTGCCAACCACCGATTAAATGCCGTGTATCAGGCCCCCAAGCAATCTCGCCTGTGGCCTTGGGAGAGACGCAGCTGATTGGGCAATCTCGCCCCTACCCCCTATAAATACCCTATTTCAACCTCCACCGCTCCCCACACCACTCTTTAACTTCCCCTAAGGCAAAGGTAAGTCCCCTTTCTCCCCTTTTTTTTAAGTACATTAGGGTTTAGGTTAGAGAATTAGGGTTTAGGGATTTTAGATTAGAGAATTGGTTTTATGTTTTTTAGTTAGAGAATTAGTTAAAGGTTTCTAGAAATTCTGCGTGGTTATTTGTTCACACCGTCGTGTTAATGTTGTAGGATTTTGATCTTTACGCAACTCGCTTTGGAGATTCATTCGCATCGTCATACAAGGTATATAGTTCATACATTATTTATTGCTCTTATCTCATTGTGAACTATGAATATTTGACTAGCTTATTCATATAGGGTGGTTATGGATTATAGATTGTTTAGTCTTTTATACGACATTGCTAGTGTAGCTAGTTTTTATACATGTTGTTTATAAATATCTAGGTAGCTTAATTTGTCTTTGCATGCTATTGTGAATTTTACTATGTTTTTATGTTTAATTTGTAGGTTATTAGGTTAACCTTTAGGTTAGAGAATTAGTTGAATTTTACCTTTAGAAAAATGAACATATTATCGTGTATAATAACCTAGCGATTTACTATACAATAGATGTCAAGGTACGGATGGGCAGAACCATTGGTTGATCGGACCTCCGAGGCCGTTAGGCCTCAACCTAGTGATTGTTCTCTACTGTGGGGGGAGAACAAGTATAGAGCTACTTTAGTATGGCGTGACCCTCAGGCGTGCAAGGCCCTGAAGTTGCAACAACGTAGCTCTGCTCTCACATTTCATCCACAGTACGAGACATTTTTGAGAGAGTGTGGACTGTATACTCTGTCGTTAGTTTACTCGGTCAGACGCCGTGTAAGGAGCTTGTGACAGCACTGCTTGAGAGGTGGCGTCTGGAGACGATCACGTTTCACCTACTGCAGGGCGAGGCGACCATCACGCTTGAGGATGTGGAGGTGCTGACCGGTCTTCCTACTAGGGGACATCCGGTCTATGTAGGTTATGACGATCGTGCTGCGGACGTGATATGTCAGGAGCTGTTGGGTGCCACACCCCCACCCACAAGATTTCATGGGCATCAAGTTAAGATTTCATGGGTGAAGGAGCAGTTTGACCGTCTACCGGCTGGTGCTCCTGCAGATGTTATTACTTGCTACGCCCGAGCGTACACATGGGTTTTACTAGGCGCCGTTCTATTAGCTGACCGGAGCGGAGACTTGATGCCGGTCCATCTCCTACGCCTTCTTAGTGATTCTGTTGTTGCGGGCAGCTTTAGCTGGGGTAGTGCGATGCTAGCATGGTTGTACAAGGCCATGGGGAGGGCGGCCTTCTTCACCGGTGCCAGTCAGAAGGGTATCAGTGATATCGGAGGATTCACCTTGCTGGTCCAGCTCTGGGCCCTGGAGAGATTTCCTTACATAGCGGATCGCTACATAGCAGGTGGTGACCCTCCAGCTGATGACAGTTATCCACGAGGTATGCGCTGGATGCCTATCGTGCACCGCCACCAGCATCGCGTGTCTATGAAGCTGGAGGAGATACGCTACGCCCTCGACCGGTCTACGGAGTTCGTGGTTAGGATTCTTATTCGTCTCACTTATTTACCTAATTTTCTTAATTGGTCGCAAAAATATATTAGTGATATTTTCTCTCCTTAATTTCTAGTGGCTTCCGTACGCTTCACGCGAGCTGGTTTATCAGTTGGAGCCGGATGAGCTATGGCGGGCAGTTACCCCTATGATCTGCGTAGACTGTATCGCCTGGCACCATCTCGATCGTTGCATGAGGCAGTTCGGGTATGGGCAGCGAGTCCCACAGGACGCAGAGCTTGCAGGGCGCGTGGAGCAGCTACTGGGGACAGATTTCAGAGCGTCGGTTCAGGATTGGTGTGCTATGTATGCAGAGTACTCACGTTTATGGGAGCAGCGAGGTGACCACATAGCCACTGGTGAGATCACACCAGATGCAGTATCCCACCACTTCCATGACGAGTACGACGAGTGGTACAGGAGACGGACTCGTCTGGCTATATCGCACGATGGTGCTCAGTTTCAGGGGATGGTACGTGTGCCAATACTTGACCAATATGATCCACGTTAGTCGCACTTAGGATTATTCTAACTTATTGTATTATTTCCAGGTTGATTCACTGGAGCATGCCACCATGTTGAGTGACTCGAGTGGTGATCCTAGGCTGATGGCCCACGTGCTGCGATCGAGCTTGGCTATCAGTGGCTCGTACGAGCGGCTGCCTAACCGAGGACCACACCGCCCACGTGCAGCCTCACGAGATCAGACGTACCCACCCTACGATGGGTACCCTATCCCTCAGAGAGGACCCGGTGGCTCGAGTTCAGATGTGGTTGACTTTGGGGCATATCACACAGTGATGTGGGCTTCGCGCCACCACCATACTATTACTTTGACGAGTCTTGGGCCGACCCGCGCACGTACTCGTTCGACGACCCGCCATATCAGCCGACGGTGCCTCAGTACCAGCCTTATGTCCCGAGAGACCCAGGTGCCTCGAGTAGCCAGCAGCGTGGACCCACCAGCCAGCCAGTACACGATAGTCAGGCCGCCCGGGTCGCAGGCTTTCTCCGACGACAGTGGGTTCGAGGATTGGGTCTAGCGCACTGATGCAGGTCACCACGTCACCCAGACACCACCGTACGGTCACATGTTATGTGATCGTAACACATTGCGTCCCCCAGACACCTACACAGGCGAGCGGCCACAGCGGCGACAGAGGGGTCGGAGGCAGTGATTTTTCATTATTGTTTGTACCTTGTTGTTTTTAGTAGACATTTTATTAAGTTGATGTAGTATTTGTATCTGCTGGACTATTTGTATCTGATGTACTACTTTTATTGGATGTATTATTTTTATCGAATGTATTATTACATTAGGATGTGCGGTGTTTTGATGTGTACTAGTATGTCATTTCGCGGTGCTTGTTTTGCAATGACATTCAATTATTTGGACAAATTGTTGATTGGAAAACAACTTAGCCACATTTAATTATTGCAAGCTTCAAGTGGAAAATTACATAAACACTAGCGGAAACAAACAACAACACCATGCCGTCTCTTAAGGGGGATGTCTCATGATGAAATTGATAAGCTCTTGTTATTTTTTGATTTCCTCCCTCAGGCCCCGAATGATCATGTCTTTCTCCAAAATGACATTTCCCTTCTCCCTCTTCAGTTGAGCAAGTTCTTTGTCCTTGGCTCGAATGATATTGTCCTTCTCCCTTTTGATCTTGTCCACGGCCTCTCGAACCTCCAATCTTTCAAAATAACCACACCCCTTGTTCTTAAAAAATAGAAATGAAATTTGATGGTTAGAGAAAAACCTACGAGAGGGAACGAAGAATGAAAATGATGGTAGTGTTTATACCTCCCTTTCAAGAGGGCAACCGAAATATGGTTTGAGATCCTTTAGTCGAACGGATCTTGTTGCCCTCAAATCACACCAGCAATTCACCTCACTTAGCTCATACTCGAAAAGGTCTTCCTCCGGCTTCTTCATCTTGTACATTATACGATCATAATCCGAAACTACACAACAATAACAATTAGTGCCCAACGTGTAGTAGATGAGACAAAGAAGGCTAATTTTTTACCTTTATCATGAGCACGACTTCTTTCTCCATGTGTGAACACCATATTCCGGCCGCCTTAATGGGAGTTCTTAGTAATGGGAAGTCGATTTGCAGAAGGGGAGTTGTGGTAGTGTGTGTTTGTTTCATGGTGAGAGCACAGTTATATAGTGCTGGAAGGTTCTGCCGCCTTCAAAGGGACAGGCGATGTCGCCCAGGGCACATGCGATGTCGCCCAGCTGACATGCGATATCGCCTAAGGGCCAGGCGAGATCGCCTGACTGCTTAGCCAGCTCAGTACGTTAATGTTTTTACCTTATTTTACAGTTCTACATTTGGATAAATTTAAACCTATCAATCGCTTATACGCAATGTATGTATTAACCAAAACGCTTGGAATCTATGAAATGAAACAAGCACAAATTTATTTCATTGAACGATCCTAGATAAACAGGTTACATAAACATTAATTTGTTTCCACGCTTGATTACTAGAAGACGCCCCAGCGCTGTCCCTACGCCTTGCGCATGTCCTTGCATTATGCCCCGCGCGACCGCATGTCTTGCACTTACTTGGTCGACCCTCCTCACGCCAATCCATCTCATTTCTGATTCGAGAGTGTCATGGATGACCCTGTCCACGAAGAAGATGAGTTTGTGGGATCACTGGTAGACCCGTGTGTGGGATCCAATCTTTAGGACCCATTATTGGTTGGAAGGAAACGACATACACTAGCTGGGTCTTGGATACCAGGTAGAAGGGGCTGACGTAGTGTGGCCAGTTCGCACCAGCGAACGTGCAACAAGCTACAGCATGGGAGCACGGTACCTTGTAGCCCTGGAACTTTCCGCACGTGCACGTCCCCTTACGGTTCGACTGCCTATCAAACCGAACAACGTAGCTGTTATTACCACTACGGTTCTGATTGTTGGGACCAGACTTTACCTCGTAAATCCCGTTAGCCGCATCGTACGACAGCACGTAGTGTCTGATGGAACTTGACGTAGATTCTTTGGTTAATTTTTGACAGTACTTGGTCAGCTCGTTCCCTTCTGCCAACATCCCCTGATATTCCCCACGTCGCCTATGCCAATACTTGACCATACGTTGGAATGTGTGCTCGATCACAGAAGACATCGGCAAACGTCGCACGCCCTTCAGTACTCCGTTGACGCATTCTTGTGCGTTGGTCGTCATGGTTCCCCACCGAGCACCGCCTCCCTCAGTGTTGTCGTAGGCCAAACTCCATAAGGCCAGTTCCTCGTTCACCCATTTTGGCTCCCGTACGTTTTGTTCATCATGGATCTCCAACCATTCTGCCTTCGTCGCCACAAACTTCCACACATTCCCTTCTATTCCTGCAAGTATCCATGAAGACGTGTATGAATATCCAGTTTGCTTGATAATATTGTATTACTTAAGTTCACATATACACGGTAAAGAATTTGCCAAATACCTAAGTTCCAAAGGCGACCCTTCAGAGTTTGGTTGCGGTGTTTCTTGTTGAAGTTGCTTACGTAATGGCGTAGGCACCACCTCCATACCCACCATCGATCAATATTGCGCATTGCCGCTGCTATCCCCTTGTGTCGATCACTGATGATTGTGATGTTGGCCCAATTGGTCACATGTCTCTGTAGATTCTCCACGAACCACTTCCAATTATCGTCATCCTCTTGGTCAACTATGGCGTACGCCAATTGAACAATCCGATGTTGCCCATCGAATGTACTAGCCATCAACAACACTTGACTGTACTTGCCCGTGAGGAATGTGCCGTCAATGATCATGACCCCAACGCAGTGCTTGAAGGCTTCTATGCATGGGCCAAACGCCAAAAACACACTCTTGAACATCCTACTGTTACCCGCCGGGTTGGTTTTGATCTCGTACCGTGTCCCGGGGTTTGTGAGACAAATAGCATTCAGGATTGTCTCAATGTTGTTGTATGATGCCACCCAGTCTCCGTACAGCTTCTCGACAGCATGTTGCTTACCAAACCACGCCTTCCTGTACGAAATATTGCGATGGTACTTCTCCAGAATGCAATCAATAACTGTCTCCACCTTCAACCCCGGCTCTCTGCGGACAATGTGCATGACTGCATCTGAGATCAGCGTAACATCGAGTTGTGGGTGGGGCCCTAGTATCGTTGACCGGTTGCAAATGTGGTCGTTGTTGAGTTGTCGTATTATCCAGAAGCCATATCTCTTGCTAAGTGTAGAACGCATCCTCCAAGGACACGTCGGGTCGATGCACTTGGCCCATTCCTTCGGGTTGGAAGTGATTACCCTGTACTTATAGTTGCGGAGGACTGCTTGGCTCTTCGTTAGGGACACTAGTTGACCTTTTGTAGAGAATGCCTGACCCAAGTAGAATTCCATCTCCACCGACCAGTACGACTTCGCTGGGATCTGGAAGCGTCTGTCCATGGAGTAGGTGTTGGAGATTGTCATGATGTCATCACAGTCGTCACCCACGCTCGTGGCATGTTCCAGTGGCACATAAACTTCCACGCTATTTGCTGTGGCTCCCCCTTCTTCATCATCGTCTTCCTCGTCGGTTTGGCAAATGTCATCGTCGACATTAGGATTCCCTTCGTCCGCCGAGCAACGGCTCCTTTCGTCACCCGAATCGTCGGTGGTGACATATTCATCTCGCGCCAACCCCTCTTGATCAACCTCCTCCTCCTCCGGACCGACATGACTGGTCGCCATGTATTCCCCATCATACGTTTGGCTCTGCTCCGCCATCTGAGTTGGAATGACCCCCGAGAAATCGGAGAAGTGAGACGGCTCCTCTTCCATCAAGTCGTACACCTCGGCAACTTCGAAAAATGGGTTGACGCGAACTAAGTCGTATATGACTTGTATACCGTTCTCGTCCGATATCGGCGTAGAAACGAAATGTGACAGATTTCCATCTGAACTGTATATCGGCATTCTCCAGACAAATGACTGGATTATCTGATCCGCTCCAAGACCCATTTTTCGCCGAAACATGGTAACCACACTATCATAGGTCGCTCGCTTGGTCATCTTCAGACGAACATTATTTCCCCCTTCGTAGGATAAGCCGGTCCAATCCTGGACGATACGCCCCCCCCAGAAAACTTGGATCCGGAATTCTCGTGACAAAGTGTGGTCGACCATTTTAGAATTTGAATAATTTCGGTTTGGTGACTCTAAACCCGAAACTAACAAGGATTTTAAAGGCTCGTTAGTTGTCCAGGCACTAGGCGAGATCGCCCAGGCCTTAGGCGAGATCGCCCAGGCCCTAGACGAGATCGCCTTAACCTTGGCCATTTTCGGACCCGTGACTCTGAAACTGGTCAGGAATCTGATCAGGGAATCGTTGCGGAGTCACAGGTGGTTTTTACAGGGGCCTGGGCAATCTCGTCTGGGGCCTGGACGATCTCGCCTAGGCCATGGGCGTTTTAACCTACAAATGTCAATTGTTCTGAATGGTATTTATTTAGGTATATAGTTTATTTTATTTATTTATTTTAGTGAAAACTCCAAGTTTGTGATCTAAGAACCTGATGGCACTGCTGGATTTTTATCCTGAATTCACTTTTGTCATCCACTTGCCCATTGACCGCCTTAGTAACTTCGAGTCCATGATGACTTTGTTGGTGCCTCGGTTACTTATCCATCTTAGGCCTTCCAGCAGTAGTTCTTTTATACTCTAATCAAAATTAGGTTGTTTGAATTTTTGGTTGCATGAAAAAATATTGTTTCAAATTTAGCTTAGTGCATAATTGAATGGTTCTACCCCTGAGTATTTGGATTGTGGGTTCACCTGGTCGCTAGTTATTTGAGTTACAAGTTCGTCAACTCATATGAACTGGAAAGTCATGAATTATCTTCTCTAGCTACACGTGAATTGCAGAAAACAATATCATTATATAGTTATTTATCAAAATAAAATAATTATATAGTTAATCATGGTATCTTTATCTGCCATTGTACCTGATGGGTCCACTGGAATAGTACATGGATGGGCCCACTGATACACAAAGGCTCCAGTAAACCTCGACCACGGCGATCACGACTACAAGTCAACGACCCAAGTGATTCGTTGACTTGCCTACGAAGATTGGTCGTCTCAAACAGCGGCCCAATAAAGGTTTAAGAGGGCTCATACAGAAACCCTAGCCACCTAGGATTTTCTCAAACGACTCAGGCGACGTGGTATCATCCCGACAATTATGATGGATGATCCAGATCGCCTATAGTAGCAAAGCCAATCAGAGAGGGACACCTCACCAAACGTCATGACTATAAATATCGGTCATTTCACTAAAATAAATTAAAAAAATTAACTATTAACCTAAATAAATACGTTTCAAAACTATTGATTTTTATAGATAAAATCGCCCCAGGCCTAGGCGATATCGCCCAAGGCCCAGGCGATATCGCCCCAGCACCAAGGATTGTCACCCGTGACTCTAAAACGGGTCCGTGATTAGATTCGGTTGAGTCACGGGTGTGAAAATAGCCAAGGATTAGGCGATATCGCCTAGGGCATGGGCGATATCGCCTTATTCATAGGCGATATCGCCTACATCTCGGAGCACTAACCACCCTATAAATCCTTGTTAGTTTCGGGGGTTAGTCACCAAATCGAAAGAACTAACATTCTAAAATGGCCGACTACACTTTGTCACGAGAATTCCGAATCCAAGTTTTCTGGGGGGGCCGTATCGTCCAGGATTGGACCGGCTTATCCTACGAAGGGGGAAATAATGTCCGTCTGAAGATGACCAAGCGAGCGACCTATGATAGTGTGGTTACCGTGTTTCGGCGGAAAATGGGTCTTGGAGCGGATCAGATAATCCAGTCATTTGTCTGGAGAATGCCGATATACAGTTCTGAGGGAAATCTGTCGCATTTCGTTTCTAGGCCGATATCGGACGACAACGGCGTACAAGTCATATACGACTTAGTTCGCGTCAACCCATTTTTCGAAGTTTCCGAGTTGTACGCCTTGATGGAAGAGGAGCCGTCTCAGTTCTCCGATTTCTCGGGGGTCATTCCAAATCAGATGGCAGAGCAGAGCCAAACGTATGATGGGGAATACATGGCGACCAGTCATATCGGTCCGGAGGAGGAGGAGGTTGACCAAGAGGGGTTGGCGCGAGATGAATATGTCAGCACCGACGATTCTGGAGATGAAAGGAGCCATTGCTCGGCGGACGAAGGGAATCCAAACGTCGACGATAAAATAGTGTATCTGTAACGTTTTTATCTCGGTTCGTTTAATAAAAAAATGTTTTCAATTTCACCAATGTAAACGACCAACAGGGAGGAGTCGACACTCTCGCAAGAATGCCTCGTACTCTGAACTCCACTCTAAGCAAGAACTACGCTGTCGCAACTTCAGCGCCTTGCACGCATGAGGGTCACGCCACACTAAAGTAGCCCTATGCTTGTTCTCCCCCACAATAGAGAACAATCACCAGGTTGAGGCCTAACGCCCTCAGGAGTCTGATCAACCAACGGTTCATCCCATCCATAGTTCGACATCTATTGTATAGTAAATTGTTAGGAAAACTATTTTATACTAATTCTCTTTCTCAAAAGTATACTAGTTCTCTAACCTCAAAATTATACTAATTGTCTAACCTCAATATTATACTAATTCGCTAACCTCAACATCATATTAATTCTCTAAGCTATCCATAAATAATGACATGGTTCACAATGACATAAGAACAATAAATAATGTATGTACTATGTACCTTGTGTAATGGTGCGAGAAAAGGTCCTCTCCGTTTTATAAAAATCCTACAACGTCAATATGACAGTGTTAATAAATCACTTTGGAAAAAATTATCTACCATAATAACCCTAAACTAATTCTCTAACCTAAAACCCTAAACTAATTCTCTAACCTAAAACCCTAAACTAATTCTCTAACCTAAAACCTACTAAATAATGTAATTTAAAAAAAATAGAGAGAAAGGAGACTTACCTTTGCCTTAGGGGTTAAAGAGTGGTGTGGGGGAATGGTGGGGTTGAAAATGGGGTATTTATAGGGGTTGGGGCGAGTTTGCCCGGTGTCTACCCCTCGGGCGAGATCGCCTGTATCCCGGGCGATATCGCCTGTGGCTGGGGCGAGATCGCCATGTGTCCAGCCAGACAGCATTTACTCGGTTGGTTGGGCAGTTTAGAATAGGTTTGATCAGAAATATCTGGTGCTGGGGCGATATCGCCTGGGCCTTGGGCGATATCGCCTAGGCCTGGGGCGATTTTATTTATAAAAATTAATAGTTTTGAACCATATTTATTTAAGTTAATAGTTAATTTTTTTTAATTATTTTAGTGAAAAGACCATAAATATCGCACAGACCCCTATGCAAAAAGACAAACACTTTTGGCAGGGAACATTCTCACGAAACGTTATTCTCTCACACATAAATACTTCTTTGATCCTTGGATAATCGCATAGAGTTGACTACTACCTCCCACACTTGGGGCTATCTCTTCTCATTGGGTCAAGCGAATAATCTTGAATAGTATCATTATAAGCATTTGTGGAACAAGACAATAAAAAAATGCAATTGATTGTTTATTCAAATTTTATTTTAAATTATGATGAGTGTAGTGGTTGTGGTCTTATAGATAAACTAGTTTAAACTTTTGTATTTTCAATTCAATCCCTACTCATAGCATGAAGACTGAAGAGCTTACATCACCACTATACTACTAGCCAAATCTATTATTGGAATTTATAAAACTAAATCCGAATCTCATAATTTATAAAATTATGATTATATACAATATGTTTTGACTTCTTTTTCTATGACTTATAGTTATACCTATTTTCTCTTTCAATCATCCGAGTTGATGATAATTGGTGCATTATATGGTCTTTGTATGATGAAACACTATGCTTATTTTGTTTCTTCTTTGCTATAGGTTACATTATCATAGGGTGTGCGATGCCACGAAACACTAAATTAATCGTGTTTAGATATTGCTCATTCGTGTTTTAATGATTAAATGTGATATAAAGAGTACAATGATCGAATATAGACTATTTAATTAGAACTGGATTCATGAAGAAAAAAACCTGATACACAATCTGGTACACAAGTAACATTGAAGTTCATCAATGAAAGAGTTTGACTGGCAAACATAGTTCCAGGAATCTTGAGAAACATTCTTAGAGACATTCAGTTCAAGGATAAGCTTTAAAGATTTTGTCACATAATTTTCTAAGTATAACTCGATTTTTAAAGCATAAGTTTAATTACTAAAAACATGTCGAAACATGCTATGCCATTCAGCAGGTTGGGAAATTATGGTCTGTCCGTCAGCTGTTCATTTAAACCCAGAAAAACATGAAGCATCTTGCAAATGAAAACCCATGGGACCAACACAAACATTATTAATCAGTGTTCAATACCATCCAGTTAGAATCTGAAACATGATTCGAGAAACTAAGCAAATGTGTTCGTGTTATCAGCAGACAGCAGTGCGAAATGATCTCGACAATCATGTTCTTCGCCTGCTGTATGGTAAAAGCACCATAAAAATTAACATGATCGTCGAACAAGTAGATCATGATCCACATTTCACAATTAGGTTCAGATGCTCCTTCTAATCTATGGAGAACCATATTAGTACTTTCATTGGATCCCAATTGTGAAGTGAGATGATGATGAAGATGATGATTTAGAGAGCTGCATGAAGAAAGTTGTCGAAAAGACGCTAAGGATCGATTAGTCAAGTATTAAGTCTCAAGTCTCAACCTTCATAGCCTCATAGATCATACTTGTATCCTAATGGGAATTTAAGACCTAAGTACACAGATATAAACTACAGTTCGTTCGATCATTTTCAAGTCCAGAGTTTGTAAAGAACTCCGAAATCGAATCATCAGACAAAACTTTCATGTCCTATATAGTACTCTTATTCTGACCTTTCTACAATTCCCTGTTAGTGAAACTCATTAACTAGCTACTGCACATTTCTATGCCTCAACTCCTACCCCCGTATCTCTATACTTCTACTTGCTCTTGGAGAAGCTCATGCAGATGGGAGGCTTGATTTTAGCCAAAGCAAGGACTGATGAAGGCAGAATCCACAACCCATCTCCACATATCAACCCAGAAGCCACTGCAGGAACCATCAGCCCCGCCTTTCTGCTGTCCAGCTTGTGCCACACGAACACAACCAAGCTCCCTACACACATGTCTATCGCAAAGTACGCTCCCACGAGGAACGGAACTGCCATCGCCATCGGGAGTGGAATCCACTTACTCAGCTTCTTCGGGAGCAAATCTCTCAACACGTTGGCGGCTATTGCAAATGCGAAGAATCCGTAGCAGAGCTCCAGGCAGTGTTGTGGAAGGGCAGAGAAGCCTTGCACTCCGAGAATTGCCATGTTTCGGTAGATGAGTGCGTATGGTGCCTTGTATTCACCATTTGGGTTTCCAACATCAAATGCTCTGTAGAATAGTAAGAACGTTAGTGGAGCTATAACGCAACCTATGGCCGTCCCAATAGCCTGGCATACGAGCATGGATCGAGGTGACGTGAGTGTGAGGTGACCGGTTTTGAAATCATGCATCAGATCGGAAGAGATGGAGACGATGGACTTAATCAGGCCGCACCCTACCAGTCCTGCAACTACGCCGTTTTCTTCCCCTGATAAGGCTGCAAGCACGAAGAGTGCCACTTTGGCATAGTTGTAGGCCATGTTCATGTCCGTTAGGCCAGCTCCGTATGCATTGGAGAAGCTAAGAGCTGGGGCGAGAATGTAGGCCACAACTACGTAGTACCATTTCAGTTGAGGAAACATGAGAGGGATCACCACGATGGATATAATCGAGAAGGCTGCATAGCCTACGCAGGCTATCCAGATTGGAATCGTCTCCCTCACGAATACCTCGTTTCTTCGATCATCATCGACGGGAGGCTGACTCTGGATGTCGGACACTGCACATTTTGTCAAAACCACATATTAACACATGCTCTGTCATGGTTAATTAACATATCACAAGACCAGCAACGTACCTGCTCGAAGATTTCTTCTCGCTCTAGCACCTGCAACAATGCTAGTACCTGTGCAATATAGTATCTTGACAAAATTGTATAGGCCATCCCCTAGTATTAGAGCAAAAGAAATGAACACCTGCAAAACACAAAGTCATATACATATTCAATCATTCTGTCAGCAATGGAAACCAACTAACTGTAAGTTCGTTTTGATTTTAGCTTGCTGACCTTGTAACCATTGAGGCTCTTCATGCTACTTTCTGGCAGTTTTGAAGGAAACCAATTTCCTTTAAGTTCGCCAATCAACGGCCACATTACTCCCCACGAAAGTATTGCACCGAATAGCAACGACAAATTGACTAGATGAGAGCATATCATTCCTGCTCCCACGTAAGTCATGCTGAAATCGAAGTAAAATCTGCAGGAACAAAGTAATCAATTTCAATCAAAAGTACTGATGGTGTTTCACATAGTCACTAGTGAATCAGAGCAAGTAACAACTTACGAATTCTTCCAAGCAGGCAATCCAAATGTAGGGAACTGCACAAAACCACAAGCTGATCCACCAGAGAAGAACCACTGGAAAAACGCCCAAATAAAGCTCATGGAAAAGAACTTAATGAAACCCTGAACTTGTTTCCTGCAATTCAAACACAAGCAAAGGAATTTCAGACATTATAAACATAAACACAGTGTGCAGTTTATCAACTCTCTAAGCAATGAAAAAAGATACTTACTTGGCCATCTTATGTCCCTTACGGGTGTGGAATCCATTGATAAGCACTGCAGTAGCAGTTCCACTTGGATAGCTCAACTTGTAATCGATGATCATAATCTGGAAAATGAAAACCAACAAACCAGATTTTCAAACCTGAGGCAATCTATCAAACATTGTAATCAATAACCAACAAAAAAAGTCTGTACCTTTCTAAGAGGAACCAAAGCAAGTAGCCCAGCAAAACTGCTAACAAAGAGGAAACCAGTCATCCAACCGAAACTGGGTTCCTTAACGCTCCTCGGATTGTTCCCTTCTGAATCAACCCCTGATTGCTCATACGTGTATCTGTTCAATCCCAGAAGATAAGACCCAAACCCACCTGCAAGTTCCAATACCTTAGACATAGTACAAGGAGAAAACACAGCATCTAATAAGATGAAAATCATGAACTAACCTCCAAAATCCATGCTGTAACAAGCGACAGCAGTTGTCTGAATCAAGGTGTTTTCCTGCCTTGTGAAAGGAGTGGTCATGATTCCAATCTTCTTCAAGAGCTTGGTCCAAGTCCTCACGAACACAAATGCAAGGAGAGCTGCTGAGACGTTGAGATTTGGGACTAACCCAGTTGTGAGAATCAATTTCATGACAATCACAACGTATATGAACCCGATCATCACGCTTGCCACTATCCCTCGAAACGTTATCTGCTTCGTCCATGGAGCAATTCTCTTGAAATCTTCCCCTGAATCATTGTCTTCAGAGTTCTGGGTTTCTGATGCTGCTGTTTGAGGCCTGTCCATCATCTCAATCTCCTTCATTTCATCCTCGGTATTGCCGACACCCCCATTTTGCACATTGATCAGAACCCACAGAGAAAGAACAGGAATCGGACAAAGTTTGGAACTTTGATTAAAAAAAAAGAAGCTGGATTCCAGTAAGAATCGTACTGACTGAAAAAGCCAAAAAAGGGGACAATGAGCCTAAACCCTAAACCTCAAATGGACAAGAATGATACAAAACAGGAGCTCTTTCTGGTGATTTTTATAGAAAGAAGAGGGAATTGAACACAAAAGAGAGCTTTATGAGCATCTATGACTTATTAGAGTGGGCGGTCGTAAAATTGATCACGGAAGTTGCCCTTTAAGGGTCCAATCGGAAACAGGGAAGTTTGAGTCACCACTTTCAATGGATCTCAATTCTCAAGCTTTCTTGTGTGGTATAATTCTGGAAATCCGAATGGGTTTTTTTTCTTCTGTTTGTTTGTTTATAGTTTGAGAGGGATGATGACGATGATGATGAGTCGGATTTTAGGATGAGGAAAGCGGCCAAGTCATCAGGAAAAGCAATCTGTGGTTGAAGGAGGAAGGGATACGGCGTAGTAGAGTGATGTATGAGGTACAGGTCAGCATACACGTGGCAAAAACCACTTCCCGCCAACAGCTTCGCACGAGCAAACGGCTCGCCACCACATGACGATGGCGACTCTACACACTTTGAATTTCATCCCCGCTTTCAATGGTGGCTCATTAATTCAGTCATTATCGTGTAATTTGGGCCGTTGATCTGATTTGTAAATTGAAAAGGGAAACAGCCTGATTGCTTTTTCATATATTTATTATTCATCATTTATTTATTTTATTTTGTTTTCTAAATACAGCTACAGAATCTCCGGCGGCCGGAAATTTATTTGCCGGAATTCTGCTTTCGAACAGAACAAAATTTGCCTCCAATCACCTTCGGTTGATTTATTTTCTGGGAAAATATCCAGCGATTGTTTTTCCGACAGAAATATTTTATACACATGCAGATGAATTTTTTACTCGTAATACTGTGAAGTACAGGGATCATTTTGTCAAGTAGTAGAAGTTAGAGGAGTAAATTAGCATTTGTGTTTAGGCTCCTGATTGTATAAATAGAGCAGTTTGCTCATCTTTGTATTCACTTTTGCGATCTAATACATTCCGTTTGCTAATATGGTATCAGAGCTCTATCGCTTAAACCTCTTTCGTTTCAATAAAGCGTCTATTTAAAGGTTCTGTTTCCCATCAATTTCATCGAGTGCTTCTTTTCTCTTTTTTTCTTTGATATTTTCCGATCAAGATTCCTCCCTCATTCATGGTGTGTTCACTTCCGCCACCATCGATCACCTCCGATCATCCCTACTTCATCACTTCCGCGAACAACCCCGGTGCTCTTCTCGTCTCTGTGGTCCAAGTTGGCGTGGCGGGGCTACTATTCTTGGGCAATATTAACGAGGATGGCCTTAATGACAAAAATAAGGTCCGTTTTGTTGACGGATGGAAGATTCCACTAGGGTCAAGTGATTCATCTTTTTTTGCGTGGCGTCGAGCTAACATGTTGGTGCTTAGTTGGATTACCAAGGCTGTTTCAGTGGAAATGGACTCAACTGAGAAGTTGCTCGCCGCGACAACATTCAAAACTATGTCGACTATGAAGATCCGAGTTGAGAAGGAGCGTCGACAAGAGGGCCGCCTCAACTTCTAACTCTTTTCAAAGTAGAACCTTACCCCGGAAGGAAGAAGTGAGCACATTCCTTGCTATGACAAACCCTAGCAAAACTCCTTAAGGTACTCCTAGCCCTAAGTCGAATACACTAATTATTACTAACCCTCGTCCAAGTGGTGTAGTTTGCTTCAAATGCCACGGAAGAGGTCACATGCATGGCTCGTGACTGTCCGAACAAGTCAACTATGATGGTTAAAAGAAGAAGAAGTCATTGATGTTGAGGATGAGCTTGAAGACAATTGTGAGGATGATTGCGAGGAAGATGAAGATGAAGATCAAATGTCGAAGGGGTTGAAGAAATTCAACCACGTAATCTCGCCTTTTCTACACGTGGCTCCCAACCAAGAAGAATTTATCAAAGAGAGAATATCTTCCACACTCGGTGTGTTACGGAACCAAATTTTCTCCATGGTGATCGATGGAGGAAGTTGCACCAACTTAGCAAGCAAGGCTTTGGTTGAAGGGATAAGCATCCCAACCCCTACAACCTTCATTGGCTCAGCAGTACTAGTGATGGAGCATTGAGGGTCACACGAAGAGTGAATGTAGCAACTGCTAGTGAAGAAGTGAGTTGGTTGAGAGGAGTGTTAGTAGAGATTCCCTTATGGGAAAGACCGGTTCAGCCGGTATTGATCCATTGTGATAACACCGCAACTATTGCTAAAATTCAGAATCGTTATTACAACGGTAAGAGATGACAAATTTATCGTAAGCACAATACTGTTAGAGATCGAGTTCCTAAATTCTATAGGAGCAGTGAGGGTGGATCACGTTAGATATAATCTAGCTGATCCTTTGACGAAATGATTAGCTAGAGAGAAAGTCCAAAACACTTCTAAGGGTATGAGACTTATGCCCATAAAATGATGAATTACACATAATGGTAACCTCCGACCCATGGACTGGAGATCCCAAGATATGAGTTCAATGGGTAAAAACAAGTTTTATGCAATATGCGTAGATCATGCAAGTGAAGCATGAATTCCTGAAACAGAAAATAGGTTGAGTTAATCAAAACTCTTAATGAGATCTATACTCTATGTGGAATGGAGTATTTATGATAGACCACCTATGTGACACTACAAAAAAAGGAGTATTTAGCGTCGGTCGGCACGAAAGTATTTAGCGTCGGTTGGACAAACGACCGACGCTAAAACGTTGACTCGCGTTTGACCGACATTTAGCGTCGGTCGCCGTTCGACCGACGCTAAATCTGGTTTACGGTTAGAAAAAAAAATCTGTATTTAGCGTCGGGCGTTATTCAATTTAGCGTCGGTCATCCACCGATGCTAAATACACACACCTATTTAAACCTCTCAGTCACCACCCTAACCCTAAATCCTTCTCCTCTCTCTCCTGAAACTCTCCCACCTCTCTCAAAAACCTCTCAAACCCTCATCCTCTCAACTCCCTCCCCCCTCCCTCACAAAACCACCACCGCCGCCCCTCCCTCACAAAACCACCACCGCCGCCCCTCCCTCACAAAACCACCCCCGCCGCCCCTCCCTCACAAAACCACCCCCGCCGCCACCTCTCCCTCACAAAACCACCGCCGTCGCCGCCCCTCCCTCACAAAACCACCACCGTCGCCGCCCCTCCCTCACAGATCCACCACCGCCGCCGCCCCTCCCTCACAAAACCACCACCGCCGCCGCCCCTCCCTCACAGATCCACCACCGCCGCCGCCCCCTCCCTCACAAAACCACCACCGCCGCCGCCTCTCCCTAACAAAACCACCGCCGCCGCCGCCCCTCCCTCACAAAACCACCGCCGCCACCGCCCCTCCCTCACAGATCCACCACCGCCACCCCCCCTCCCTCACAAAACCACCCCTGCCGCCGTCTCTCCCTAACAAAACCACCCCCGCCGCCACCTCTCCCTAACAAAACCACCACCGCCGTCGCCCCTCCCTCACAAAACCACCGCCGCCGCCGCCTCTCCCTCACAAAACCACCACCGCCGCCGCCCCTCCCTCACAGATCCACCACCGCCGCCGCCCCTCCCTCACAAAACCACCACCGCCGCCGCCCCTCCCTCACAAAACCACCCCCCCCCCCCCCGCCGCCCCTCCCTCACAGATCTAGAAACACAGATCTAGAAAAATCCAGATCTTGGAAAACACAGATTTGGAAAAAATGAATATAAAAAACGAAGATAAAAAATGAAAATAACAATAAAAAATTAAAAACGAATATAAAAAACGAAAACAAAAAACTAAACCCACCCAACCGACTAACCAACCAGTGGGTGGTTGGGCGAATTTTGCGTCGGTTGGTCAGAACATTTAGCGTCGGTTACTGTTTCGACTGACGCTAAAATTTAGCGTCATCGTTATTCGCGTCGGTCGGTTCGACCGACGTGACATGTTTTTAGCGTCGGCTTTGACCGACGCGAAAAACCCGGTCTGACCGATGCTAAATGCACAGTTTTTTGTAGTGTGAATGTGAAAGTGTGGCCGCTTCCTATGAGATCTTAAGGGCAAAGATTTCTAGAACGTTCACTAAACCGAGATAGACGTGCAAGGCCATAAATGCACAGGCTTTTAGAGAACAACACTCTGAAAAGATCAAGCGTGCTACAATGTCTGAGATAGAGTTTCAAGACCACGTGTCACTCTAGTTAAATCAGAATTGTTGTCACTACATTAAGGTTCAAATCGAAGGATACCTTAATTTATGCTTGGTATTATGATATTTTATGTTGATGCTCAATCAAATGTTTTTAAAAATATTAAAGTGGGAGATTGTTGGAGTAAGTGAATAGTTTGTAAAAACTAAAAGATCTAAAATTAGTTAGAGATAATTGATTTCAATTATTAGAATTATTGTTCTAATCATAAAAAGAAAATTAATGATTATTGTCTTTTTAACCCTAGAGACACACACAAAAATTGAGCAAACAGAGTTAGAGAGCGTTTTCTTAGATCTTCGATTTTCGCACGAATTGAAGAATTTGGAGCTGTTTTATCCTGGAGGCGACTAATTGATAGTGTGTTGTGCGCAATACGAGGCAATGCCACAAACGTCTTAAAAAGAATAACCTAGTACGCGACTCAGTCATATCAGTAACAAAAATTCGTGGCGGAAAAACGAGCCCTTTGTATTTGACACGATTACTATAGTTTAGATTACACGTTCACCAAATCATAACCCCACGTCACCAGAACTAATAGGACTTGTTGTTGACATTGTGTCAAGTGTCAACTACAACAAGTGTCCATACGTCTTTACTTAATAGTTTGGTGGCATACAATTGGACAAAGAAGGAACGGCGAAAGGGCCAACATTGATCAACTTAGCGGCGATGTCCCTATAAGCAGCTTCCGTGAAATGAGGTCCGTCCCAGTTCACATACTCCGACGGGTTTTTGCATGCAGTTGAACCAACTTCCCCGCACCTCACGTCGTTATTGTAATTGTATGGGCCACCTCCCCCGCAACACACTTTCAACATCGTCTCCTTATTTCCTACGTAGTAATAATTACAAGTCTGAATTAATAACAATAATTTAAGGGATAATAGGTCGGGAGGCCCTGTACTATTGAAAGATAACAAATAGCCCCTCATACTATTAACTACACCAAACAAGTCCCTTTACTTAGAACATATAACAAACAAACTCTTCCATTACAAATGTAACAAATAGCGTTACTGAATTGTTGCCACTTCATTGACCCGTAGGTTGTTAGAGTTTACGCGTCAGGCGATTGGAATGTCAGCAACCTTAAACAACGTCATTTTTTACTATTTGGATTATATGTTGCTAATAACCCTGAGTCAAAACGGAGCCGTTTATGGTTGCTGACATTCCAATCGGCTGACGTGTAAATTCTAACAACCTACGAGTCAGTGACGTGTCACTTGTGTCATCAATTCAGTAATGTCGTTTATCACATTTGTAACGGAAGGGCTTGTTTATTATATGGTTTAAGTAGAGGGGCCTGTTTGATGCAATTAATAGTAGAGGGACCTGTTTGTTATCTTTCAATAGTACAAGAACCTCCCGACCTATTATCCCTTAATTTAAATACAAAAATAAAACGACGACTAACCGCTGTCGAAGAGCTGCATTGCGGCGCCATAGTAGTCGGCGTAGCTGATGCTGACGTGGGGATATTTGGGTCTGAGGTCGTTGAGTGCTAGTTGAAGTTGGTCGTTGAAGGAGTTGACGAAGTCGTTGTAAGCTATTAGGCAACCGGTTTTGGGGTCGTAGTCAGCCTTGTTAGGGCTTTGGAACAACGTTAGGTATATTGGGTTGCAGCCGATTGGGAAGTTCCCTGGGACCACTAGTTCCGTGGCTCCTTCGTTTATCAACACCTGTTTGTTACATGGTTTTCGTCGAAACACAAGATATCATGTATGTCATCAACTGTTGCATTCCAAGGCCACTCATCAGGGTTAAATATTTTTCATTCAAACAAATTTATAACTAGTTACAAAAAATAATTTTTTTTGTCAAAATAAACTGAAATATATAAACCTAGTTATGTTGTATCGTTAATATAAAATATGATTAAGAAAATATCAATCGAGATAACTCAATTTGACTGAATAATAATGCTTCTTTTTTAACTAAGATATCTCCTATAATTGATTAAAAAAAAATGTTCGAAAAGTTTACTAAACTCTAAAAAAATTAATTTGAAGAAATTGATGAAAAAAACTTACGGTGGCAGCATTGATAACAGCTTGAATGACAAGTGGCACCGTGGGCTCAAGCTGTTGAATGCTTCTTCGTAGAAAGAATGGGTAGTTGAAATCATTCCCACCTATCTCTCCCACAAAGAACAACGATTTCTTCAAGTAATCCTCACATTCTGCATTTGGTAATTTCAATTTCCATTTTCAAAACTAACATTTCTAATAATTATTAGTTAGAGAATACTACACGTAAATATGTTTATTCAAAAAACACAAAGAAATTAACCCATACGCAACAAAGCACGAAAGATATAATCAGTTTGGTAACTGCGAAAATTAGACGAATCATGACTCAAAAGTGACTCATGATCATCGATTTCTTTACATACGTAAACGAACGAACGAACCAACCTTGTTTACTGGCGCAGAGAGAAGGCTTCAACTGCTTGAACCACTCAAGTTGAACGTTGAGCGAATCATTTGTCCAGACGTTAGTGATGTTCTTGTCGTAGAAGAATTCAGGGTCGAGTGCAGTAGCCCCAGCCACGGCGAAGTTGACGCCTCTGCTCTTATGATTCTCTTCTTTTGCTATCGCCAAATATGGAGGCAAATTCGGCATCCCCAACGCCTCCGCTGCATGCATGCATTTATCCACGTTAATTATTATTATTACGTGCATGCATTTAAATAATAATATTATACGTACCAACGAAATCAATGATGAGGCGTCCATCGGAGAAGCGACCAGTTGGGCGTCCAAACGTTGTCTCGCCGTAGGGGAGGTTTTTGACGGCGGGGTACATGGAAGCACCGGCCAAAAGGAAATTGCCGGTGTCACTTATGGAGTCGCCGAAGTTGAAAATGGCCTCATATCTTGTAGCACGACCAACTGCTGCGGCGGAGGTTGTGATGACGTTGTACAGGAGACAAGAACCAACCCAAAATAAGAGGAGCTTGATCATCATATGTATGTATATGGGTTGGGTTATGGAGGAGGATCCCTAACCCTAAGGATTTGTTCCTCCTTAAGGGTGATGGAGATCTAAACTAATTGTAATCGTGGTTAAAGAGGCTATTCAATTTTCTCTTGGGGGTGTATATATAGGTTTACAGATGCACGTGGTGAGACACGTAACTGAAATTAGTTTGATTAAAAATTCTAAATTTATAATTGGTCGGTGTTTGTAATTTTAAATTCGGGATAGAGATCGAGAAAATTATTCTAGGTTTAAAAATTGATCTTTCTGTGGCTCCGAGTAGAGCTGTCAAACGGGCGGGCTGGACGGGCTACGGGTCAGGTTAGTCGGTTGCGGGTTAGTCGGGTTACGAGTTAGTCGGGTTGCGGGTTCGTCGGGTTGCGGGTTTGTCGGGTTGCGGGTTAGTCGGGCTGCGGGTTCATCGGGTCGCGGGTTCATCGGGTTGCGGGTTCATCGGTCGCGGGCCGGGCGGGTCTCGGGTTGCCCACGGGTTACTAGATCTGATATAAATTTTTTTACGTGATAAATAATTTTAAAAAATATTAAATTTTTATTCGCGGCGGGTAGGCTTAAGGCTTGTAGCCGTTGTAACTGTTCATATATTAAAAATAATAATTCATTTTCATAAATTACATATACTTATAATAAATGAAATAAAATTGAATATAATTTAGTTCTTAAGGTCTAGGGTTTAACATTAGACTAATTTATAAATTTAGTCAATTCTTTCGGGAAAAAATTCTCAAATCTAGCTACTTACATTTTATGACATTTCTAGGCCAAATGTTTTGCTTTTATGTCAAATGACAAATATAGTCAACGTTTGTTAGATTTTAAACACTGTTGGTGCTGCTAACTGCTTACTGCTAACAGATTTTTAAACCTTTGTCCGGAATGCATCCCCTCTCTTTCCTCCCCACCGACCCCTAACTCTCTTCTCCTCACAGTTGTTGGTGGTTCATTGGAACTATCCTCCACCGACTAGGTGAAACTCGCACTGTTCTTCTCTAGATAGATTCAATCAAGAAATCGATGGAAGACATAATCAATATCTTTGTTGAACGACAAACCCTCTACGAAGAAACCAAGAAAGTCCAAAGAAATTTGATTAATTTTTTAAATTAGGGATTTATGGGCAGGACGAGTCGGAGGGGTTGTGAGAGTGGTGGTGGACAATGGACTGGTGATGTTGTGCAACCACAAGTTCCCGATATCTCATTCCCTCTACGATTCATCCTTCCTTATTGTATACTCCTTCACTGTTTCTTTCGCATTGGGCTAGAGCTATTTATCAGCTCAATTTCTTTTGGATTGATGTGTTGGTGTTGACTGTTGAAATGGATTCTAAAAAGGAATAATAATGGTTGCACCCCTCATTGATGAAACTAAAGAAGTGTGGGTGAAGGTGAAGATACCATGTGAAGGAGAGAGAGATGAGTCGACAGTTTGGAGTTTAGGGTTTAACGCTCTACGTTTAGGATGTAGCCCAAGGTTTAATCAAAGGAGGAGATAATTTATGGTTTATGGGTATCTGATATTTACGGATTAGAACTTACAAACTAGGGTTATGTATTTAGGATTTTGACGAGTTCATGGTTTATGGGTTAGGATTTCGGATATAGGGTTCATAAGTTAGAGATAACAGTTTAGGAAATTAAAAAATAAAGAGTTTGAAATTAAATTTTTGTACTTTCAAAAATTGAGCAAAACTAATAAATTTGAGATTTAAAAAATAAATAATAAATAGTTTAAAATTAAATAAAAATATAAACTAAATGTCAAACTCTAATATCTTTTCACCAAAATTCCAAAATTTCCCACCCAAATAACCAAAACTCCAAAAGCAAAATTTCAAAAGTCTTAATTTCATTTTCACGCAACTCCCAAAAAATTATCCCCATCGACCAAAAAAAAAACTTCCCCAAACCTAATTTTGGAATCCATCGGTCATTCCATTCCAGCCAGCCAGCCCATGCCGACGATTCCGGTTTCTTCTAAAACTCCGGTCGCCGCTTCTGAGTTTCTACTCTCGTTTCAGGTTCTACTCTCTATTCCAGCATTCTTAGTTCTTCCCTATTTGCTCTGGTTTTCTTTATACATACTCTTGATTCTGTGTCGGACTCTCTCGTTGCTCTGTTTATTGCAGTGCATTCAGTCTCAATTTCCTGTTTCTGATCGGTGGGGATGTTGTGTGAATGGCTGATGTTGGCTGTTTCCTTTTGTTTTGGGTGTAGTATAGTAGTAGGGTGCTGCTTGTTCTTGGGGTTCTGGGTTTAGGTGTAGTAAGGGTTTAGATGGGTTTGTTTGGCCTTTTCCCCTACCTTGTTGTGTTTTCTGCAGCTCTTTTCCTTGATTACATATACATACTAACATAAGCAATAGGCAGCTTGTTAAGAGTTTCACAGCTACAGCTCTTTTCCTATGAACTATCTCACTTCTTACTGATGTTGCTGCTGCAGTGCTACTGCATTTCCTTGCTTATATATACATACATACGTAATAGGCAGCTTGTTAAGAGTTTCACAGCTACAACTCTTTTCCTCTTAATTATCTCATTTGTTATTTGTTACTGCTGTAATGTTGTTGCTGCTGTAATGCTGTTGCTGCTGTAATGCTGTCATGAAATTAGATTTTTTTCATTCTGGGAATTTCTTCTCCTATGAGCCACGACTATCAATGATGAACAGAGCCTTACACTTTACAAACTCTTTTACAAACCTTACACCCTACAATCAAAACAAATAGGAGGAGAATGAGTATTTGGTATTAAATTATTAACCCCTGCAGTTCTTCTCCCCTCATTTCCCTCATTCCCTGCATGCCACGTTTATTTTTAATTAATGACCCTTCTCTACCCAAACTAAACTCAAATGAGTGAATCATCTTACCATTGTTGTTAAGCATTTAACTTATACTAGTGAAAATTCGAATTCATGAAATGCCACAGAAGCAGGAGAATCAGATGCAAGTACTACGCAGATTAACTTTTAATCATATTGGCTATACTAGTTTATTCCCGAGGGACCACTTGTCCACCCAGCTCCACATCAAAGACAGTCTATTCATTTATCATGAAAAATAATTAACCCATTCTTGATTTGCTTTTTCATTTTTTTTTGGCTTATGAATCTCTTTATTTTTAACCTTGCAGGTATGGATTCCTCAATGAGTGACGGTGCTAGTATTTTACCCGAAGAAACTAATGATTCTGACAGTTCTCCAATGAAGAAGTCTAAGTCTACTCGTCGTACATCACCGATGTGGAAAGATTTTGAGTTGTTTGATGCTATTGATGAAGAAGGAAATATGAAAGAGAGAGCGAAATGCAGAACATGTGGGAAGGAATATTTTGCAGATTCACATGGGGGCACATCAACCCTAAAACGTCATGCACTGAAATGTAAGTCTGCTGGTAATGCTGATCTTGATAGAGTAACTGAAGAACATAATTCTTGTGATGGTTCTAGCAATAATAATATAACTCAAGAGGGTTATCGTGAAAAGCTGGCTAAAGCAATAATTGCACATGATTATTCCTTCAGTTGGGTTGAGCATGAAGGAAATAGAGATATTCATCGTTATTTGAATGCTACGGTCAATCCAATTTCAAGGAACACTATTAAGTCTGATATCTTGAAAATTCATGGGAGAATGAAAGAAGAATTGAAGTGTGTTTTGCGTGAAATTCCTGGTCGTATCTGTTTGACTAGTGATATGTGGACATCATTAACTACTAGGAGTTTTCTTTGCTTGACGGCGCACTATGTTGATAAGAATTGGAAGTTGAATAGTAAGCTTTTGAACTTTTCACATGTTCAGCCTCCACATACAGCTTTAGAGCTGAAAACAGTTATTTACCGCATGTTGAAGGAGTGGGATATTGATAATAAGATTTTTACCATTACCTTAGACAATGCTAGCAATATGACAAACATGCAGAATGAGTTGTGTGATCAATTGAATGGACAACATGCTTTGGTGTGTAATGGTAAATACTTCCATATTCGTTGTTGTGGACATATTTTGAATCTTATTGTTCAAGATGGATTGAAAGTCATAAGAGATGGTGTGAAATGTGTTAGAGAAAGTGTCAAATATGTGGATGGGTCTGAAGCAAGAAAGATTAAGTTCAAAGAGTGTGTTGAACAAGCTGGGATGAAATGCACCAAGGGATTATGGCTTGATGTACCTACAAGATGGAATTCAACTTACATGATGCTTGAGAGAGCTCTCTTTTATAAGCAAGCATTTGTCAATCTTACAAGGGTTGATAAGGATTACAAGGATTGTCCATCACTAGAAGATTGGGAGAAAATAAGTGTACTTGCCAACATCTTGCAACCGTTTGATGAAATTACCAAGTTATTCTCAGGTACCAACTATCCAACTTCTAATTTGTTTTTTGAGAATGTTTGGAAAATCCATCTTCGATTGTTGAAGCTTCGTTCAAGCTCTGATACTGTTCTAAGAAGTATGGGAGATGGGATGATGTTAAAGTTCAAGAAGTATTGGGATGAATACAATATGGTACTTGCTTTTGGTGCGCTTTTAGATCCTCGTAAGAAGGATGATTTTGTGAAGTATTGTTATGAGAGGTTGGGTGGAGAATCCTGGAAGTGTATTACTCATATATTGGCTATATGAGTAATACACTTCCATCTTCTACAACAAACGTCAGTTTGAGCATTCCAGATGATTCAGACACTGCTGTAAGTACATATTGTTAAAATGTGTTATGATTCTATTGTTCATCTATTCAAGTTGCTTATTTTTATTGAATTTCTTACTTGTAGGACTTTTACGCTACTACTTCTAATTCGAGACGTTCAGGCAAGTCTGATCTACAAATGTATCTTGAAGATCCTTTGGAGAAACCAATTCCTCTTGATATTTTGCAATGGTGGAAGACTAAAGAAGAGCGTCATCCTCATCTATCTCGAATGGCAAGGGATATACTTTCTATTCCAATTACTTCAGTTGCATCAGAGTCATCGTTCAGCTTGGGAGGTAGAGTGCTTAACAAATGGAGGACTTGTATTCTTTCTGACACTCTTGAAGCTTTAATGACAACTCGTAATTGGTTGCATGGATATACAATGGGTAAGAGTTATACTTACATATTAATGAAAAAATGTATTTATTCAATAGATTGTGCTAATCATCATTGTATAGTTGTATAACATTTATCATTTATTTATTGTTTCAGACGAAGATGAAGAAAATGTAGAAGCTAATGGAGAAGACGTGAGCCTTGCATAGCTGCATCCTAGTTTCTGGTTGCTGCAGGATTCGTTGTTGTTGAGTGTTGACAGTGCAGAATGAATATTTTGTTATAACTCTTTTTCTTTATAATTTTGGTTTGAAGGTTGAAGTATGGATGAGTGGTTTAATGTTAATTAGTATTGTGTTTGTATTTATCAACAGGTTTGAAACTTGACTTTTGGATTACTCTATAAATTATGAATGTTTGGTGTCGAATTATTTTGGAAATAAACGTGGTGAAGTCAGAAGTAGATCAAGTATTTTATATTTTGAATAATGACATAATGTTGATATTTGAAGCACTGAATATTATGAATTGTATGACAATCGGGTTATTTGGGTTGGGCGGGCGGGTTGCGGGTTAGTTGGGTTGCAGGTTAGTCGGGTTGCGGGTTATCGGGTTGCGGGTTAGTCGGGTTGCGGGTTCATCGGGCTGCGGGTTCATCGGGTTGCAGGTTCATCGGGCTACGGGTTGGATTGTTGACTTTTTGGTCAATCGGGCCACGGGTCGGGCTGGGCGGGTTTATCGGGTCGAGTAAGCATTTTGCCAGCTCTAGCTCCGAGTAGCAAATGTACTTTCCGATTCGACAGTAGCTGAGTTGAGACAATTTGTCTTTGATAATGGCTAAGGGAGCTGGTTGTAGCTTTGCCCCCTGTCATTTCTTGTTTTGGCTTGTTGTTTCTATCACTACAAGAAAATGCTGCATTTGTTACGGTTTTTTTAGTCACGGTTTTATGAACCGTGACTAATTGGTCACGGTTTTAGGAAACTGTGACCAATTAGTCACGGTTTTTAGGAAACCGTGACCAACTTTGTCACGGTTTTAGGAAACCGTGACCAATTTTGTCACGGTTTTAGGAAACCGTGACTAATTAGTCACGGTTTCTATGAAACCGTGACCAATTTTGTCACGGTTTACTAGGTTGTGTGTAGGGGTGGGTATTTATTAGGTTCAAATTGGGTTTGGGCAGCTTTAAGGTGAGGGCTGTTGTCTTCTGTTGTTTGTACAGGCTGTACATTTTGTTCATATTTATATATAATTACAAATTCATCCAAAAAAAAATTGATCTTAATTTTAAAGTTTCAGGTCGAGAAATTTGTATTAAAAAAAATATTAACGACTTATTTTTTAAACAACAAACTTGAATGTATGATGTTTAAAGCCATATATGAGGATGGATAAAGTAGTTTTGGAACATTATTTCAGGAAGAAATATGCATCATTTCAAGGTTTCTAAATTTTTTACAACTAATGTTGTTGTTGAGAAATGATGCACAAATTAACGTACACACAAGTAATACTTACAAGAATGTACTTATGAGGTCGTATGTCTTTTGAAGTCTATTACCCAACCTAGAGGATGAACTAAACTAGACAAAGGTTTGGTGAAGATGATTTGGTAGTTGGTGTACTAAAAACATAAAATCTGGTAGCAGAATTGTAAACCCCAAATGGTGGAATCTAGTTGCAAAACCCTAAACTCAAATAGTAGAATATGGCAAAAAAACTGGCAAATAAATCTAATGGTAGAAATATAGTAGTGGAATTACATAGTGAAAGTTCAATAGTGCTAATTTAGTGGTGGAACTCCGTTGACAATGTAACTTTGGCTATGAAACTC
The DNA here is from genome assembly GCA_034768395.1 of Linum lewisii. NCBI lineage: Eukaryota > Viridiplantae > Streptophyta > Magnoliopsida > Malpighiales > Linaceae > Linum > Linum lewisii. The sequence goes on along the minus strand of CM068297.1, from coordinate 72,086,716 downwards.
TACCGACATAATTTCATCAGCAATGATACTTCGTTGGCAGAATTCCAAAAGGGAACTCTTTGGTAGTGGAACTCTACCAATATAATTTTGGTGGCAAAACTCTGCCGGCAGAATTCCATCGTCTAATTCTATAGGTATAATTTCGGCAATAGAACTTCGACAATATTATTATGGCGATGGAATGTTTTTATTAAAACTCTAAAACCCATTGACGAAATTCTAACGAAAAAATATGTCGATAAATTTTCTACACGTGAATATGTTATCAACTAAAGAAAGGAGTTATGTACAACTGTATATTGTATTTTATTACCCGTGTAAGATGCGTCATTAGTTGATTGTGTTTGATGTTTAAATCACTAGGTTTTAAAAAATATTTCAAATTCATGAATTATTAATTAATAAGTTCAAATTAAAGGGTGTATTTAACTCACATATAAACATATTTTCTTATTTGTATCTAGACACTGAAATTTAGTATTTAAAATACCAAATTTAAATTCACCTATGTAAACAAATGGACCCTTTGAGGCTGTCTAACAAAAATTTAAAGATTTTTAAAATCGGACTGAACAATCCAGTCCAATCCTGACTTTCAAACACGGGTTGGATTGATTGGTTTGATTTGCAGGGTTGCATCGGTTAATGGATTAATTTGTTTACAGCCCAAAGACCAGTGATAAGATCGAACCAAGTTCTGCACTTGAGGTATCGCGAAAAGTAATATGGATAACAAAATATACTACATTGGATAAATACAAGATGTCAAGATCTGGACCAAACAGTTCCAGACGATTAAAGGCATTCTACCACAGCGTGACAACTAACTGAGCTACCCAATTACTGCTGCTGTCTATGAACCTATTCTGGTGACTTGTACAAAATTACACATCACTCTGCAAGTGATGCATCAAGTTTCTATATTCCTTACTATTCTGCTGACCTTGTAAGTAACCATTTTTCTCATGTGTTCTTACTTCTTAGCTCTCCTCATTCAACTTGCAAATGTCTACAAACTTTTGAACTGCATTGTGATATTGGGTTCCCTGCAAACGCCAAAAAGGTTGTGTTCATTCATAAGCCAACATAAACAGAAACAAGAACCAACAAAGGCACAGAAGCTGTACCTCCCAGTAAAGTTGGTTGCACTCCATGCATTGCCAAAACTCCAAGTTTTTCTTGAACAAACAGCTAGGAATCTTTTGAAACCCCTTGGCAGCTTCAACTGCCTCTTCTGTCGTTAGAGGCTTTTGAATAAACCTCCCATTGCACTTGGTGCACCTTGACATCAGCCGGTCCTCGCTAATCTTTAGATTAAAGACTTCGATCACCTGCATTTCGTATCAGCTTTAAAGCATGGATTGCTACAAAAAGATAAACAACTAGAACCCCTTGTCAATTTTTACCTAACAAGCCTAAGAATCAAATTCCTTTGTGCATAAATTTGGTATGTGTAGAGATCCTACAACCTACAAAGATTAGTCCCACTGATTGCGAACTATACACAATCTCAATCCAAAGCACATTGATAGTGTCAAGTGTTGATGTCCACGAAACATACTAATTAAACTGAAACTCTGCCCGATCTCGGCAATGAGCTCAAAGGAACCATCTTTTATACCTCAAGTAGTTGCTGATTTTTCAGAAGACTCTTCACTCTGTATATTTGGTTCTTTATCAAGTGCTGATGCCTCATTAGTTTAGCATCCCGAGTTAAGAGCACTCTCTTTTCTTTGTATGCTTGATCTATCAACTCCCTGCCATCAAGTAAAAAGATAAGCTAGCTTGTTCCATAACAAACTCAGAGACATGTTAGTCGCACACAAGAAAGAGGAGGTTTTGATTTTAATGTACCTGGGTTCAGGTTTTTTGGAGAATGGAATTGCAGCATCAATTCCCACACAGCGAAGATGTTTTGCCAAGCCTTCAACCTGCATGAAGTAGCTTTAGACGCACAGAACAAAGTAAAAATAGTGAAATGCACCAAATTGAGATAGAATACTCTTAAACACAATTTTCTACAAGAGAATCTTGTTTGAGAGTGATACGAAATAAACATCCTTGCTTTCAGCAGTGATAGTAAGTTACGAATAAGATTTTTTTTGTCGCATTGCTTCAAGTTACCACTCCAATACTATAGGGGCCTAACTAGAGTAAGAGATTTAAGAAATAAACAAACTTTTTGGTTCAAATGTTGACTTTGCTAGAAGATTTAGCGGTAAACTGAAAGTAAATAGTAAAGTGGCATATGAAAGTGTTTGTACCATGACATCACACAGGAACTTGGGGCATCCATCGCCGCCCTCTGATATATCCCACGGTGTGCTACCTTCCCAGCTACCATCATTTATCCAATTTTCTCGAGTAACTTGAGTTGTGGAAGGTTTTCTCTTTCCTCTTTTCTTAGAAGATCTTGGCTTTCTGTCAGATGCTTTAAGTAAGATCTTTTCACCGTGTTTCTTTACTATCTTGAGGAGAGATTCAGTCATTGGCATTGTGTTTATCAAAGTTGTCCTGGAAATTACTCGGTCTCCCATTATTATTTGGCAATTTACAGAAGAAACAGTAGCCCTAACTATCGCCAAAGCTTCACAAGTTTGAATCCTCATATGTTTATTACCACTTTTATTTTGTTGAAGAACGCCTTGTAACCCGACATAAGGAATATCCAGCCCATTCACAACTCGAGAAGAACTTCCTGCAATCCAAGTCCAAGAAGTTTCAGAAGAAGAAATCACAAAAGAATTAAAAGGAAAATACTGTGAAAAACAAAATATGACTGACTTCATAAACCAATTCAGAAGAATCTGAAATTAAGCTTCACAAGGACTAAGTATGAAGCAGAATGCAGAAATTCACGATGTCCTGTTATTTATCTTTGTGAAATTAGAAAAATGAGCTAAACATTTCAACCCAATGGGAAGTTGCAAGATGTATGACTTTCTGAGTCAATGCTGAACGCAGGAAGGACCAGTAAAACATCATTAGAAAAAACACTAGTCGATGGGAAATTTTATTGTTTCCAACCAAATTATGAACTGTGAGTGCAAATCACATACGTGGTATCCATACGCATCCCAGAAATTATAGCTTCAAAGTTAACAGTGTAATATTTTTTTCACTTATTAAACCACATACAACCACAGGACACCTTTTCTGTAGGTAGAAGACCAAAAGTATTAACGTCTGCCAACATATGTAAACAATAAAAGGGAAAGTTTCAGATAATATGTGCCACCAATATTGTGGTCTGACAGTAATGAAGAAAGAAGACCAAGAGCATCAATATCTGATACATAAGTACACAATATATGGCAAAGTCATGAACTTTCAACACAAACATCTTTGGCTAGGTCGTGAACATTTGGAAAGTCGAATGCAACTTGTAATTTTGACAAGAGACTAGAAGACATGCAACAATCCTGTATTTCCAGATAAAACAAGTTTCCATTTCCTTTTCTCAGAAAAAAATCAAAACAGTCAAGTATTTGTTAACACAAGGAACACACAAGCTCATACCATAAGTAACAACTCACAACGGTTAGAACCTAAGGAGTATTATCAAGGACAACGAACCTTTGTCCAGAACTTTGGACTTGAAAATAGAAAATATTTGAAGTAAGCAATGTGCATCTGTAGCAGCGTAGGTTTTCTGTTCTTCAGTTAGAGGTCGACAAGACCAATCACTACATTGAAGCTCCTAAAGACAGAACACATATAATAGTTAAATCATTCATGTAAACTTCCGAGGAAAGATAAAGCCATTATTGAATATTATAAATTGCAGAAAATTTTATGTCAATCCACAAAAATTCAATACATTAGCTATGTCAAATAACTACGAAACGAGTACTGTAACTGGAAATAGGAGTAATGATATACAACTTAATCAGCATATCATGGAAGTATTTAATAAGGTGAAAATTCTGGATTACTTGTGATTTCTAGTAATTTCTTACAACGCCGATAAGCTAATCTTTGAATCAAAGTATACTGAGAAAACCTTGCATATAAACACCAAAAAAAGATCATATGCATAACAAAGTAATAGTCTTTCTGAATAAACTTACACCAATCATGATGTCACATAGAAATTTATTTTCTCACAAATAAGGAATGTAAGCAATACCTTTGAAAGAGAAATTCCCAATATCTCTTTGCATATGGTTGCTAAGCTCTTTGTTTCATTGGCACCTTTCTTCCTGGTAGCTTTGGTTGTAGATAATGATACAAACTGGTGATGTCCAAATAAGGCTCCACCTATTCACCATCCCTTCCTTAGTAACTAAATCAGAACTTGCTCTAAAGACTACAAACAACTTGAGGACAATTATATGCTTATTGATTGATAGGAATTAGTGCATCAGGTATTGAGGTATTGATTAAGTAGTAACAGGTGTATCATTCAGGTATATTTCTCTTCAAACAATACTACAATTGATGTAAATGGCTGAAAGAAGCTCAACCTAGCTGTAACTACGGGAGCATGCTTCCACAAACAAGAAGCAACAAAATTCAGGCTCAGCTCCTCCAAATCCTTTAAGCTATTTTATACAGAAATTGTGTCTATCAAATTCTGTAATTCCTAGACCAAACCTAAGCAATCCGTTCCCATTATAAACCACTGTTCTATAGGGTCCTTATTTACAATGTACCACACAAAACAAGAATCTTTTATGCTTCTGGTAAGGTACTCTGGTCTGATATGGCCCTTATCTACAAATATACATACAACATGAAAGTTCACTTCCTATTTAAGAAAATGTAGATCAACAATTTTCCTGTAAGGCCTTAACACAGTATAGAATCCTAACATCTAAGCTTGGACTGAGCCTTAAATTTGACAACAAATCTCAAACTATTCTAAAGCTAATGCCACAAGCAAGTTGCCCAAAAGCCACTTTTATAAATAAATTGAAGATGTTGAAATGGAATAGAATATCACTTAAGATGGTAATCAGACGCTATTCCCATCCTTTTTCTTCTCTTCACAATGGTCGGATCATCCTAAACCAAAAAGATGCTAATAATGCAAGCTCAATGACATATAAATACAGGCAGCTTGAACAACGCAAACCCACATGAAATGTAAACTCAGCAATTGAGTGAGCACAAGTATGAACTGAATACTATTCAAAGCTCTTAATTCCATCCCACTACCAGACAATTCATAATAGAGGTAAGTGCAGGGGTTTCAATGTTGTTACCTTGTCAAACCCAGGATCACATCCGTGGGAGCAAAAGGTAGAAGACAAGTAAGCCAAATCTTGCTTGAATCGAAACCCCAGCTTCAATATATCCGGAGAAATGAATACTTCCTTCAACAATTCCCAAATGGAAGGCAAGGGAATTGAGTTGAGGTCAACCAGAAAAACCTCCGTGTCATCTTCCTCCTCTTCCGAGTCGGGGACGAGTAGGCAAGCGAGTTGGAGGAGGGACACATTTGGGAAGGTGGATTGTTGGGTCTTGAGGGGTTTCCACTCTGCATCAAGTCCGATGACTGAAGAGCGAGCCAGGACCCTAGTAAGGCGGGCGAACTCGGGGGACTCATTTGACGCGACAATGTGAGTTGAAGGGAGTCGGTTAATGGGTTCCATTGAAAAGGGGCTAATGGAGGGAATTCGTATTTGCTTTTGGATTAACAGAAAAGAAAGGGGTAAAGGATCTCGGAGCCAGATTGCATGGCTGAATTGGGTGGAACGAAGACAACGGAAGAAAGAACAAGTCTTTTTTCGCCGCTTTTCATTACCCCCGATTCTGGATACAGGATTTTAGATCCTCAATCGGATGCAATGCATCCTAACTGTTCAAATCAGTAATCCTAAATCTAATGGTTGGTATTGATAGAGGTAAATATGGAATTTTCAAAAACCTAATTAAGAAGAAGTCATCTCTTCTCCCAACAAAAAATCATCTCTTTGTATAGGCGTTTCAACTTAGGTGTTTTCATTTAAGAGGTTATGACATCCTAGGCGAATCTCACTTCGAAAAAGTACGGGAGAGATTCATGGATTATGCACGGGAGAGATCCATGGGCTTTCAACCTTAACTAACAAGACGCAGTTTGAGGTGTAATGGAGGAGTTCTTGTAAGAACTCCAAAATTAAACGTGCTCGGGCTGGAGCATTGCATGAAACTCATAACAGTGGTGTATATATGGTATCTATAAACGCAAACTATGTTAGCTTCGTGGATAATCGACTTGTATTGACAAAATTGGTGTATTAGGAAAAATAATTGATATCATTGAGTTGAATTACTACTAAGAACTCTTTGTAGTGTTAAGTGTCAATGGATCAACTCACAATCCTAGATATGTCAAGAAGGATCCGTTGGGATTAACTTCCTTATTAAATTTCTCACATTTGCTAAATAATGGTAATCATATATTGACGATGAGCATTATACTGAGGCAAATGAAGCTCGAATGTTCTACTATGTTGAAGATAAAGTGGACAAGGATTGGTACATATGATTAAACCAAGAGATGTTTACGACATGGGTGATATGGAAGAGAGCATCGTACATGAGTGTGAGATGTTTGAAAATCAGGAGTTGTCAACTTTTGATGATGCTAGTTTGTTATCATTATCTAGGTCTGCTAGTTGTTGCGGATATATGGGTGATTACGCATATAAAGTTATAGAAATTTCTACATGGATATGTTGTAGGCATGCCATGTGTGTCTATTGTGTAAGTTTCGGAAGCAGAAAAGTATGAGAAAAGGAGCAAAAAAAAATTGGAAAACAAACTTGTAACTTCTACTTGGCGTCGTCGGTTGGACAAACATAACAAGATTACAAAGGTCCACTTTTGGCGTTGACTGTCCCAACTTAGCGTCGATCATCAACGAATGCTAAGCCACGGTCAACACCGTTGACCATGTACTTGGTGTCAACTGTCAACCGACGCTAAGTAGGATTGTCAGCCAACACCTAGTATAGCTGGTCATGAACGCATTGACCAACCACTTGACTGGTTGGCCGTCCGACTTAGCATCAGCTCCCATTCAACTATAATGCTAAAAGTTTAGTGTCATTCGGCCGAGTGACGTCAAATTATTTTATGTCAATCGGCTTGTGTCAGTCGACGACTGACGCTAAGTAGTGAAATTTTTGTATTGAGTTGAAGCTACAAGAAGAAGAAAAATAGCTCACAACAGAATTAGGATGACTGTTATGCATGGTTGAAAATTACAAAACTACACATGTTATTTTCTACGTTAATGTCTCTGAAAAGTGAAATGTAGCGTTCAAGCAATTGCGAGATGATCAGCAACCAGATTTGTCCATTCTGTGACACGCCTGGTTCTTAACTCTAAAATATAGCACTCAAGCAATGGGAGATGATCAACAATCAGAGTCGCCCATTCTGTGACACACCTAATTCTTAGATATCTCTCAGAAGTATTGTCGGCAGTCCTCACTCTCTTGATAGATTGTAGTTAATTTATAACTTTTCTGTCTAGATTCTCCTCCCGGAGCCATCAAAGTAAAAAAAAAAAGGGGGAGATAGGGATTATTGGATAGTGTATAAGTACATGCAAGGGACTGGTGGGTATTAAGTTACATGCAGCTAGATGAAACTAAATTCACTGTCAGTAGTAACACATCACAGCACAGCAGAGAGACACACACTTTCCTCCAAAGTTAAAGAAACTAAGCATGACTTCTTCCTTATTGACAAAACAACACACACTCTCCTTTTGGACCACTCTACTCTACTGAGACTGAGTACTCCCCTGTAGTGATTCTGGTGATGCTGCTTTCCCTTTCATTACCTACGACAACCTGTCAACCTAACTCTGTTTAAACAACAAGCAGCTAGCTAGCACATCCTAATGCCCAACAAACCAACAATTTATGGTACACACACCCCACGCGGCTACTCTACTACTCCATAATCAAGCTCTACCCCTAATCATGGTTTTCAGAGAGAGAGAGAGAGTACCCGTAACCCGAGCCCCATGATGGACACCCCTAGCTCTACCACTGGAGAGTAGTAATTCTTTCTCGATCTTGCCTAGATTGATGAGGTCAACCGTAATAGATATCTTATTATGCATGATTGCATTGTGATAATCAAAACATATATGTTAACGTGGACAATCAAAGCAATTGAATTTGGTGAACCTAGTCACCTACACGATGAATATATATGTATGTTGTGATTGAGTGGGCATCAATATTGTACATATAATTGAGTTGAGTAATCTAAACAATGCATGTTGCAATCCCTGCGGTCAACCGTTATATATAGATATCATATTGAACATAATCGAGTTGTGCATGATGGATTATTGTAACTAAATGGTAAGAATGTAACCTACAATTATACCAACATATATCATGTTTACATCAATTAAACTGATTATATTGCGTCAATTTTCTAATCCAACAATACACATACTCATCAGACTAGTTTGATAGAAGATTCACGATCAAACTAGAAGAAGAAAACATATAATATAGATACGACGTACAACTAAATATGATTCAATCTATGTTGAAATTGAGTGGACATCAATATAAACCAATTGATGCAGAGGCCATGGCATCCACCCCACCACCTGCACCAAGCAAAGGGCCAAGGGAATGTGGTCATCACTCTGTGTATGAAAAATGGACCTAAAAGTTATGTACTTAGTAATTGGGTGGATGTTGAGGTCCACCCAACCCAACCAAAAAACTTTAAATGCTATTATTATTATTATTATTATTATTATTATTATATTATTTACTTATTACACAACACAACAAATAATGTCAATATATTTAAGGTAAGATAAATAGATTAGTTACCATCCAAAACTCAGTTCCCAAGAAAGGGTAAATATTAGTTGAGGCTGTGTGTGATGTGATGTCCAAGTTTTCTCTGCTAAATGTTAACCACCGGATTAACGATTTTTGGGGATGGATATTGATTTTTTTTACTAGGAAACACTCTCATTTCGTTCACCCGAAGGGGACAAGGACAACCGAAATATTACAACGAGGAAAGAAGGCTATTAAGATAAGAGAGTCATGAATCGGGCAGGGATTTATGAGAAACTCTTCATGTCATCTAATCCGTCTTAATATTTATGAGGTGTTAATTTATCAGTTCTTTATGTTTGGATGAAATTTTATTTGGGTGTTCAAAAAAACTCATTTTATTACCAAACGTTTCAGAAAATCTTGAATCAGTGCTTTCGTCAAATTTTGTCAAAATTTTCTGTTAAATGCTTACGTGGAAGCTGAGTCACACACTTGAAGAAATCTAGCTGAATTTGTGACGTGGCATGTTATTGTGACAAGTCATCTGCCACATCATGATGGTGGTGTTATTGTATCAATGAAATCCTAGCTCTGGGGATCTCTTCACCAAAGACCACTCTCGAACGGAGCAAAATTCCGACACCGCGCAACCCTCGAAGAACAACATAACAAAGATTGGGGATTAAGATTTCAAGAACACTCTCTCGAACTCAATCTTGATCAAGATCACAATTAACATCAACAGCTCCCACACCTCGCAAGGTTTCTGATTTTGATTTCAGTCAAGATTTCGCCAACCATCATTGGAGATCATATGCACTCTACAAAAAAAAAAAGTAACTCCACAGGCGCAACGGAAGTGTGGTGGGCCCATAACCCACAGGTCCCTGGATCGAAACCAAGCTATGATACCACTTGTAACACTCTAACATTTTCTAACAAGATATTTTCCGCTTTGGGTCCAGTCCTCACGAATTTGTCTTTGGGTATTGGTGGGATTCGAACCCATGACCTCATCCGTTCAAGATCAAACCCCACCACTACACCCCAAAACGCGTAATGTCAGTTAAGGTTGAACTATTCCACATAGCTCATGGATCTCTCTCGTGCTTTGTCGATGTTGGATTTGCCTAGAATGTCACAGGGGCATGAGTCTTCTACGGTTTAATAGTCCACGTGAAAACATAAGCAAATGTCATCTTCCAACATGGACAATTCGCCATTCATCGATCGTGCCACCTAACTGAAAATAAAACATCATTATTAAATTCGTCGATAGTTCCGTCAACTTTAACGGTCAACCAACTATATTTGACTTTAAAAAAAAAGTTACACTCAATAAGTGTGAACAAAATATATTTGGTTATATTCGACATAAATCTAAAAAGTTTGGCCAAATATATAAATTAGGCCTTGAATTTATATAATATTTTAATTTTCTTTTCATAGTCTTAATGTCAAAAAATTTCATTTGGATATAGGTTAGGATGCTTTGCACAATCCTTGGTGTGGCAGAAATAGAAATGTGAACAAATGGGAGCGAGTGGATGATCATCATAACTTCAAGGAAGATATCAAAAGATATGTTAGATTTCACTCATTTTGAGTGCTTACAACAATTTACGTGGTATATATGCATGCACAATGGAATGCACATCAATTAAAAGTCAACTCCAAACTCTTGTGTTACCCAAATGAAATGATGAGTTTTCAGGGAATTGGAATTTCGTAGCCTAATTTAAAATTTTATGTACCGTCAGTAGCCAATTGCGTAACTATGTCCAAAACTAGCACAATCTGATTGGCAGCCAGCGCGTAGCCAGCCAGGCAGCGCGTTGCTGGCCAGCCATCGCATAGCTGGCCAGCCAGCGCAGCGCTGGCAGCTAGCGTAGATAACATATAAGGAATTTAGCAAATATTGACAAATAGCAATTTAGTCACTTTCTTTCCCTATTTTACAAACGAGTATTTAGTCACTTTCTTTTCCTATTTTACAAATGAGTTATTATTACTATTAATATTATTAATTTGATAATATAAGCCAACCTTGATAAAATGATAATATATATAAGCTAGAATTAATTAAAGAAAATTATATTAGCCATCACAATCTCTCGAGTTACGGATCCCGAGGTCACGTTTGTTGGAGGCACAACAATTCAAAGTTAAAACAACGACAAACGTGACATTGGGATTCGTAATTCAAAGTTAAAACAAACGTGACCCGAGGTCACTTCCCGCTGGTCTGGCTATGCGTTGCGCTGGTTATGCACTGATTGAATCAAAGTTAAAACTATTATTGGAAGTCGTTATCTCCTTCATCGTTGTGGCTCCAACAAACGTGACCTCGGGATCCGTAACTCAAGAGATTGTGACGGCTAATATAATTTTCTTTAATTAATTCTAGCTTATATATATTATCATTTTATCAAGGTTGGCTTATATTATCAAATTAATAATATTAATAGTAATAACTCATTTGTAAAATAGGAAAAGAAAGTGACTAAATACTCATTTGTAAAATAGGAAAAGAAAGTGACTAAATTGCTATTTGTCAATATTTGCTAAATTCCTTATATGTTATCTACGCTAGCTGGCCAGCGCTGGCTGCCAGTTAGATTGTGCTAGTTTTGGACATAGTTACGCAATTGGCTACTGACGGTACATAAAATTTTAAATTAGACTACAAAATTCCAATTCCCGAGTTTTCAAGTGTAAATGCATTGCATTGCACTTCGTGTTTGGTTTGTCTGTTTGAAACGTGTTAATCATATCATATTAGTAATATTGATTAATGATTTAATGTTGCCAAACGTACGTACACGGGCGGGCCGTCCAAAAACAAGACTTATGATTGGTTGGCCACCCCAAGTGTTCATATTTTCCTCCGGCTTAAGTGCCACAAATTGTTGGCTTGTTCGACTTTTCTTAAGTAGTTGGATGCCTACTTTTTCTTATTTTATTCTTAATTAGCGCTTATCCAATTCCTGAAGCGTCTTGGAGTTCAGTATTCTGTTCCTCGTAATGTGTACACGAAAAAGTAGTGAGCGCTTATGTATAAGGAAGAGGGTGTAAGAGTGTAGTATGTGAGATAGATAAGTATCAGGGGTGCACACTAAGGGCGTATATGTGTAGTCTTAAGCGTGCCAATGAGTGGGCATTTGAAGTTTAGGGCGTATGGTCTAGTCTTGTGTCATGTCTCATCAATGATGGGGTCAAATCCGTATTTATAGGATCTCGAGATTTGGGCTGGGTCACCATGTGTCATCGGTGAATAGGTTGGTGACCCGACTTAGATGTAATCTCAGCCCTTAAACCACGTGGGGTCCTAATCCCCCCAATCAAACCCTAGGCGTCCGACGTATGAGACTTTACTTGGGTGTTGGCTAGGTCGACCATAGTGGTCGGACCGACGGTTGGGCTTGAGCCCATTAGCTCATGATATTGCACCTCTTAAAAATTAGAACATATTGCAGTGAATGAAAGATGTTTGATGACTCATCTAATACATAGAATTTGTTTGATAAAGAAAATTAAAAGTCGGTTATCGCGTTAACCTACATCATTGCCCTATGTGTATCATGTAAGTAAATGACATAATTGAATACGTGTGACTTGAAATAATTAAGAAATTAGAAACAATTTAATTATGTTGACTCAACAATCCCAAGTTCCCAATTTGTTTATTTTATTGTAATTATTACTTAATGGTGTGTCGGTAAAGCAAACTGTACCAAATATACCATGGGCACCAACACAAGCGATGCTCCCAAGACTTGTTTCTCCTAGTGGGTTTGAATTTGTACTAAGAATAACTTTCGCTTCATATATCAAAATTTAAAGGTCCTTTGATTTGAACATCTAAAAATTCATATTTATTTTTTGAGTTAAAAGCTTTACTCATTCATGAGCAACATCAAAATTTGGATATTAAGTTATTTAATATATTTAGCAATTTTTTTTTCATTTTATGATTCTACCACCTCTTCATCGGTGATGAGGGAGGCTTTACTAGTGACTCGGCTAGGGAGGTCATATTAGGCTCAGATACATGATCCTCCTAGATCCTAATAGCTAAAACTTTTATTATTATTATATTAATTAGGTCAAGTGTAATTAGATACTTGATTTAGTGTAATTTATATATTGGGCTCATGGCCTACTAAAATCTCAGCTCTACTATAGGGTTCCACTGTCTCCAATAACCGATAGTCAGTTTTTCAGTCACCATATGGCGACCCTCCAGTTACTTTTATGATCTCCTCAATGACTTTGTTTGTTAGCCACATAACCGATATGGTATGTCAATAACTAGTTATTTGTATACCCATCTTCATTTATTCTATACAAATAATCGGTTACAAGTTCATAATCAGTTGATTTTTTGGGAATTATCAGTTATTTTTATGTCATACACGTTTATATTTTTTTATAATTATATACGTTTATAGATTTATTCAAAACCCTCTCCCAACATCTCGAGTTATTGAGATGCAATGATTCTTGTAGCAAATTCATCATTACTGACATAGGTTAACTAGGCTCTATAATTAACAGTACACCCACTAACTGATGTGTAAATACTATTAGTGTAGAAAATTGCAATAGGTTATATCATAATTATCCAAACGAACGTGTTCTCATCATCAATCAATAGTGTTAAAGGTAAGATATATAGTATTCATTCATGTCATGACCTTTTTTTTAAAGAAATCATTAGTTGGAAGTTAAATGGGTGGGTTATGTCGACTGATTGAACATGAATAAGTCACTGTATTCTGCTCATATTTTTTATTAATATTATCTAACTCGTGGTGAGTTTAACGGAGTTTAGGGACAACAAATCGCCCGAGTTCATATGTTTTGAGCCTATTGACTTATTTGTTTAATGAGTTGATCTTATCAATTTTATTCATTTCAATAGACGATTTAGAACAGTTGATCTGATAACTTATTTGTAGTTCACTTCTCTTTGTTATTTGCATCATCATAACATAGAAATCAATATCTTGACTTGATAGCACCCCAAAATAGACGATTAAATCATACTCTTCTCACGAAAAAAACTGGGTTAACAATTCTCTATATTATGTGTTCGTAATTTCGGTTATATTTTAACGAAAGTAAATACCTATGATGTCTAGGCCAGACATGAAAAGTAACATCCCAACAGGCAACAGCCTACAAGTTTGGACAAAAGAACAAAACTACATTGATTTGTCCCCGTTTGTGTGCCTAATGCGTACAAAATGAGTAGTAATTATAACCTATTTTCTTTTGATGAAACTCAAGTGTGTTTTTATAAAGGCACAATCATTGTTAATGTTGTCTTAAACACCAAAAATTAGGCCTAATTGAAAGTTTAATTGTTAGCTATTTAGGAAACATGATGGGTCAACTTTTTATTTCTTTTTTTGACTTCTCGTGGGTGTTTGTTTGTATGGTCATACTGAAGACATAAACCTAATTAAAATGGACTCAACATTTTAAAGTTTTTTTTAACTAAAGTTTGTCTTCTAACTTTTTCACCTACTATATAATTTATTATATTCTGAATAATTGCCTCCAAATTACCACCTCATATAGTGAAAATGTTGCATAGTATTGCCATTTAAGAAGATTACATACTATTGTTAGATATTGTGATTTCCTGGTATATAATGTAAGGGTTAAAAAATAAGACTGATACTAGTATTGTTTTTTTCGGGAAAATAGTGTTTTGTCTCTCTCTACTTTGTTGAGTTAACAGACAGTCACATGTATTACAAAATGTTTGATTAATCCCCTCCTACTTGTTATAACCAACCGACCAACCATGTTCTTTCATCCAATTTTTATCCAAAATTCCTTTTAATTTTAAGTGATGAATATGACTCAGCCAATAATGATGAAATTATCATGTCACATCAACATCTTTCATTCATATTTGTTGTTGACTCAACTAAATTAAAATGAAGAAAAATTTAAAATTTAACAAAAAAATTTATAAAAATGAAAAAATAGAAAAAAATTATATTTATTTTATTTATATTTTAAATTAAAAAAATAAAATAAAAATGTTTCTATAAAAATAAAAATAAAATAATTTTGAATTTTTATATTTATAAAATAAAATGAAAATATTTTTTAAATGTAAATTTGTACTACAATTTTTTTAAAACTTTGAAATTTTAAAATACACAAAATTAAATTTTGAAAAAAAATACATTTATAAATTTTAATTTAAATTGACTTAATTTTTTATTTTAGTACCTTTTATTTTTAATTTTTAGTTTAATTAAGTCACTAACAAACATGTATGAAAGTCGCTGATGTGACAAGATAATATCATTAATTGTGAAAAAAGTTATATTGGTGCGTGAGTGATCACTTAACGAAATCTTAGATAAAAATTTGGGTGAAAGAACTTGATTGTTAGGTTGGTTATAATAAGAAAGGATGAATAAAAAAATTGTAGTATAAAGAACAGTCTATTAACTTGACAAAGTAATGAAAGCTAACTGGCAAAGTATCATCATCCTCATTTTTTCATGTCCACCTCCTAGCTAATTCCACTTCCTCCGTTCTCCAACCTCCCTACTCTACCTCCTTCGTTGCCCTCCTCCTTCCCCATCTATCCTCACTGGGGGCAGAACTAGGGAAGCGAGAGGGAATTTAAATTTCCCATTTGTTGGTATCGAGCACTAAATACGTTTTCATAATTTGGCTATGTGAAAAATAGATAAATCTCTATCTTTTGATGGAGATTTCAAAATCTCTCTTAACTGACTCCAGACCCATCAGTGGGTTTCCAAATCACCCACAATCTTCAACATATTTTTTGCATCCAAACGAGGTTGTCATCCCAAACCTCTAGAACAGAAATTTGGATCTCAAATCACCCAAAATCTCCACCCAAACAGCCTACAAATGTTCTCCCAATAAAACTAAGTGTAAATTTTGTAAAAGTTAATTAAAGAATCTCAGAATGGTCGGTCTCAGAGGTTATGCATTACCTAATTTGAGGTTAAAAAGCCTTTAGCCACATTGCTAAAAGAACATACATTGGATCACAATTATTCTTCACTCATTCCTTCTTCTTCTGTGTCTAACTTTCATCTCTATTATTGACTTACGGTTGTTGAAGTTAGGCTCATAACAACAACTAATTATTCCTTCAGTTTCATTATTATCTCCTCTAAACTTAAGTTATTGTGTGCTTTAATCGATCAAGGAGCAAATCCCCCCCCCCCCCCCCCCAAAAAAAAGTCGCAACACACAAACACACTAAATTCAATAATTGGCCATGTCAATTATACGTCCCGTTTCAATGTACGTGCAGAAAAAGAACAAAGCTATCAAATGAGGCTGTACCCTCTCTCATTTGACTGCAAAATCCAACTCATCGAAATACATATTAAAATCTACGTATAATTCTAAGACCAAATCTAATCTAAATATTGTGTTTACAACTCATGTTACCAAACTGAAAAATCTAAAATATTTAATCAGTTCTCGAAAAAAAACTACCGGGTATATATATCAAACAAGATAATCTAACATCTTTTAACTTTGAAAAACACTTTTCTACTATATTCATCTATTCTCATACTTCTCCTATTTCCTGTCTAAATTAATTTCAAAAGAGACCGGATAAAAAATGGGTCAAATATTTTTTTAATGAATGATGAATATATTAAAGCCAGAAGGTGATCTGCACAAATAACTATACAAGAGACACAACCACAAATAACTATACAATAGGCACAATGAACGGGTCAAATATATACCTAGTACATCCTGAAATTTTGGGTATAGGGTTATAATTTGGTTCTAAACTTCAAAATGTTGTTGACTAGTCCCGAATCTTTAATTGGTGTTATGATCTAGTACTAAAGTCGTTGTTGGCAGCATTTTCTAATTATTTTGCCACATTACCATTGACACGCACTACAATTTTTTTTCATGATCAGTAGTAAATAGTGATTTTTGCAACGACAATCACTATTTTATGTAGTGCTTTTTGCGACACCACTATTTGCGACACTCACATCCCGTTGTTACAAAAGATCAACTATTTGCTACTGCATTTTTACACTGTTGTAACTTAGAGTAGCTGAGGATATATTTTTTTATAGTGACGTCATTAAAAGTATGATAAAAATTGTATTGGTGGTTTGATTTGGGCTAACCAAACTCGAACAAAACCACCCAAATCAAATATTTAACAAGTTAGATCCATTTCGAGTTACATTTGAATTAATTTAAGTTAATTTTTTTTTATTATATCTTTTATGATAGTGTCAATGCTGACATAGCAAATTGGTCATCGTAACACGATTCATAGTTTGAAGACCAATCCATAATATTTTAAAGTTTCAATATCATCCCGTAATTGAGCCAAATATTTTAAAATATATTATTAAGTATTTGAACAGATAAAGAATTCCCACTACATATTTTGATGGACATAAACAGAGGCGCCCATCCCTTAATAATTAACGTTGTTAGGAAGAGACATGTCTTCATCGGTTAAATAGTGGCCACCTGCGACATGCATCAGAATTTCAGAATTCATAAGTCGTAAAAGTATCAATCCCTCAAAGAAAAATATATCAAATTTTGCCCATTAAACAATATTTAACTTACTATTTGTGAAATCATAGTGGTTTACCCTATTATAATGGTGTATATTAGCAAACTCAATGTATTAGATCGCAAAAGTAAATACAATGATGAGCAAACTGCTCTATTTATACAATCAGGAGACTAAACAGAAATGGCAACTTAGTCCTCTAACTTCTACTACTTGACAAAATGATCCATATACTTTACATTTCCCCTACACATGGACGGTGAATATTGAGAAGTTCAAGGTTGGATACTAACGACAAGTAGATGTGTGTACACGGTTTCGTCATGATGTCAGCTAGTTGATTTGTCGTCGGGACTTGTATGACACGGATAAAATTTAATGCAACACAATCTTAGATGAGATGGAAATCAATCTCTATGTGTTTAGTTCGTTCATGAGCCACTAGGTTTTCACGATAAAATTTTAGGAGTACGTAATGTTTGTGGAGAATTTAATATAGGTATTCAAATTATGAAAAATTTCATTAGAGTAGAATAAAATCTCAAATAGATACGATGGCGGAATTGAGAAATTAGGGAAGAGGGATTATGAGTTTGTACTAAAAAAATTCAACCACATGATAGAAAAGGCAACCTTAAATGGAACTGAAATTCAACAACATAATACTCAAGATTCGTACGATTACTGAATAATAGTTCAGCGCATACTGTTTACAATGAACTAGAACGAGAAATCATATTATGAAAGTATTGTAGAATACTAAAATGCATTCCTTTGTCTAAACTAGTCAACGCACAAATCTTATTCAATATATGTGACAAATGCATAGTTCAACTACTTGCTATTGCAACAACCTGAATAAGTGTTAATTTGATAAGTAAATAAACAAAGATAGGGAGGATTGAAGAGTCAAGAACAAAATGAAGATGTTGAGGCTGACAATTCGATTTAAGTTAATGGTCAATATTTTTTTTTATGAATGGTTAATGGTCAATATTAATTAACCGATCAAAAGTGGTTAGCCGATGGTTAACTGAGTGATTGGTCGTGGGTGGTTAAACATTTTTTAGCAAGTCGGTCAACAGTTAAAACCGTGGTTAACCGACCTTGACCAACCTTGACTGAAACAATAATTGAATAATGATTTCTAATGTTAGTAATTATTTATATGGTGTATAATTTACGATATTATTCAATTTACATATTTTTTTTGGTTAAAAATATGTTAACTCAGTCAAAGTCGGTTAAAAATGGTTATATCGGTCAGAATCAGTTACATATGGTGTTCAAAACTTTTTAGGAGTTAACCACATAGATTAATCAATTGTTTGATAACTTTTATCATGTTTGTTTTTCTAACATTTTTAATTCATAAATTTTAAAGGGAGGATGATTGTTGCTTGGGAAAAGTCAAAGATTGCTACATTTTTTAGTTCAGAAATTAGTTTTGTTTGAAACTCGATGAAGGGTGAAGGAGTGGCAATTACTAATATGAGGACTCCTCAAGTGTCCGTATAAGTAATGGAAGCTCCGAAGTTTTTAGGATGAATCTATAAATTGGTTGTCGGAAATTGAGATTGGTCTTGTCGCTCCTTCTATCTTCGATATTGAACTGAACATTTCACTCTTTTGTTACACTATTCTATTATTTAGGTTTTAAAGTTATTTTACTAAATTTTTGTCGCTACATTCTACCATTTAAGGTTTAGGGTTCTGTCTTCAAACTTTTGCCACCATATTCCATCATTTAGTTAGGGTTCAAAATTCTACCTCCAATTATTTACAGTTAGATTCCACTATTTTAGGTTTTGCAGTCAAATTTCATCATTTAGGGCTTAGGTTTTGCCACCAAATTTTACTATTTGAGGTTTAGGGTTCCACCGCCAAAATTTTTCCGCTAGACTCCGCCATTTATGCTTTAGGTTCTACTGCCAAAATTTTCCCACTAGATTCTACTTTTTAGGTTTTAGGTTTTGTCGTCAAATTCTACATTTTAGGGTTTAGGTTTCTGGTGCCAAATTTTTGTTGCCAAACCTTTCTTGCTAGAAAAATCTATCATCAAATATTTGTTTGGTATAGGGGAAATTCAGATGTGTTTCTTGAAAACTCTGTATTCTGAGATATCATTGTTTGTTTACTGTCTAATGAAGCTAGGGTTTTGTATTTTAGATACCCAGAGGTTTTGATTGTCTCCAAAATGTGTATTATGACAATTTCTACTTTTATCAGAAATTCTGAGTTCCCCCAAATAGAATAATGGGTCTCACTGTCTTTCCCTACTATTTTCTTTACCTAATATACATACCAAACAATGTAATGTAACATCCTCCAACTTTTAACAAACACTTTTCCACCATTCTCCTATTTTCATATTTCCCCTTATTTTCAATCCCCTATACCAAACGACCATAGTAAAAAAAAAATTCTTCTTTGAACCTCTGGTTGGACTATTGAAGTTATGTATTGTATATTTCTTTTAAAATACACACAAAATAACTTAACATCCAAACATATGAATTTCAATTGTGTGAATTTTAAATACATAAATTTCGATTACCAAATCCAAATTACTCCATCCAAACAGACCCTCATCTATTTATTGATTTTTCTCTCTCTTTGT
The DNA here is from genome assembly GCA_034768395.1 of Linum lewisii. Taxonomy (NCBI): domain Eukaryota; kingdom Viridiplantae; phylum Streptophyta; class Magnoliopsida; order Malpighiales; family Linaceae; genus Linum; species Linum lewisii. Next base: position 72,066,765 of record CM068297.1, on the reverse strand, counting down.
TTATTAGTTAATTTAACTTGGCTGAGTCAAATTTAAGTATACTTGTCTTACTAATTTTGTCAGAATGATAACTGTATTTTTTGTATGACTCAAAACGCCTCTAACCCAAAATAACCTACAACATAACTTGAAAATGCAGGATTAGAGTCAATTTGCATATATAGCAATCCTTGACCCAGCTTACCCGACCCAAAATAACTCCTAACTCACAATGACCAACCCAAATCAACCTAATCACCCGATTTGCCATATCTACATATGAATTTATGACTGTATACTGGAAAGTTCAGAATATGTCGTGCTAGAAATTTATTTGCAAATAGGTGGTGCAATTAGGGTCAAATACTTAATACATACTGAAACTTTAGGTCGGGTTACAAAGTGATCATGAAATTTTAAAATGTTGCAGAATAGTCTCGAAACTTTGAATCGTGTTATAATCCAGTCCTACAGTCGCCGAACGTAACATATTTCAGTCATTTTCCCATGTCACCACTAACACGTCATAAAAAAATTAATAACATATTATATTTTTATGACGTGTCAGTGTCATTTTGTCATGTCACCATTGACACATCAAAAAAAATTAATAAAATTCCGAGATCAAACTGCAACATTTTGAAGTTTTAGTACTAGTTTATAATTGACCCAAAATTTCAAAATGTATTACCAATAAGTTTTTTTTTTATGAATTTACTATTAAGTATTTGATCCTTTAATAATTACCTAAAAAATTTGTGTTTTCATTTTTCAGAGTATTAAGCTCGACAAAAAAACCAAAACAATAATTACGGCAAAAAGAATTGATAATAAAAGTAATTAGGGGAAAAGGAAAAGTGATTGAATGACATTTGTTTGGGGCTCACTTACTCACTGTAGTAGTCTGTAACCAACAAGGAACAGCAGCACATTACCATTTCTTATTTTCTTGGAAAAATAGCAATTTAGCCCCCTCCACTTTGCCAACTTCACAGATAGCCCCCTACACTATAAAACACTCTTTTTATCTCCTCCTACTTCGACAACTTTGCCGTTTGGGTCCTTCCGTTCCAACTTTCATCTTCGTAACATTAATTGATGCGCATTCAGTACACCACATTAGCTTATTAAGCGTTTTTAATTGAGAATATATATATTATATATATATAATATATATATATATATATATATATATATATATATATGGAAAACACTCCGGTGCACCCGGTACACCGAGTGCACCCGCTTGCGTTTTGATAGATAAATATGTTTTTAAAATCTTTTTTTTCGAGGATAAGTATCTACATGTCGTTAAAAGATACATAGATCGATTTGAACGAAAAACTAATTTGGTAGACCTGATGATCTGTCATATTGGGAAAAAATACCGCTATAGAAGAAAACTGATGGGCCCGGCCCGACGAGGCCCAAAGGCCCACACGGCGGCCCATGAGGCGGCCCACACGGCAGCCTGAACACAGCGGCTAGGGCTGGAGGTCCGGATTTAGGCGGTAAATCAGATGGGCCGAACAGGCAGGCCCAGGAAGTGGAGTAAGGCCCAAAGCGATGGCCCAGCTCGGCGACCTCCTAGGGTTACTTGGCGATACTTAGGGTTCCAAGACAGAGCAGACACGTGTCAACATCCTACGGGGGCTACAAACGAGTGGCTAAGATTCAGCCTTGGCGACCAAGGCAGGGGTACTATAAATACCCCTGTATACCCTATTAACCGGGGGACAACACTTTTACTCAGCGGACAAAACGCTCCGCGGTACGTTACTCGCCTCCCTCTCCCATTCCTTAAACTGATCGCCTCCCCTTTTCCTTGAACTAACTTCCCCCCACGTTGCTTACGAGGTACACCACTCCCGGAGGACCAACAGGCTTGGGCTTCCATTATTGGGCCAGGCGACAAGGCTGGAACAATTGGCGCGCCAGATACGGGGCGATCAGGCGACTTTTCAAGGCGAATGGCTTCATCAGCGATTCCCACTCTGATGGGCGAGGATGGCGAAAGAGGAGATGGAGTAACACCTGTCAAGCATGTCAACCCAGATTCTCGAACAGACCCAAACCTCACTAGAAACATGGAGCGTGAATTCGAAGGCGACTCGGAGTCCCAGAGTGCTATTCCGGCCGGCGATGCCTATGAGCTGTTGGAGCAGCGATTTCGGTCCCTTGAGCAACAGAATGCTGAACTCACGCAGATGTTGAAAACGGTGATCGCCCAGCAGGCTCAAGCTCTCAGGGCCAACACTCAGGACAGGCAATCGCCACAGGACACCCATTTGGAAGTGTTACAGCAATTCCTCCCGGCTACTCAAATCTCCTCCGCACAGATGGCGGTTCGCCAACCTCTGTCCAGGGCGATACTCGCCGAGCCACTACCTAAGGGGTTGGTTCCGCCCAACCTAGATAGGTATGTAGGTACTGGCGACCCGGACGAGCACTTGCAAGCCTTCCAGATCGCCATGCAAATGCAGCAGGCTGGCGACGCCGCATATTGCAGAGCTTTTCCGGCGACACTGGGAGGGCGAGCCAGGGAGTGGTACATGAATCTACCGGAGGGCATCATAACATCGTGGGAGGGCTTTGCGAGGATCTTCTCACAGAAGTATGAGTGCAAGAAAACAAGGACGGTCCCGTTGCAAGCGCTGGTGAGCCTGAGGCAAAAGCCGAACCAGTCGCTGAAGGAGTTCTTTGATGAATGGACTGGGGTCGTCCAATCCATCAAGAGGGTAGATCATGAAATCGCTGCGGCAAGTTTATTCCAGTCGACTCATAACGGCAGGCTGCGGGAGTCGCTGCTGCAGGTGGCTCCGAAGTCGCTGTCCGACTTGGAAACCAGAGTACACAAAATTATTTTAATTGAGGAGCAGTTAGCAGAGCCTGTCGGTGGAGCGGCGAAGATGGAAGAAAAGCCCGTTATAGGGAACAAGCAGGCCAAAGGGCAGCCCTCCGAGACACGGCCATACGGGAAATATCGCCCAGGGGAGCAAGGGCGTTACCAAGAGAGAGGATACCCTGGGGGGCAAAGGGGTTATCAGGAGAGAGGATACCAAGAGGAGAGGACAGATTATACACCCCTCTCAGAATCGCGAAGAAAGATTCTGCTATATATGCAGCATAAGGGACATCCCATCAGCTGGCTGGGGCCAATTTTCACTCTGGCGGATCAGCGAAGTCGCCAAAAGTTTTGCGATTTCCATGACTCTCATGGGCATACCACTGAAGACTGCAGGGAATTGAAAAATGAAATCGAAAGGTGGATAAACGAAGGACGTCTCAGAGATTTCATTGTCAGCTCAAAGCGGAAAAAACAAGCCGCAAGAAGATGATCGCCGTGGACAAGGAGAATCACAAGACAAGAAGGGTGATGTCTTCGCCCGACTTAAGGAGCCTATGGACAATGCAGATAGCAAGAAAAAGCCTCGACCTGAGGTAAACCACGTTTATCAAACTATTTTTGGGGGGGAAAGTTGCCCGACAAAGAAAGTCAGAAAGGAGGAAACAAAGGAGGTGATGATGATAGACCAAGTCAGTCGCCCAACGTTGGGATTCTCGGAAGAAGACATGGCCAGGGTAGGAGGCCCAAGTTTGGAAGCGATGGTGATTCAAGTAATCACACACAATAGCCGAGTGGAGCGAGTGATGGTTGGCGAAGGGAGCTCTGCGGACATTATTTTCTGGGAGCTGTACAAAAAGATGAACCTGCCAGCTAGCTTGCTCAGGCAGACAAAAACTACCATCTCAGGATTTTCAGGACACACAGTTCCCATCAAGGGGATAGCCACGATGGCAATAACCATTGGGGATGGAGACTTGCAGGTCACCCGATCCATCGACTTCCATGTCATGGATTGTCAATCCACGTACAACATGATCCTAGGGCGACCTGCACTCGCCGCCTTCCAAGCAATCTCCTCCCCAGTGCACCAAGTACTGAAGTTCGCTACTAATGAAGGGATAGGTTTTGCCTGGGGACACCCGGACATCGCCAGAAGGTGTTACAGGGCGGCGACTAAAAGCACGTGCCTCACCATAAGCTTGGAGGCGGAGAATGAGGGAGAAAGAGTCGTACCAGCAGAATCGGACGTCCCAATACCGCTGTTCGAAGAAGATGAAAGTAAGATAGTTCGAGTTTCGTCCTACCTGAGCGATAACAAGAAACAGGAGTTGGTCAAGTTGCTCCGAGAGTTCTCGCACCTGTTCGCATGGTCACCAAGTGACATGCCAGGAATTGCTCCAGACATCATCAAACACTCTCTAGCGATCGAACCCGGGAGTCACCCAGTCCAGCAAAAGCGGCGGAACATCTGCAGAGAAAGGCAGCAAGCGGTGGCAAATGAAGTCGACAAACTTTTGAAGGCAGGGTTTATCAAAGAGGTACAGTATCCTGAGTGGTTGGCTAATGTATTTCTTGTCAAGAAATCGTCAGGAGCATGACGAATGTGTGTCGACTTCACCAACCTTAACGATGCTTGCCCCAAGGATCCGTACCCCTTGCCCAACATAGAGCAGCTGGTAGACGCAACGGCGAACAATGAAATGCTGTCCTTTCTGGACATGTTCTCAGGATATCATCAAATACCTTTAAGCAAGCAAGATCAAGAGAAAATGGCTTTCATGACCCCCACGGCGAACTACTGCTATCGAGTGATGCCATTCGGGCTCAAGAATGCTGGCGCGACTTACCAGAGAATGATCGACAAAGTCTTTGTCAAACAGCTCGGCCGAAACTTGGAGGCGTATGTGGATGACCTGCTGGTCAAAAGTAAGAGATCAAATGACCATCTTGGCGACTTAAGGGAAACCTTCAATACACTGCAGGAGTATTCGCTCAGGTTGAACCCTTTGAAGTGTGTGTTCGGGGCAACATCAGGAAAGTTCCTGGGATACCTCATAACCAGGAGAGGAATTGAAGCTAATCCAGCGCAGATCGCGGCGATTACAGCGATGGCCCCTCCAAAGACTGTGAAGGAGGTTCAGGTTCTATCTGGAAGACTGACGGCAATCAATCGATTCATTCCCAGGATCGCCGACCGCTGCGCTCCGTTCTTTGCGACTTTAAAGAATGCATCAAAGTTTGCATGGAATGACAAATGTAACAAGGCTTTTGAAGAGCTGAAGCAATTTTTAATTACCCCTCCTGTACTTGCATCTCCAAAGTCAAATGAAGATTTATTTCTCTATATTGCGATCTCTCCAAAGGCAGTTAGTGCGGTCTTAGTTCGAAGAGAGGACAAAGCCGAACACCCTGTTTTTTATACAAGTAAAACCTTGGTCGATGCTGAAACAAGGTACCCGACGATAGAAAAAATGGCATACGCTGTGGTCTGCGCGGCCAGAAAGTTGCGACCATATTTTCAGGCACACACAATACATGTGCTCACGAATCTTCCGATTAAGAATGCGTTAAGATCTATGAGCATGGCAGGGCGATTAGCTAAGTGGGTGATCGAGCTAAGCGAGTATGACATTCGATACCAACCGCGAACGGCGATCAAGGCCCAAGTCCTTGCTGACTTTGTAGTCGAAGGTGCAGTACAAGAAGACACCGAGGAAGGTGATGAATGGACGTTATTTACAGACGGCGCCTCGAGTAAAGGAGGGTCAGGCGCGGGGATAGTCCTAAGGTCTCCTGGGGGGATCCTCCACGAGGTCGCATTGCGATTTGCAACTAATCGAACCAACAATGCAGCTGAGTACGGGGCATTGGAGGCTGGCTTGCGAATTGCTAAGAGTATGGGAGTTACTAACATCAAAGTTTTCTCAGACTCGGCGATAGTAGTCAACCAAGTTAATGGGAGCTTTGAGGTAAAGGAGGAGTCGCTCCTCCCTTATTTTGATGAGGTAAAACTGCTTATATCGGAATTCAAGAAGGTGGTTATATCCCAGATTGCTAGGGAGGAGAATTGCCACGCGGATGCATTATCGAAACTAGCAACGGCGACAGATTTTGAAGAAGGGTGAATGGTCACAGTGGAAAAGGAAACAAGGAGGAAGCAGTGTTTTCACGTGATTAACGGAATTGGGAAAAACGACTGGCGAACGCCTATTATTCAATACTTGGATAACGACACTGTACCAAGTGACCCGTTAGAAGCGACCAAGCTCCGGTGAAAAGCAGGGAGGTGTACTATAATAGGGGGAGAGCTGTATCGAAAATCAGCTATGGGTCCATACTTGCGATGCCTGGGAGAGGAGGATGCAGCTTGGGCCCTAGAGGAAGTACATTCAGGAGTATGTGGTACTCACTTGGGAACAAGAAGTTTGGAAAGGAACTTAATATACCAGGGCTTCTATTGGCCAACAATGAGAAAGAAGGCTGGCGACCTGGTGAAGAAATGCCACAAATGTCAGGAATTTGCAAGTTATCACAAGTTGCCAGCAACAGCGCTCCAGGCGAATGTCAGCCCGTGGCCATTCGCGAGGTGGGGGATGGATATCCTAGGCCCATTTCCGGAAGCCTCGGGAAAAAGGAAATTCCTCATCGTGGCGGTTGATTATTTCACCAAGTGGGTTGAGGCAGAAGCGGTGGCAAGTATCACCGCCAAGCAGATACAGAAGTTTGCATTTAAAAGTATCGTCACCAGATTTGGTATACCAGAAAGTATTATATGTGACCATGGAACTCAGTTTGACTCACAGGTCTTTAAAGAATTTTGTGATGACCTGAGGATAAATCTGAGATTCGCTTCGGTCGCCTACCCACAAGCTAATGGACAAGCAGAGGCGGCTAATAAGCTTATTCTACAAGGATTAAAGAAAAGAGTGGATGGCTGTAAGGGCGTATGGGTCGAGGAGCTTGATCATGTACTATGGGCTCACCGTACGGCTTATAAAACGGCGACAGGGGAGACTCCCTACACATTGACGTACGGGACTGAGGCGGTCCTTCCGGTAGAAATCTCAATCCCATCTATCCGAATACAGGAATACAGGGATAAGGTCAACGAACAAGAATTGATGCTTAACGTAGATATGATTGAGGAAAAAAGAGAAAAGGCACAGATGCGGCTGATCGCTGAAAAGGAGCAGTTAGCTAGGCGGTACAATTTAAAGCTACGACCACATCACATCGCGCTCAATGACTTAGTGCTGCGAAAGATCTTCAGGCCGGCGGTCGGGGCGGCCAAGCTCAACCCCGGATGGGAAGGCCCATACAGAGTACGGCGAGTGGTAGGGGCCAACACCTTCAAACTAGCAGAGTTAGATGGAGCAAAGATCCCCAAAACTTGGAACTCCATGCATCTCAGGCGATATTATGATTAAAAAGACACTTGCAACCAAGGCTAGTTTTTAAGGCAACTAAGGGCCCTAATGATTGAATCTAATATATGTCTTCGCGCCCCTAATGATTGAGATCGCTATGTAAGACCTACGGGCATTAACAAATCGCTGTGTAAGACCTAAGGACATCAAATTTATCATGTAAGACCTAAGGGCATTGGGATCGCTATGTAAGACCTACGGGCATTAACAAATCGCTGTGTAAGACCTAAGGGCATCAAATTTATCATGTAAGACCTAAGGGCATTGGGATCGCTATGTAAGACCTACGGGCATTAACAAATCGATGTGTAAGACCTAAGGGCATCAAATTTATCATGTAAGACCTAAGGGCATTGGGTTCGCTATGTAAGACCTACAGGCATTAACAAATCGCTGTGTAAGACCTAAGGGCATCAAATTTATCATGTAAGACCTAAGGGCAATGGGATCGCTATGTAAGACCTACGGGCATTAACAAATCACTATGTAAGACCTAAGGGCATTGGGATCGCTATGTAAGACCTAAGGGCATCAAAGTTATCGGTATAACATCTAGTTAATGATGAAAAGAAGCAAAGCGATCAAGAGAGGTGTAATAAGATAAAAGACCAAAGATTGAAAATTCGCGAGGAAGAGTTTAATAAAGCAGTTTTTACAAAAAAAGAGAAGGAGAAAGAGAGGAAAACAGCAACAGCACGCAGAAACATGATGATTGTCTGAAAAGATAGCAATAATAACAACAGGTTGAAAGCGAGATCATGGGTCTTTAGCGCCGGAGCCCTTCTCGCCAGCCTTGGAAGGGTCAGCGGCGGAATTGAAGTCCCTGCCGCTAGTCGAGGGGCTTGATCAGATGATGGCGGCTGAACCTCTGATCCATCGAGATTCAGATCAGGCAGGCCACGGCTGCGGCGAGTGGCCGCCACATATTCAGCATCTGCCGCCACTATCTCCCGCTCCAAGCGAGCAGCATCTCGAAAATAAGTCTCCTCCTCGGCATCGGGAAGGTCGGGAACCCCAAAGTTATAGCGATTGAGACCTCGAAGAACGGCTCGAACCATTTTTCGCCCCGGCCAGCCCTTGTTGGGAAACAGCTCGTAGAACTCATTACGACAGCTGCGCATTACCACACGCATACTCTCGCCGAGAGCATGAGTGTAATAAGCCACAGTCTCATCATACTGAGCCTTGGCAGCGGCAAGATCACGATCTGCCGCAGATTCAGCCGCCAGAGAGTCATCAAGCAGCTCCTTAGCTCTGTCCCTTTCGGCGGCTATCTCCTCCACCTGAGCAACCTTGACACGAGCCTCATCCAACTCGGCTTCAAGGGCGACAATGTGCTTATTAGCAGATTGCAAGTCCTCCTGGACGCCCTCCATCTGGGAGATCCGCCCAGTCGCCTCAGCCAGGCTTTCCTTCAGAGACTCAGCAGCAGAGGTCGCTGCATCTGCCCGTCGCTAAGATAAAAAAAAAACAAACAACAACGTGCGGGTTTAGCAAGGATCGTAAGGTGACAAGCCGGGAAATAATATATATAAAAGGGGAGACAGAAGAGGCAGATGAGTAAATACCTTCTCCTCGTTATGATAACGGGTGAGATCCATGCGCAAAGAGCGCAGATTCTCAACATCCTCCTTCAGCCTCCGATTCTCCTCCTGCATGTGTTTACATGCAAAGGAAAGATCGCCGAGCTCGGCCACGGCCTAGGCAGCAAAACAAATGTAAGGGGTAAGAAGCAGCGAGCAGAGCTAAGGTAACAGGACAAAGCAAATAAATGACACATTCCATAAATACCTGAAGGAGGCGGCAGGAAGTTGCCCCATGCAGGTCCGAAATCTCTGAGCCCTCACCAGGAGCGGTCACCCCCTCGTAGACACCTCGAGAGAACTCCTTCGTGATATCACTCGCCATCCGGGGCGATATGTGGGATGCCACCGGATGAACGACAGCGAAGTAGGGAAGGCGAAAGGGACCCTCGCCCTCGCGACCAGCAGGAGCAGAGCGATCGAAGAGAGTGTTAGCTCGCTCTGTCCAGCTGGCCCGGCGGGCACGGTCGGTGTTGACAGGAGGCGGGCGAGAGTGGTCGCGAGCAGGCTCGGTGGGACGAAGATCAAGCTCCGCAGCCGGCGCAGACTCGGGATGCTCCGGATCCCGGGAAGAGGGATAGGTTCGTCAGGAAGATAGGAGTCGTCATATGAGATGACGTTCTCGTCAGCAGGATGCTCTAGGCTCGGTGGGACGAAGATCAAGCTCCGCAGCCGGCGCAGACTCGGGATGCTCCGGATCCCGGGGAAGAGGGATAGGTTCGTCAGGAAGATAGGAGTCGTCATATGAGATGACGTTCTCGTCAGCAGGATGCTCTAAGGGCTCCCTCGCAGAAGGATTGTCATTTGCCGGAGGCCATTGGCGACGAGAGCGGCGGAGGGGAGTTTCAGTCTCAGCATCGACATCCTCCACCTCTATCACTGGTGGGGGCGGCGGCGGTGGATTGCTGGAGCCCTCACCTGCCTTTCTCCTCGGCTTGGAAACCCCAGCTTTTTTCTTCCTCTTTGAAGAAAGGAGGCTTTCATCCGTCTCAGCCGCCTTCCTCTTCTCCTTAGATTTGTCAGGCGAAGGTTGGGTAGAAGCAGGGGCGACGGGGGCAGCCTCAGAGCGGCTGGGACGAGTCTCGGCGACAGGACCACGCGCGGTGGTACTAAGGAGGCACCCAACGAGGCTTACGGTGCCTAGAAAAAGTACATCCAAAGATTAGTATAAAAAAAAAGGAAAGAGAAGAGAGCACAAAAAGGCGATAATATAAAGGTTATACATTCCTAAGGGTTTGGCTACGACGACTCAATTACGCAAGATGAACGGCGACAGCTAGGAAGGGAGGAAAACAATCAGCACCGCCTAAGACATAAAGTATACCTCCTCGTATCCCCGCCTGGGCAGTCCGCAGGCCAGAAGTGGTCGATAAGTGATGGCAATCAAGAAGGATCTGGCGACGTAGGAGTATTTCATCAGGAGTAGGATCAAGCTCGGCGTTGAAAGAACTCACGTCACCAGAAGACCAGGATGAAGGGAGCAGCGAAGCCCAATGGTGATCCGTGTCGCTGGGGCGGAAGTAGAAAAGTGAATGGTACCATGTAGGGCGAGGTTTCGGTGATGAGTAAGTGCCCTTTTGAGTAAGATCAGCTCGGCGAACGAAACTGATGCCATTGGAGGTGTGTTTGGCATAATGAATTAATTGAAACAACCGCAGAGTGGGGGCGATCTTCTTAGTCACGCAGCTGCATTCAAAAGCAGAGGCTGTAGCCCAACACCCGACGTTAAAGGCGCCAAGAGAAGCGCCAAAGCACCCAAGCAGGGCGACCGTGAACGAGGATGGCGGAAGGCGAATGCCATTGGTGAAGGCCTCGGTCCAGACGCCGTGCCACCCTGGCGGGCAATTGCCAATAGTGGAAAGCCGAGAGGCCACGGCGAATTCCCAGGTAGACGGCAGCATGGCGAATGGAAGAACGCGGGCGATCTTTTCCACCGACCCTGAAGGAAAGTAGCCCGGGCCGATGACCGTGCGCTCGTCACAAGTAGCTCTTCCCCACATAGACCGCCAGTTGCCAATGGAGTAGGAGCCGGTGACTCTAGTCGCCTCAGGATCAATCTCGACCCCATGACGGGCCCGCTCGAATCCTTTTTGGTGGGGACCCCAAAAAGGCAGGGCATGAGATTCATCAAAATTCTCCTCTGCTACGTCGGAAATTTGGGCAGACGAGGTTTCGGCCATAGATGGAGGATTTAAGGACACTGGTTCAGGAGACTGGCTGGAAGTTGAAGGAGGGGATGAAGGAGAGGATGAAGGAGAAGGTGAAGAGTCGGTACCCGCGGAGTAGGAATGACTTTGGTTTTGGCTATCGGAATTGGAATCCATGGTTCAAGACTAATATCAAGAAGCAAAAAAGAGAAGGAAACACACGGCAGGACGGCAATGAGAGTGAGAAAGAAGGGAGGAGTCACGTACCAGGTGGGCGTCGGGGAGCTCCAGACATCTGAAAAATGGCAAAGAGAGATGAACGTTTTCCGGTGGTCGGAAGAAGGAAAAATGGAGCGTTTTCTGATCGGCGGAGGAAGGAAGAAGCAGGGGAGGCGAGAAGACTGTAAAAACAGAGAGGCAAGGTGGCAGAGAAAGAGTAAAAAACGGAGGAAGACGGTAAGAATGGGGTTTATATAGAAGTGCAGTGAGCGGGAGTGGAACCGTCGCGGTGAACGAGTGAGGCACACGTGCGGTTAAAAGGGCGTGTTGGCGGGAAGTTGAGCCGTCGCGACGTTTCATTGGGGGCACGCGCGGCTGAGGTGACGTCTGAAGGGATAAGGTAATGATGGCTTTCTGGGCAATTACTGAAATACCCCGATTTCCCCAACTTCTCCAGCAAGGTAGGGAGTAAAAGACCATAATACCCTGAGCGGTAGAGAGGTGCATGAAAAACTGGAAAGAAGGGGCGCGATAGAAAGCAGCGACAAAAGAGATAAGGCGATAAGAACCAAGACACCAAAGCGGCAAAACAACAAAGCAACAAGGCGATAGGACAGCAAAGCGATAAAGCGACACAACATAAGCGATCCGAGTTATAAGTAAGCCCTCAGCCAAGCAAAGCTCGAACTAAGGGCTCGGGGGCAATTGATGGGCCCTCCTACGGCGATCACAAGACAAGCGATCCGAGTTATAAGTAAGCCCTCAGCCAAGCAAAGCTCGACTAAGGGCTTGGGGGCAATTGATGGGCCCGGCCAGACGAGGCCCAAAGGCCCACACGACGGCCCATGAGGCGGCCCACACGGCAGCCTGAACACAGCGGCTAGGGCTGGAGGTCCGGATTTAGGCGGTAAATCAGATGGGCCGAACAGGCAGGCCCAGGAAGTGGAGTAAGGCCCAAAGCGATGGCCCAGCTCGGCGGCCTCCTAGGGTTACTTGGCGATACTTAGGGTTCCAAGACAGAGCAGACACGTGTCAACATCCTACGGGGGCTACAAACGAGTGGTTAAGATTCAGCCTTGGCGACCAAGGCAGGGGTACTATAAATACCCCCGTATACCCTATTAACCGGGGGACAACACTTTTACTCAGCGGACAAAACGCTCTGCGGTACGTTACTCGCCTCCCTCTCCCATTCCTTAAACTGATCGCCTCCCCTTTTCCTTGAACTAACTTCCCCCCACGTTGCTTACGAGGTACACCACTCCCGGAGGACCAACAGGCTTGGGCTTCCATTATTGGGCCAGGCGACAAGGCTGGAACAAAAACCTAAAGAACATTAGGTATAATCTTATACTATGATGACTAAAAATTTCAACTAAGCTCAATTTAGACTTATTAAGATTAAATCTATTGATTTAAAAGTTCAATTCAATGAAAATACGACTCTAATTCAATGAAAATACGACTCTAGATAGCATAAACGCAAGCGGGTGCACCGGAGTGTTCACCATATATATATATATATATATAATTAGATAAGATGATATCGACGAATAAGATCCGTGGTTGTAAAACCCTTCGTATTTCACCATATTCTTCGCAATACCTCCCCAATTTAACTTCATGACCAACTTTTTGTATCCTACCTCTGATATTTCTCTCCGTCGGTGTGCGAATGTGTCCAGATTTAATGTTACGAAGACGATAATTATAACAGAAGAACCCAAACGATAGAGTTGTCAAAGTAAGAGAGTAAAAAGAGCATTCTATAGTATGTGGACTATCTGTTAAGTTGGCAAAGTAGAGGGGCAAAGTGCTATTTTCCCTTTAGCCCATCATCCATTCCATCATATTAAAATAAAAATAAAAAAATAATAAAAATGGAAATCCTCCATTTATCAGGCCGTCCGTTCACGAATATCAAGGAACATAATTATACTACTTAGTAAACATTTTCATAATAATTATACCATTTATTATTCCTTTTCTTGTTTTACTCTTCATCCCGTTATTTCTCGGTTTTATTATATATAAATATATAAATAAATAATAATAAATAACTCAAATGTGTATATGTTTTTTTAGTAATTAGTTTCTGCTAATAGTACAAAAACCCCTTCCTTTCTCTCCTCCTTCCTTCTTCTTCTTCTTCTTCTTTCTTCTTCTTTTTTTTGTTTCTGAGGTTTCTTCTCCTTTGTTCATTATATAAATATAACCTCTGGTTTTCTGGTTCCTAGTGTTCTTTTTTTTCCTCCAGAGGAAGAGAGAGGGAGGGAAAGGACAAGGTTGTGGTGGGGTTTCGACACAGAAATTTGTTAATGGATGCTTCGATCTACGCCTTCTTCTTCTTCCTCAGTCTCAAAGAAATCACCTAGAATGCCTGATGATACATACCCATGTAAGAACCCACAATTTAATCCCTAGAAAATGAAGAGGAATTTTGAATGTTCTTTCTCCCCCCCCCCCCTTTACATTTCTGGAGAATAAGTGGAAAATAAAAGAATTACCTGTTTATTCATCTGAATTCCTTACTGGGTATTCTTTCCTTAATCTGTTTCCTCTTTTGCAATGTTTTTTTTAAGGAGGGTTTTGGGTTCAATTCTCTGATAATCGTTTTTGTTTTTCTTCAAATGGGTTTCTTGAAATGCAATCATCTGATCTCGCATTTCCTCGTTTTGGTTGCGACTCGCGAGGGTTGTGGTACTCTGTTCTGTTCTTGATGGTGCTTATCGGGTTTCGAAGATTGATATATAAATGTGAAATTGGAGAATGGGAGGATAGGTTCAATGGGTGAAAGAGAAATTGGGATTTATGTTGGATCTCGTGATGTGTATTTTATAGTTATTTTCTCCATACGCATCTTCTTCTTTAATCTAATACCAAAACCGCTCTTGAGTTTTGCGTTCTGGATTTGTTGTTTCTTACATTGTCTCCCATTTTCTCTTCTCAGCTCCTTGGGATTGCTTCATATGTTAGTAGATTGATTTTACCTTGGGGTATAAAAGTGTTTCTTGATGGATTGAACTGAACAAAATGGGTAGCTTGAGCGAAGAAGAATTTCGGTTCTTTGATGCTGCTGACGACATTGCATCAACATCTTCTGATGCAAGGTCTGAAGGTGGTGGTGACACATTTGATTGCCAGAGAAGTTTGGATAATTCAGCTCCCAATAGTCCTCATTATGATTTGTGGGTTGATGTCCCTAAAAGTGTGGAGGAAAGGCGAAATAGCTTCTTGAAATGGATGGAGGTAGGTTCATCAGGCCCAAATGCCAATGTTCATCATCATCATCATCATCCTGGGGAGTTTATGGAAGGTGGTGGGGTTAATAGAGTTATGGAAAGCAGTGGGGCTGTGTTGAGAAACGCTTGTTTCGAAGGTGACTTATGTTCAAGAAGGTCTTTGAGGTTGAATTGGTCCTATGATGGTTCTAGTCTCCTGGAGGAGTCTGGTTCACGAGAAGAGTTCGTGGGAAGAGATGGAAATTCAGGTGGAGAGATGACGACAGCTAATGTAGGTGACTCGTTTCAGCACAGGAGGATTCGCGAAAGTCGTCGCAGACTTTACTCATGTCCAGTTAGTGCTTGGGAGTCTAGTAATGTTTCTGGGTCATCATCCCCTTCAGTTCAGCAGCAGCTGAATAATGAGCAGCCCAGTAATGGAATGAGCAGTACCTCAAAGACGGGTAAAAGACGGTGGTTGAGCAGATTGCGATCCATGGCGTGTGCTGTAGATGGCAGAACAAATGCTGAAAGACTAGACCATGCGGTTGATGATTCGTTTTTGTACAGGGTATGCAGGGTGAAAGTTCGCCAATCTGGCAAGCGGATAAAGGAGCTTTCTGCCCTTTACAGTGGGCAAGATATTCAAGCTCACAGGGGCTCAATTTTGGCTATGAAGTTCAGTCCAGATGGGCATTACCTGGCCAGTGCTGGTGAAGATGGAATTGTGCGTGTGTGGCAAGTCCTTGAGGATGATCGATCAATTGAACGCGACATTCCTCAAATAGATCCTTCCTGTGTTTACTTCACTGTGAACAATTTGTCTGAGCTGAAACCACTTATCAGTAACAGAGAAAAGACGGCTAAATTGAGGAGCATGAAGAAAACATCAGATTCGTCTTGTGTAATTTTCCCTCCTAAAGTTTTCCGAATAATGGAAGAACCGTTGCATGAGTTCCTTGGTCACGGTGGAGATATCTTGGACATATCATGGTCAAAAGATAATGTAAGTCCATTTTTAATGCAACACCATCCTTTCTAACCAGCACTAGCGGTACTCAATCTTTAACTGATTCATGTTTCTATTTTGGTTTTTCTACAGCATTTACTGTCAGCCTCGATTGACAAAACTGTCCGTCTCTGGCAAGTAGGATGCAATGAATGCCTTGGAATCTACCCACATAGCAACTATGGTGCGATTTCGGCCTAATTTTCCTTTCACCTTCACAAAATTTTCCTGATGTATAATGATGCCAAGGTTATATTTTGTATGGGAAATGCTTCCTGATTTGTGTGTGCTATCTATCTGTTACTTTCTTTTCCGAGAGATACTACTGTCATTTTCCTTTGCTTATTTTGGCTTTTTGTTCCCAACTTTGTATGGCACAGTTACTTGCGTTCAGTTCAATCCTGCGGATGATAACTACTTCATGAGTGGTTCCATAGATGGAAAAGTCCGCATTTGGGCGACTGCTGGTTGCCAAGTTGTGGATTGGACTGATGTGAAAGAAATAGTTACTGCAGCATGTTATCGTCCAGATGGCAGGTTCCTTGTTTTCCTTTTCTGTCCTTGTTGATTTGTAGCTTTCACTCAATGACCTTTCTGATTAATAGTTTCTTTCTCTATATGCAGGGATTGGTTGTTGGCTCCATGACAGGCATTTGTCGCTTTTATAGTCTGCCGGGTATGTTTCTCATATGTAACTTGTAATACTGTTAGTGATGATCTAGGATGCCTTAGAATTACAGATTAACATCTGATGGTTAAGTGAGACATGCAGATTAACAATGGTTCTTGTTTTGGATCCTCCAGGCAGTCAGTTGCAGCTAGATGCTCAAGTAAGTTTAAGCAACAAAAAGAAGTCGCCCGGAAAGAGAATAACTGGCTTTGAGGTAATGATTTATGCGCATCATGGTTATGATCGGTGCTTGATCTTTCTGCAAATCCTTCTTAACCTAATCACATTTAATGTCATTTTACCCTTCAGTTCTCCCCAAAAGATTCGAGCAAACTGATGGTGACCTCTGCTGATTCGCATGTTAGAATACTGAAAGGTCTTCACATAATTGCCAAATACAAGGGTACGTCTCTATTTCGTACCACAATGTTTCAATCCAATGTATACTGGAAGTTTTGACTGATTAAACATTGGATTGAAAGTGCAGCTGTTAGGCCTTTTCTTTATACTTATGAAAGTTGATAAATTTCCATCCTTTTTGTTTCTAGGCTTGAAGAGTACTGCAAACTACGTATCTGCTCATTTTACTTCAGATGGAAGGCATATAATATCTGCCTGTGAAGATTCCAATGTGTATATGTGGGATAGTTATGGCCTAGAATCATCATCATCATTGAATGCTAAAAACATCAAGTCTTGTGAGAGGTTCTCTGTTGATGCATCTGTTTCATTACCTTGGTCTGGCTTGAAGTATTCGAACTCAGAAAATGGGCATGGCATGCCGCCTTTTCCACGTGATAGTAGTGCCACAGAGACCCTGCCATTTTCTTCTTCACCCGCCAGTTTCAATTTGAGTCAAGAATACTTCCTTGAGTCATACCCCAAGGGTTCTGCAACTTGGCCAGAGGAAAAGCTTCCAAGATCAAGCTCGTCAGCCACCACGCCATTGGCTATGCATAAATCTCAGTACAAGTTTATGAAAACTTCATGTCAGAGCAGTGCCGGTTCTCATGCGTGGGGTCTGGTCATCGTGACAGCAGGCTGGGATGGTAAAATCAGATCATTCCACAATTACGGCCTGCCAGTCCCCGTCTGAGAGATTTTTCGGTAGGTGGTTGGATCAGCATTGTTTGTTTTCGTTCGCAATGCCTGATGATGCTCAGCTTCTTCTCAGGGTAAAGACTAGTGATATGGCTCTCGGGGCGGCTCTGGTTTGGTCATGTGATGAGAAAGGAGGAGACTGGAGAGGGGCATTCTGAGAATATTCTCCTCCCTCATCCATAATGGTGGGACAGCATCTTTTGAACAAAAAGAGGAGATGAGGGTATCAAAATACCTGGTGGCTGGAGTTTCATTTAGAGAAAGAATAGTTCTTGTCTGCCATTTTTCCAGAGCTCATCATGGTAGGGTCCCCCTGTTAAGTTACTAAGTAATGTGGATTCATCTTAATGGAAGGAAGCATAATGAAGGTGACTGTCATCATTATCATCATCAATCCATGGAAGGAAGTTGAGATTGTAGCTATCTCTGAGAGAGTTGATGATCACTGTCTGATCTGGTCTGTCACTGTGTTAATTATATACATCTGGTGTTGCTGAGATGAGTTTTTTTTTTTTTTTTTTGTAAGTACATGATGGGGGTTTTGTGTTGAATATTATCCCAAACAATCCCTTCCTCTTGGATTTTTAGGATTAGGCTTAAATGTTAATGTTATATTATCCCTCCCTCTGGAGAAAAAATGAGAATCAAGAGATGGAAATTGAATCTGCCCCACTTGTGTGTAACTGTAAAAATCCAGTTTGGAAAGAAGAAGAGGTCATATCATATGTCCAGTTTGACAGAATCTGAGAAGGATGTGAGCTTCCATACATGTCCAGTCCTCTGCAGTATTATAATATATGATATAAATCTGCAGTTTACAACAGCAAAAAAGGTCAGACCTGTTGTATTCTGGCTTCTGTCCAGGTAGGGTTTTGTGAATTGGGAATAATGGGTCATTATTGAGAGATGTGATGATGATAATGATGATGAATGATGATCAGAGTTTTCACATGCAAAATTAATAGCTTCAATACTCAGCAGCAGAGACTGGTATTTTACAAATGATTCCAAGCTTAGGCATCATTCATACTACAGGATACAGCTCATCTTCTCAAATCAATATGGGATTTAATTAATAGCTATACAGAGAGTCAAAGGATTGAGCTTTGGATTCTTCTTTGCTTTGAGCATCAAAATTACAGATAATAAAACACAGCAGAAACAAGTCTGTTGAGAAAATGATCAGAGACCTATAGGGAGGCCTTTTGTTGGCTTTACAGACAATGGCAATTATGCTCTTCAATCATTTTATTATTATTAAGCTTCTTTATGGGAAAATGATTTGAGTATATCTCATTATTCAACTTTATTTCACTGGTGATGTTGGCATCAAGTTTTGAATTTTTTTTTATGAATAATTTTTCAAAATTGAATATTATTAAAAGTAGTACTTTTTGTTACACTCAACTCATCGATTCCCCCTCGAACGCCATCGAAAATGTCCCCACATGTGAAATGAGCAGGATTTCTTTGTCGAAGATGTGAAACAACCTCCAAATAATCACCCTTAAAGATGACACGAGAAAACCCCGTATCTCTACCCCAGATGACAACCTCACGAAAACCCAGTAGTCCTAAGGTAGTGACATTCGATTGACATTGGAAGATCCTTGCCTTAGCTTCCAAAACCTTCCCATCAGAGGATCTAGCCACCCAGCTTACGCCCCCCACCCACCTACCATGAGCCTGTGCTGGCATCGACGTTGCGATGAACGTCAACTCATCGATTTTTACATTATATTCCTATTTTCAGTATGTATCAAGTTGTCACGTATTTATACCAAACCGGTCAAATTCCTCATAAGAACACACATGTGATCCTAAACATGTATTAACAAGACAAAGTGAAAACAACTAATGAGGTGAAACTAAATGAGAGGTTCCTAAATTAGAGACAGCAAAGAAGCAAAGATGATTGATTGGTAACTGAGAGACAAAAACCAAAGAATCACTGTACTAGTTGTCACCTTAAGATTGTAGAAATTACAGCCTCTGATGTGATGATCCATCTGTTTGTTTATGGTCCCAAAGCAAAAGAAAAACACAAGTGTCTGTCTTGTAATTAAGCAAAATCACTATCAGATTAGGACAAACTAAAAGCATATATATCTATGAATGCCATGTTACAGACAAGAAAACCAAACATCATTGGACAATTAATCAACTGTCAATCAACCTGATGAGACTCCCTCCCTTTGGATTAATCTTCCTTTAATGATCTGTTCTGTGGTTTTTGTTCTGTAATCAGTTTTAAGCCTCTGTTTGGAATTTTGCATGATCCATCATCCATCCATCTATCTCCAGATGGCACAAGCATTTCATATTATCCGACAGTGTTCTTCTGCAACTGTTTCAAGGTGGTCGATGAATGAAAGGTTTGATGAAAACTAATAGTTTGACATGTTGTAGAAGTGGATAACGTGGTACTATGATTAATGTTTTTTTAAGGATTGTATTAAGTAAAAACTGATTACTGATTAGTTGTCATTCAACACTTTGATTACATGACATAGAGATGTTAACTATATGTAGACATGAGTTTACGACTCTGTATCACTTGTTTGGCCTTTTCACCGTAGACAATAACGATGAGACTTCAATCGTTTACTTGACAAATTGTCGAGATTTGTGGAGGCTAGCTATGGTTTATTTTGGTTTAATGACTTTTGGATTTGAAATTTCACACAAAGTCTACGATATCCTTAGTGCATATCCAATGATAAATCATAATAGGTTTAAAACTTAAACCAATAGGTTTATTTCTCGTAGAAGGAAGATGATGTGGAGGTTAAACAGGTGATGTGAAATTAAAAGGTTTATGAGGTTTATGAGCATAACCTTTTAATGAATAGGTTTATAGTCAAGTGGACCAATAAAATTTTATATATTTTTTCTTTATTATTTAATATCAAATTAGAAATGATCAAACTATAAATCTTTTAATATGTTAACAGTGAATAGGTTTATGTTGGATTTCTTAAAAAAAAGGTTTATGTTGGATTGATTTATTAAATGATGACATGTCATAAGTTTAAACTTCTAAAATGGTTTGCCACCGGAGACAATAAAGAATATCCATTATAAAAATTTGAAGGACTAAATAAAACATGGTCTATAAGAAGACCATATTCAAATATGACCCAAAATAAGAATTATATATATATATATATAGTGAAACGCTCTGGTGCCACCACTAAAAGTGAGCGAAATGGTTACTCCCACCCACTGACGTTTGTGCTATATAGAGTGATATCTTCATTGAACCAAACGATTAAGTCAATCTTAATAAGTCTAAATTAAGCTAAGTTGAAATTTTTAGTCATCATAGTATAAGATTACACCTGATGTTATTCAGGTTTCCTTCTACAACTGCATTTTTTTTCCAATATGATAGATCACCATCTCTGCCAAATTAGTTGTTTGTTCAAATCGCCCTATCTACCCTTTAACGATATATAGATTCTCAACCTAAAAAAACATGATATTAAACACATGTTTATCAAAATATCAATGAAAGTAACTATTATCCTTACTTTTAGTAGGGGCACCGTAGCGTTATCCATATATATGAAATTATCACGAGGACCCTGAAACAGAGTTAATCTTTCACATCACATTAGGAAGGAGTTGAGCCATCCTCCCAATAGAGAAGTTACTTTCAATGTGACAATCACCAAAACAAGTAAATTTTTTCAAATTCCGAAATTTGGAGCCTTTGTGCCGTAGGACCTGTCAGAACACCCTATTGGGCGGCTCTGCTTTCAGCGTGATAATCACCAAAACAAGTAAATTTTTTCAAATTCCGAAATTTGGAGCCTTTGTGCCATAGGACCTGTCAGCACACCCTATTGGACGGCTCTGCTTTCAACGTAACAATCACCAAAACAAGTAATTTTTTTTCACTGTGGAGTCGTATAAACTCCAAACAAACAGATGTACAGTGTTGGTGTTTGAAAATTGTAAGGCCATGATTGAACATCTCACTAGAAATGGGTATACACAGTTTGTGTTTTGGACTCCATCTCCCAATTCTGGACAGAAATGTCACAACTCAGAACAGAACAGAATGGTCTTCTTCTGACACTTTTGTCTCTTCAATTTTTGCCATTTTGGTTCAAAATGAAAATGGTATCTATTTATCTATCTTTGACCAAAAAAAAATCTATTTATCTATCTAGCTCCATCAGTGTATACTGTAAACCATCCACTCAAATTTCTGGAATCGTTTTTCAGAATAAAGAAATGTTATGTGCTCTGAAGAAACTGTATGTTCGGATAAGAGCACCTGTTAGGGCTTTCAATTTAAGAACATTATCATTTGGTTGATGAATAATTATGTTGATCAAGTAAGTGATAGATAGGCAGATAATAATGTTGATTCTTATTCTTATGCGTTTGTTGTTGTTGTTGTTTTTTATATTCATCATGATTGATATATGATAGTCCGCCCGGGATAATAGCAAAGGCGGGTCTGGTCGGGTTATCTGTGAGATACAACCCACAATGTTACGACAATGAAGGAAGGAAGATCCGAGGGGGAGACCCATAAATCCTATAAGGTCCTAAGAAGGGTTTAGAGTGACTGGAGAATAGTCAATAGGCGAGCTTCTAAAGTCAACGAGTTAAGCGATTTGGGTGAAATCGCTCAGGGAAGTTGGGATCACTTAAACTCTAAGGCTATAAAAGAAAAGTATCATCAAGCGCTGAGCCGCAACCCAACTAAGGAAAAAAGGGGCCCACTTAAAACCCTAATCGGCTAGAATTTTCTAGACAATTTCAGGGTAACGTGGCATAATCTGAGCGACTTCAATGGATGATTCAAATTGCTTGTGTAAAAGAGCCAATCAGAGCAGGCCACCCTAACAAGAAACAGAGCTATAAATACTACTACACAAGTACCATAACATAAGGGACACACTTAGAACTAATTATTACCCCACAAACTTTGGTACAAGGTGACACGAGATCCATCCAATCCAAGTTAAGGGTCAGCTCCAACTCTATTGGACCCGGTGATGAAGATGAAACTATATACATGGATAATAATTTCGTTATAACATAAAAAATAGGGTTCTCATGCATTGTCTAGTCTTTTTGATACTCGATTGATTATTATGGGCTCATCTAGAAATAATTACTTCATTATTGATGGGTTCTTTACTGCAATCTAATCTAATGTGGGTCTAAAATGAAAAGATTCATACTTTGCATAGTTTGGATGTAATGTAAGCAATGTTTTGTTCCCCACAGCGCAAGTATGATCATACTGCTGTTCTAAAATACAGCACCAATGAAATGTCACACGGACAATTACATTAGTTACTAACACATCTACACTATATATATAGAAGATCACTGGTTCCATCATGCAGTGTACATTCAAGACCCTTCTCCCCACAGCCTGCTATCGCTTAGCTCATACCTTCCTTCTTCCTGCAGAGATAATTGGCAAACACTTGACGCTCTACTCCTGCGGATGTCAATTAATCACCACTTTAGGATCCTGCTATATGAATGTATCAAGCTACATGGTACATAATACAACACAGATAACTAAACGAGTGAATGCCAACAGTCGAACTCGCCATCCACAAACCTGTAAGTTTGGCTCCTACTCCTCTTCAGCACCAGTTGAGACGTCAAACCCAGGAGGGATAAAGACAACATCATTCCACGTTGAACCCGATGTCTCCTGAAACAGTCAAACACACAACAACAAAATTACATATAGGTAAAGCACAATAGAAGTCGTGTGATGCTTCCTCGGATGTCAAGCTTCAACCTACTTTCATAGACTTAATTACATCTTCAAACACAGCCACCTACAGCAAAAGAAAATTTGGGGTTCAACAAGGTAATCTTGAAAAAACTTACACGAGCATTTAAATCTATAGATACCTCAATACCCCCTTCTTTCAAAGCAGGATTTAGTTTCTTCTGGTCGTGTGAAGCACGTAATAGCGATTTTTCTAAATCCTCCTAAATGTTCACCAAATAGTTATTGATGAACAAAGTTAAGGCATCAGATCACACAAGAATAAACAAAGGAAGAAAGAAATTAGTGCTTGTGGAGAAGGTCATCACTCCCTAACTAACCTTTCTAAAGAATACTGGCCGATAGCTCTTGTTTTTACTTCTCAACACCAGGCTCGTTGACTGAAATGCAAACACATGCAAAGACAATGAGAAAATGGTTGATGTATGGAAATTGAGCAGAAGCATGAACTTATGAATGAATGAAAATTGAAACATGAAACTTCAGCAACACCCTAACCTTGTGCGCATAAACATCACAAGATAAAGATATACAAGGATAACTTGTGTAATAGCAATGCCCATAGGGGTCATTGATGTAAACTTCCTCCAATGTTAGGGCATTCAATTTCAGTCCAACTTATATTATAACACAATATTAGTTCTTTGGGAAACAAATTATCCAATCAATTCTGAGTAATAGGAGACTATCTACACATCATAGCTAGTAAGGGTAATAGTACTTAACAGCTCAAGTACTGCCAGCACAAGAAGGAAATACACAAAAAAATACAACATATATAGTGAAATCCCTATGTTTATTACATAATGGTAAGATATGTACCTGGAAAACTGGAACTCCAGGAAAGCCGTCATCAGAAATCCCAGCCTTTTTCCGCTCCTACATGTGATTGGGAGAGAGTAAGCAACTTTAATGATGCACAAAATAATGGTTAAGAATGAATGACATTAATCACAACCAACAAGGATTATTTTATTAGCATTCAAGTTGATCAAAAGCACTCCCTACTTCAGACTATGGTGTATGACTGATCAGCAGGTACACGTGAAACAGAAACTGTTACTACAGAAATAAGGAGCTCGCAAAGTCCCAAAGAAAACCTAAGGCTAATAATGATGGTCAACAATGGTAAGAAACAATGAACCTTCCGCATCTGTAAAACCTGACGCATAACTCACATTAAGACACTGAAAATGGTGTGAAGGAGGAAGTATAGGATGCCCCATATCGTTCTAGACCAACCATTTGGAACATTAAAGCAATGAAGTTCAAATGATAAAAATATGGTTCGAAGTTCAGACTACTTGAGAACACTCTCAGTTATGTAAACGTTGAATAAAGGATCCAAGCTTTAAACCAGATTGTCGTCCTCATCAATCAAAACACACATAGGCCATAGCAGTGCAATAACTAAGATTAAAGCAGGCCAGTATCCAACTACAAGTTTGAAATTGAAAGCAACAAAAAGCAGGAATTACAAACTCAAGATTGCCAATTTCCACAATAACAATGAATTTACCCACTAATTTGCAAACCCTACTTGTCTTTTAAGAACTACAATCCTATATTGAGTAATAACACTTACGGTAAGCGCGTTCTTGACTTGAGTAGAATCCGGTATCAACCTGAATGACACCCCGTCGACTTTGAGTTGAAAAACCTGCAAGTTGAGAAACTCAAGTTAAACAAAGTGGTTTAGAAATATAGAATAGAATAGAATAGAACATAATTGTTTCTGGGTTGGTGAAATAGAAGAGTAAAAACCTTGTTCAAAGCAACAGCAACAACTTTGGAGTCATCCTCCCGCATTTGAGGGTCCATGATCTTCATCTGGCGAAGAAGAGCATCAGCATCCTCTTTCTTAAAACACATGAGGCCGAGAGACTTGGGAATGGAAGAAGAAGAAGCTCCAGAGACGAGAACGAATTCATCGCGGGAGTTGCTGAGGGTATAGACGGGTACGCCAGCCAATCGTTCCTCGATGGCCTGAGAGGTCAAAGGAGGAGTGGTGGGGGGAGATTCGGAGAGCTGGAGAAGATCCGGGTCGGATGGAATCCGAGCCCAGAGAGGGCCAGGACGACGAGAATTGGTTTGGAATTGGGAATGGAGGTGGGTTTGAAAGGAAGAGAAGGCGTTGTTGGGATTGAGGAGAGGGAGGTTGGAGAAGTTGTGAAGGAAGGAAGAGCAGTGGGTTTGGAGCTTGGAGAAGGCATCTCGGAGGTCGAATTCTACGAGGCGGCGATGCCGTTGATCAGAGGAAGCACTAGTCATTTTGGTTGAGATAGGAGGAGGAGTTACAGTTCGGCGGTAGAATCAGAAAAGAGTGATGTAGTGGCGGCGCCGGTATGACTTGGATTGGGGGGTTTAAGAATTTGGGCTCAGGATTTAGACTTTAGCGGGCCTGCAACGATGGCTGTGGATCACATGTTTATTCAGTAGCCTTTTTTTTATTTGGGCAAGAGAGATCATAAATTTATGGGAAAATGGTATGCCCCTTCTACTTTGTCAAGTTAACAGAAAGCTCCCTATACTACGAAATGATCGATTTACCCCCTCCTATTATGGTTAACCTAACAATCAAGTCCTTCCATTCAAGTTTCTGTTAAGTGATGACTCACAAGTATGACTCATCCATTATTAATGGCAATACCTTGTCATATCATCGACTTTTAGGATAATGAGATACCGAGAGCGAGATTCGGGGTAGTGGCATTGATTGGTAGGTGAAAGGTTCTTCGAGTTTTTGATTGAGTGAAATTCGAAAATCTCACACTAATTTGAGAAATAAAGAAAAATAAGGTTTGTGAAGTTGAAACTTGAAAACCAAGATTAATCGCATTGGTAGTTTGGTTATTGGTATTAAGAATGAATTTGACTAGATTGATACATTGGGTTAATGTATTGAGTTTAATAAATCGATAATTAATGTGAGTATTGTGGAAATGCTTAGTGGATACTCATGATGGAATTTGTACAAAATATGAAAATCGTGCCATTTGTATGAAAACAAAATTAATCAATCTCATACGTTAAAGAATAGTATAAAATCATCCCATCGACCATTTTTTCAGTCGAATCATCTTGTCAGCATGTCAAGTCAGCAAAATAAGTACACGTGGAAGGTCAAACTCAGCTCTACTAACCTAATCGGTCATGTATTGAACTCTACCCCTGTGTCATTAACCGTTGCATCCCAATAACTCGAGTTGTTGGGAGAGGGTTCTGAATGAATCTTATATTGTTTACTAGCACGCCCCCTCAAACGAAAACTCATGAAAGGGAATTGAATTTTGCAAAGGTCCACCAAGCCTTATGCAAGATAAATTGTTATATTGGGGGCTATCGAGATTCAATACTTTGACCTCTCGGTCATCAAAGGCTCTGATATCATGTCATTAACCGTTACATCCCAATAACTCGAGTTGTTGGGAGAGGGTTCTGAATCGATCTTATAGTGTTTACTAACAAGTTGGACCTTCCACGTGTTTTTTTTTTTTTTTTGCTGACTTGAAATGCCAACAAGGTGATTCAGTCGGAAAAGTGGTTGATAAGAGGATTTTGTATGATTCTTAAACGTATGAAATTGATTAATATTTTTTTTCATATAAATAGGACGATTTTGTACAACTCCCAAACGAATGATACTAGTAATTAAAGTAAATAATCTTCCATGGTCTTAAGCTTTGTCTCATGCCTAGAGTCTTCTTCGATGAACACCAGGTGGGAATAAAATATTTTGATTGCCTGAGACGGCAACCAAACCCCGACTACTTTTGATTGTCTGTACGTTGGCCGGACGGCATAATTAAAGCATAATCGCCGGCGAAAACACGATCCCTTATTAATTTTGATGAAGGTATTCGTAGAACAAGATTCTGCTTCACTAATGCAGTGATACCATTGCTCAAATGTTCAAATCGTACAATTTCTGCATAATATCATTAGATTAAGCTATTACTAGGATGAATCCGTAACAAACAAGAATCTTCGCTAAAAACATTCTCAATCACTTTCACTGAACACAGAATGGAAATTTCTGTGAGCTGAATTGAAACTGGAAACCCTAATTCACATCACAAGCTTAATCAATCCAATTCCTAAACAGCTAACAAGACACTGCAATCAGATTCCACGAATTCCCAACCCAAAAAAATATCAAAATCAAAATCCTACGAATCCAATCGTAGAGGCGGCGAATAGGTCCCCCGTCCTCTGTTCAGGAACGGAGGAGAGAGACGCCGCCGCTTGGGGATCGGTGGAGAAGATCGGAGAGGAGGACGATGAGGAAGAGAATGAAGAGTTGGAGATGGAATTGGAGAACATGAGGGGGCGATCTTGGGCATCTTCGGCGTCGTCAGCGTCGTCGGAGGTGGAGAGGTTAATACAGGAACAGCGTTCGAGAGATGAGAAGAAAGCGGATGCCATGCTCGTCCCTACCCATTTCAGCTTCTCGTAAGACCAGCAAGCTCCTGCGCCGTCCATTGTAGATGAAGATTGATTTCGATTTGTGGATGGAGTTAAGGGCGGAGAGAAACTCTGGCCGGTGACTACAAGAGATCAGAGATGCAGAGGAAGAACAAAGAAGGGATTAAAGAAGAGGAGAATTAATAGACAATAAAGTGGATATCTGTCACTCAGTGCTGTGATTATATCTCTCTCTGCGATCGGTTCCCGAAAAATCTAATAAGGAAAAACTAATGGATTAAAATTAGGGTCAAATACTTTTGCGGTCACTTAAGTTTGCATGTTGTGTTAATTCGGTCACTTAACTTTAAACTCAGTCGAATTGGTAACTTATGTTATAACTTTGTTACAATGTGGTCAATTAGTTTGTTTTTGTGATGATTTCCGTTCAAAGTGCGACATAATATGACATGTCATCCATTATATTCATTTTATATTTGAAAAAAAAATAAGCCCAATAATCGAAAGAGTTTTATTTATCACGTTTTATTCGGATGAAGGAGGGAAGTGAATCGACTTGTTTAGTTTAGATGGTTGGTTTTGTGGTTTGGTTTGACCTAAAAACAAATATAATGGATGACATGACATGTCTACGTGTCACTTTGAACGAAAATCATCACAAAATCAGACCAAGTGACCACGCTGTAACAAAGTTAAAACATAAGTTACCAATTCGACTGAGTTCAAAGTTAAGTGACCGAGTTGACACAACATGCAAACTTAGGTGACCACATAAGTATTTGACCCAATTAAAATTATAATACAAGGATTATAATAGAATTGGAAGGTATATAATATTTGAAATTTCAGATATACTACATTTTTTTAAATTTAATAGCGACGGCTGTTTTTAATTTATGAAAAGACAATAGCTTACAAACTAACTATTAGTAACAACACTCCTAGTTATTGTCACGCCCCTTCTATCATGGGATAAATGTGAATCACCCGGATCTCCCAGTCTCTTTCTCGGAATATCTAAAAGGGAGCCACCATTCCAACGTGTTGGTGCTCAATCGTTGTGGAATTACAAAGAATCCTAACGGCACATTGCGAATCAACCTATACCTCAAGCTGTCGAAATACTCGAACTCCAAGCAAGCTTGATCCCTTCAATAGTCGCGTGAAGTTCAGCTCTACTAACTGAACATATGTCGAGGTTAGCTAAGAAAGATTTGATCAGTCTTCCATCCAACACCCTATTACTCATCCCGCCCCAGCTAACCATGAAGGGTTAAACACTGCCCGTTGGCTCGCAGCCTGCCATCCAATGTCTCTCTCCGATTGAGCACCGTCCATACCACCCATAACCTTCTTAGCCTCCTTCCATCTGCGCACCACAATCGCTCACCAAAAGTTTACCTTCGCCCGCACCTGCGACACGCTTCGCTCAACACCACCAAACAGATCAACTGTTGATGAAGAGAGAGCCCCACCAACTGACCTTGGAATGTTTCATTACATACTTGGCTTTCAAGCTTTTATCCTTCTGAAACAATTCCAGCGACTCCAATTCCTCAAGTCCATTCACCTCTTTCAATTGCCCGCAATTCAACAGACGTGATCTTCTCAAAATTTTCAGACCAGACAGATTCGGCAACTCCTTAATCGACTCGCAGTCAGACATATACAAAATTTCCAATGCTTCCAATCTTTCAAGACCCCTAATCACATCCAACTGTGTGCACCCTGTGAGATCTAAATTTGTCAACTTTACGAGGTCTGAAAGATCCGGTAACGCCCTAAGTGACCTGCAATCACGCATGTCCAGAAATTCTAACGAATACAGTGTGTCAAGCCCTGGTACCTCGATCAATACATGACAGTAAGCAATCCTCAAATCTCTTAGATGCTTCATATTAGAGAGGTCCGGGAAACGTCTTAGGGACATACTGCTTATCGTCAGCCTCCTGAGTTGGGTGAACACGGATAATGAAGGCGGTATTATGCTTGTTGACCCAGGTGCTGTCAATGCCAATGTTTCCAGTTTCACTACAGAGTGAAGTGTCATACCTTTTAAACTGGGACACCCATTTATATCCAGATGTGATAAGGACTCTGTAAGTTCTCCAACACCATGGATTTCAGTGAGAACCGGGCAGGTACCAATCACTAGTTTATGTAACTTTGTCAACATTGCTACACTGGGCAGTTTTTCCAGGACCGAGCAGCCTTGTAAACTCATTTCTTTCAGAAGCACAAGATTCTCGAGACCATCCAAATTTTCTAAATTTGGAACACTTTCTATAGTTAGAGTTTCCAGCAGTTTCAGCTCCCCCAAACCAGGAACCTTATCTATCCGAATATCGATCAGACGTAGTCCGATCAGATTAGTCAGATTCCCGATATTTGGCAGCCTTAGGGTATACAAGCAATAACAGATGTCGAGGTAGTTTAGAGACGACGGGAAGACATGGTGGAACGAGGAGATGGCAAGCCTCTTTAAACTACCTGAAAATATTTCTGC
The DNA here is from genome assembly GCA_034768395.1 of Linum lewisii. Classification (NCBI taxonomy): domain Eukaryota; kingdom Viridiplantae; phylum Streptophyta; class Magnoliopsida; order Malpighiales; family Linaceae; genus Linum; species Linum lewisii. The sequence goes on along the minus strand of CM068297.1, from coordinate 72,036,854 downwards.
AACAGCCTCTAGCTTTGAAGTATCGTATGATCCACCATAAAAATAAACCGGTGGCACTGTCGTCATGTCCAAGACTTGTAGAGAGGATAACTTCCTAACTCCATCAGGAATTTTCACCATTCCCGAATGGCTAACATCAATCTTTTGGAGATTTTGTAACCTTCCAATCTCACCTTTTAAATAGCCTATATTTGTCTTTTTGATAATGAGTTCTTTTAGATTCATCAAGTTTCCAATGTCCAGTGCTCCACGCATCTTCTCGCATCCATAGATATCTAACAACTCTAGACCTTGGCAATAGGAGAAGTCTGGAACTTTTCGCAACATACTGCACCATGATATATTTACAACCTTCAAGTTGTGAGCACCCTGCATAATAAGAACAATCATTAGTGTTGATTAAGTGTAGTATACATACTGCGCAGCATGTGTATGTGAATTACTGAAATTAGAAGTAATTCTGGAAACGGAATGAAAACCTTGATTTGGTTCCATCCTCCCCATCCATCTCGTACAGAGCAACTCTCCAAGCTCAGAATTGCCAACTTCTTCAAGTTAAGACCAGAGGGTAATGAATCACAGCGATACAGTCTTAGCCAACGTATATTTGGAAGAACATGTTTGAAATTTCCTCTCAATCTTCCATTCCACACTTCAAGATACCTTAACCTTGAAAATTGCTTAAATTCTTTGGATGTCAGCACCAAATTTTCACCTTTCATATCAACTCTAAAAGCTTCCACACTATCAGTCCCCTGCAAAATAAAGTAACAAACTAAGAGTAAGAAAACCATCACATTTGGTACAAGAGAAGTCAATGTATGAACGAAAAAGAGGTGTATAGATAATACCTCTCTGTTTTTTAACATGTTGATGGCATCTGTGTTCGACCATATTCTACTGCACTTGTAGGGAGTTTCAGTATTTCCTTCACGGACAATGGCTCTACCAAGGTCTCTAATCTGATCATGCATCCAAAACTCTTTCTCTCGTCGTTGATTCGTACAAGAGATCTTTGTACAAGAGTCATGATCCCACTTGAAGAATAAACACCACAATCACTCCACATATACATCGGAACTTCCTTCTTTCCTCCGATAAAGAGACAAGCAATATCGAGAAATATTTGCTTCTCATGAGGAGTCAGTTCATTGTAGCTTATTTTTAATATCTCTTGCACCTTGGTTGGAGGAATTTCTTTAACCTCTATCAGCTTTTCTTCCCAAAATATCTGGTTTCTTTTAAACAAAAGTGACCCTATAACCTTTAGGGCCAAAGGTAGTCCGGCTGCGACTCGTACAAATTCCCCAGATAAGCAAGCATAATCTTTCAAAGGATAGTCCAATCCAAAAGCATGCTTGCTAAAAAGTTGAAGCGAGTGATCACGACTCATTTCCTTAAGTTCGAAGAACTTGCACTGGCGAAGAGTTCCAACGCTCTTGTATCTCTTGTTGTGATAAGAAATCGACTATCCGAAGAAAAGTAGCCTAATTTCCCCAAGATATCGTCAAACTGGAACCTTTCATCAACATCATCAAGAACAATAAAGACTTTGTATTGACATACCCTGTCTCTGATTACTTGCATTCCATCACTAATATTTACAACCTGGTGTGAATCTTTCCTTAGAATGGTTGAGATGAGCTTGTTCTGTAGAGTAACTGCTCCATCATTTTTTGATAACGTCTCTCTTATGTTTTCCAAAAAACAACAACGCTCAAATCGTGTAGAAACTTTGTTATAAACAGCTTTGTTAGAGTGGTTTTGCCAATGCCACCCATACCATGAATACCAATAATTTTTTCACTTGTAGAGTCGAGATTCAATAGTTTCATAATTTCTTCCACTTGGAAATCGATTCCCACCAACTCATCCGTCACTAATGTATAATTATCCCTCAGATGCGACTCTACTTCTGTAAAAAAATTGCCTACTACATCTCCTTGTCTGAAATTAAACAAGAAAATATTTCACATTATTTGAAAATACACAGCTAACAAAAAAGACACTCCAAGTATCATATTCAATCACATAAATAAGCTAAATAAATTGATTTTCATATAGCAGGATGCAAGGCTACAATGAAGGACACATGACAACATGAGACTATATATTATTCAAGATATAAAATAGCTTATAACTGTGATAATATTGATGAAGTCAAATAAATGAGATGATGTTGAACATTTTATAATATAAGGAGCTATTTGTTAACTCGGCAAAGTAGAGGGGCAAAGTGTCATTTTCCCTTTAAACAAATATTAGAAGTTTGATATTAAATTTTGAAATTGATACTTCCTTCTGATTTTGTTGTTGAATACTGACAAGGTTCAATACTGGTATGAGATTAAGATAAAATGTTGAGTACTCTTAAACGGTAGTCTCAGAGGTAGGTTTTGAGCAATATGCTCTTGGGATATACTGTGATAGCATAGTGTCACAGAACTGACCAAGAATCAGGTGTATCATGCAATGACAAAGCACATTGATGTACAATATCATAAGATTAAAAAGTTGTTAATGTTGGTGAGATCCAGGTATTGAAGGTGCACATAACGGAGAAGACAGCTAACATGTTAACAAAGGAATTGCCACCAGAGAAGTTCAAACATTGTTTGGACTTACTCCAAGTTACAAACTGAGGAGTTGTGGTAGTGTTGAACTCGTGGTGGAGGCATGAGAGGTCTAACAAGTTCTCGACGGGGTGATTAGTCGCCAAGGTGGAGTTTGTTGGAGAATGTCTCCTAATCCAAGTGGGAACGAGATTTTGTAGAAGGATGAGAATACTAATCCTAGTCTAATTAGCTTTTTCTAGTAGTTTAGGGTAAACTTTATAAGACTATAAATAGGCACCCTCCTTTGTACAAAAACACACACAAAAATAGTCTAAAATAATAAGAGCTACAATTTTCATCTAGAGAATTCACCATTTGTGCTAGTGTACAAACTGGTTCAAGATGAGTGGTTTGTGGGTGATGCGCAAATTAATGCACACAATGTTTTACTCGCTAGATCGCTCTAGCGAGATCGTTACTTCCCAAGGGTCTCCCTTTTTCTATTACTCAGAAAAGTGTGTCGAAGCTAATCGAGGTTTTGTTTTGGGTTTGAATTGGTTTAAGATCTAAGTAAACTAATTAAACAATTTAAACAAGTAAACAGGCAAAGCAGATTGGGGTTTCAAAGATAGACTAAGGCGGTTGTTCAGACTCGAATCCACGCTAGTTCGGTTTAGATGGATGAAATTATGCAATCGATGAAATTCAACAGACTAGACGACTCGGCAAATCCTTTTGTAATCTCTACTCCATGGTCAGGCCGTAGAGATTCAATTCTATCAAACCTACAAGCTCCTATGGTCAAGCTAACTTGCAAGAAATCAAGAACGATCAAGAACAGTGAAATGCCACAAAATCATGCAGAGAGATTAGGTTCTTCCAATCCTATGGTCAAGCTATTGGAGAACCTAACGACCTCCTAAACTCTAGAATGAAAAGCGTTCATGGTCAGACCCGCAATTCAAAGATAAACCCTGAAACTAACAATTGATCAAGTTGCCAGAATCAAAAAGCTTAAATTAGGGTTTAGGAGAAATCGCATCTAAGTCTGAAATATCATCGATTAACAAAGACGGGTTAGAAACCCGAAATCATCCATACAAAATCCTATCTAGCGCTTCATCTAATCTAAACAACCCTAGAGGTTTAGCCAGACATCGTTACAGAAGAAATCTCAGAAACAAAGAAGAAGAAAACTGGAGAAGAAGACATCTTACTCCGAGTAGACCTAATCTCGATTAATCCTCGAAACTCCTGAGTCAATCCCCGCTAATCCTCGCTCAATCGCGTCTCCAAAACTCCGTCTTCACCTCCGAGAGTGTCTGGTTCGTCAGAGAAAAGTAGAGAATTGCAGAAAAATGATGTGTATCTTCTCTCTCCTCGAAATTGGGTTAAAAACCCGATTTCCGTCGAAGTGCTGAAAAATGGCCAAATGTGCGCCTGGCGGGGTCAAAAAGTGCGTCGGCGCACATTGACCCCTAAAAGGCGCACATCTTGAATATTCCGCCGAAACTTTTGAAAATAAATTGCAAAGTGCGCCTGGCACTTCGAAAAGTGCGCCGGCGCACATTTGCCTCTGAAAACCGCACTTTTCGATGCTGCTTCTTGCTCCGAACTTCTTTCGGCAATTCCAACCTCATTTGTGCTCCGAATCGATCCCCGTTTGAACCGCCAAGCTCGTAGAAAAGTCTTCTACGATGTGAAATCCTGAAATCTCATCAAAATAACTTGAAAACACGTCAAACGACCCAAAAGAGGGCCAACGGGGAATCAAACATAATTTACAATAAAATCATTCAAGTTCATCACAATTCAGGGTCAAACAAGAGGAATGTCGTTCAAATGTGGCGAGATAAACGCGGTAAATCTAACGTCATCAGTGGGTAAGCGAAAAGTTCGATAAGTTTGACAGAAAGGAGAAATTCTCATTGTTGGCAGATGACGGTGAGCGATCTGTTGACGCAAACAAAGGTTCACAAGGCGTTGAAAGGAGTAAAACCCGAGAAGATGGAGGATGAAGACTAGTAGGATATGCAAGCGATCCATGTCAGTACAATCCAGATGTGTTTGGGGAACTCAGTGATATATGAGGTAATGAGCGAGAAGACTGTGCAAAGATAGTGGTTGAAGCTAGAGACCCTACACATGTCAAAGAATGTGATCAATAAACTAGTCATGAAGTGGGATCTATTCTGGTTTCGAATGGAAGAAGATGGAGACTTATGGAACCACATAGCTCAATTCAACCAGAAGGTTAGTGATCTGCTTTGGGTGGACGTGAAATTGGATGAGGAGGACAAGGCTATTCTGTTGATTTGTTCTTTACCACCTTTGTTCAATCACCTTGCTACAACATTGAGGTTGTGAGTTTAAGTATTGAGACCAAGTGAGAGTGGTGTTGAAGCAAAAGTTTTGGTAAAAGACTTAGGCAATCATCAAAGCATTCCTTTTGTTGGTCTCGATGTTTTGTGAGGGAGCACTCAGGATTCAAGATGAAACCTTTTAAAATGAGGGAATAATTGTAATGAACGCTTTGTTGGGGATTTGATGTGTGAATAAAGGAATGAGCTAAGTGGTGTTGAATACCACATTGCTAATTGATGGGAAAGTGGAGCTAGATATAAGAAATCAAGCCCACTTAGGTTGGTAAAAGGCTTGAGTTGGTGATGGGCCCTCGTGCCGTCGTCGTCGCCTCGCCTCGGCCTCAGATTCGGTCAAAAGATTTGATTTGATTCAATTCTTTTGCTACCCGACCGATTTGGTTTGACCGGAAAAGTCACCCAGAATCTGTGGTTCAAAATCCAAACCAGAACCTGGTTTTTAAACCGGTTCAGTCACGAACCGACACGAGTCAAACCGGCCAACTGCCCAACTGCCAGAAGGCACCCCTTCATTTACTATAAATAGCAAATCAGTCCCTGCACTTTCTCCTACAGATTTTTCCCCTCTCTAAACTTATTCTCTGCACAAAAGCTCTCTGCATTCATTGTTTTCAAAGGAATCGAGTCGTGTGATTGTGCCGTTCGTTGAGTTCGCCGAGCACTTGCGTTTGCATCACCACTACGCATGTGAGTATCCGTTTTATCCTGGGAGAATTGATTCCGTTTACCTTGGGTGACGTAGAGAGGAATAACAATTCTTAAGGACAGATCGTGAAGTCGATCGACTCGGATTGTCCTTCTGTTTGCATGCTTGTTGTTGATCTTGTTTTGCAGTTTACAGTTCCAATAATCTTAAGAATTGTTATACATGCCGTATGCTGTTTTCTATTTGTGAACTGTTTGCATAAAACTGTTCTGTTTACGTACTGGTTGCATGAATTGCACGGCTTCTGTTTGTAATCTATTTTGCATGGGTAGTTTTTCATGGACTCTATAATTTTTGCATGAATCAATTTGTGTTATTGGGCATGCAGTAGCAGTAACATTTTCGTTTGCTATTGATCAGATTGCTTGTTTTTTTTTTCCTTTCTGTTTGGTCACTAATCTTTTGTTAGTGATCATTTGAGTTTTGGTTTTATGATTTATACACTTTTGCATGCTTCAGTTGGTCTGTTTAATGCATGTTTTAATGCATGAGTTGTTGCATGCTTTGTTAATGCTCAACGCTATATCATGATGATGTTGTTCCTGTTTTTACGTGCATGGATCTGTATTCCTTTATCTTTTAATTGGTTTGGCATGATTTTTGTTTATTGATCTTGCTATCTAACGTTTCTGTTTTGTAGTTAGTAGTTTTAGATTACAGGTTGTTTGGTCCTTCGGGATCGTGTTTCGTTACCTTTTTACGCGGATTAATTTTCTTACGATTTATAAAGTTTCTGCGTATTACTTATTTTTTGTGATACATAACTGTTTGGAGACTAAATCTTCGGATTTCTACTCCTACCCGAGATTAGAGTCTTCGTACTCTCTACTCATCCCGAGATTAGAGTCTTCGTACTCTCTACTCACCCCGAGATTAGAGTCTTCGTGACTCTCTACTCACTGAGATTAGAGTCTTTGTGACTCTCTACTCAACCCGTGGAGACTAAAATCTTTGATTTTCTACTCCGTCGAGATTACAGCTTTTGTAGTTGTCTACTCGAACCTATTGGTATTTGTTACTAATAGTTGATTGTTATTTTATTTTCCAGTAGTAAACTGAAAGATGAGTGGAATCGAGAATCCTTCTGGCTCGATGACCCACCAAGGCGGGACCAACCAGGTTCCGCACGCCCCGGCGCCGGCAGAGAAGCCCGGCAAGTTTGGGGGAGCCGACTTCAAGCGTTGGCAGCAAAAGATGTACTTCTACCTTACCACATTGGGTCTACAAAAATTCATCAAGGAGTCTGTTCCGACTCCTGATGAACAAGTCCCGGAGAAGGACAGGTTTCTTGCTATAGAAGCTTGGAAGCATTCTGACTTCTTATGCAAGAATTATATACTCAATGGGTTGGCGAATACACTGTATACAGTGTATGCCCCCCTCTCCACTTCTAGAGAGTTGTGGGAGGCATTGGACACGAAGTACAGGGCTGAGGATGCCGGCCTAAAGAAATTTGTTGCTGCTAAGTTTCTGGACTACAAGATGGTTGACTCCAAACCAGTGGTCGAACAAGTTGATGAACTTCAAGTCATCATCCATGAACTTCATAATGAGGGAATGGCAATCAATGAGACTTTTCAGGTTGCCGCCTTCATTGAGAAGTTGCCTCCTGGATGGCTAGTGTTCAGAAACTACTTGAAGCTCAAACGCAAAGAGATGACGCTTGAAGATCTGATTGTCCGCTTGAGAATCGAAGAGGACAATCGGTTTGCGGCAAAGGGTCATAATTTTCAAGGGGCGAACATAATGGAGTCTTCTTCCAAGAAGAGGAAGAGGAGTTCTGGTGGAGCGAGTGGTTCCGGGACGAAGCCCCAGCCCCAGAAGAACATGAAGAAGCAAAAGTTTCTTGGAAATTGCTACAACTGTGGCAAGACAGGACACAGAGCTTCTACATGTAAGGCCCCTAAGAAGCAGAACAAGGGCAAGGGTCAGGCGAACGTAGTGGAAGACGACGTCGATGACTTTATTGCTGTGTTCTCTGAGTGCAACTTGGTGGGTAATCTAAGGGAGTGGTGGATTGACTCCGGAGCTACACGCCATGTATGCGCTGTGAAAGAGATGTTCTCATCATATGCCTCTTCTGAAGCCGGTGAGAAGCTGTACATGGGGAACTCTTCAACCGCTCCGATTGAAGGTTCCAGGAAGATTTGTCTGAAGATGACTTCAGGCAAGACTGTCACGCTCACCAGCGTGCTTCATGTACCTGAGATCCGCAAGAACTTGGTCTCGACATCGCTCTTGGTCAAGCATGGATTCAAGGTCGTCTTTGTTTCTGATAAAGTTGTAATGGGAAAGGTTATCTAAGTGATGGCCTTTTCAAACTCAATGTAATGACCATCAATAAAAATGATGCATCATCTTCTTCTTACTTACTTGAGTCGCCCACTTTGTGGCATGCCCGTTTGGGTCACGTGAATTACAAATCTTTACGAAAAATGATGAACATGGAGATACTTCCCAAATCTGAGTACATTAAGTCCAAATGTCAAGTATGTGTAGAATCAAAGTTCACGAAGCATCCTTATAGTTCCGTTGAAAGGAATTTGGAGCCGTTAGACTTAATTCACACGGATATTTGTGACATGAAATCTACACCTTCTCGCGGTGGGAAAAAGTATTTCATAACTTTTATCGATGATAGTATTCGATATTGTTATGTGTACTTGTTTAATAGCAAAGATGAGGCAATTGATGCTTATAAGAAGTATAAATCGGAAGTTGAGAATCAACTTAACAAAAAGATCAAAATGATCCGAAGTGATCGAGGTGGTGAATATGAATTCCCATTTCGAGAATTATGTCAAGCGAGTGGCATAATTCACCAGATGACGGCTCCGTATAGTCCACAACAAAATGGAGTTGCCGAAAGGAAAAATCGCACATTGAAAGAAATGATGAATGCGTTGCTCATAAATTCTGGTCTTCCGCAGAATTTGTGGGTGGAGGCTATCTTGACAGCCACCCAAATACTCAATAGAGTGCCTTATAGCACGACACAAACCATTCCATACGAGAAATGGAAAGGGCGTAAACCTAGCTTGAAATATTTCAAAGTGTGGGGGTGTCTAGCTAAAGTGCAAGTTCCTAAACCGAAACAGGTTAGGATAGGACCAAAAACTATTGATTGTATCTTTATTGGGTATGCTAATACGAGTAAAGCATATCAGTTTATGGTCCACAAGTCGGATGTTCCCGACATCAATTCTAATATGATATTAGAATCGGATAATGCGGAGTTCTTTGAGAACATCTTTCCTTACAAGACTGTTAGCGAAAGTGTGGGTGAGAGCTCCAAGAGACCTCGTGATGCGATTATGGATGTTGTACCTGAGGTGGAGGACACAACAATGGATGTTGTACCTCATGTAGACTATCCACGACGGAGTAAACGTCAAAGGGTCCCTACATCTTTTGGTCCTGATTTTCTGACATTCTTGTTAGAAAATGAGCCTCAAACATATAAGGACGCGATGAGCTCTTCTGAATCTCATTATTGGAAAGAGGTGGTCAATAGTGAAATTGAGTCCATTTTGAATAACCATACGTGGGAGTTGGTAGATCTTCCTCCAGGAAACAAACCCCTTGGTTATAAATGGATATTTAAACGGAAATTGAAAGATGATGGTACTATTGACAAGTATAAAGCGAGACTAGTGGTCAAAGGTTTTAGACAAAAAGAAGGTCTTGACTTTTTTGACACTTATTCACCAGTCACAAGAATTACATCGATTCGATTGTTAATTGCTTTGGCTGCCGTGTATGGTCTTCAAATCCATCAAATGGATGTAAAAACCGCCTTTCTTAACGGTGACCTGGAGGAAGAGATATACATTGAACAACCCGAAGGATTTGTTGTTTCAGGACAAGAACACAAGGTGTGTCGCTTGGTCAAGTCTTTGTATGGACTTAAACAAGCTCCTAAGCAATGGCACGCGAAATTTGACGCAGTAATGTTGTCAAATGGATTCAAGATTAATGAGTGCGATAAATGTGTTTACATTAAAGACACTCCTAATCATGAAGTCATTGTTTGTTTATATGTAGATGACATGTTGATAATGAGTAAAGACATTATGGACATTAAGTCTACTAAACATATGCTTTCAAAGGCATTTGATATGAAAGACTTGGGGGTGGCTGATTTTATTCTAGGTATTAAAATCTATAAGACTCCTCAAGGTCTAGCTCTATCTCAGTCTCACTATATTGACAAGGTGCTTGATAAGTTCAAGTATTTGGACTTCAAGACAGTGAAGACGCCGATAGACGTGAACCTTGCTCTTGCTAAGAACAAAGGTGCAAGTGAAGCGCAAACAGATTATGCTCAAGTGTTAGGCTGTCTGATGTACATCATGAATTGTACTAGACCAGATATTGCATTAGCAATAAGTAAGTTGAGTCGCTACACGAGCAATCCGAATGCATCTCATTGGATGGCAATGAGATGTGTTTTGGGGTACTTGAAGCACACCCAAAACTTTGCTTTGCATTACACTAAGTATCCGGCTGTGCTTGAAGGATATTGTGATGCGAACTGGATCACCGGTTCAACCGAAAGAAAATCCACAAGTGGATATGTGTTTACGGTTGGTGGGGGATCAGTATCTTGGAAATCCTCCAAGCAAACCTGCATAGCCCGTTCAACAATGGAATCTGAATTCATTGCATTGGACAAAGCTGGTGAGGAAGCTGAATGGCTTCGGAATTTCTTGGAAGATATTTCATTTTGGCCCAAGCCGTTATCACCAATAAGTATACATTGTGATAGTCAAGCGGCGATTGGAAGGGCAGAAAGTGTTATGTACAATGGTAAATCTCGTCACATTCGTCGACGACATAACACGGTTAGACAACTAATCTCTAGTGGTGTTATCTCGATTGATTATGTGAAATCAAAGGATAACGTGTCGGATCCACTTACAAAAGGCCTAACTAGAGATGTAGTTGAGAAATCATCGAGGGGAATGAGATTATGGCCAAGGACATAATCAACATGACAGAAACTCTACCTAGTTGACTGGATATCCCAAGATCTAGGTTCAAGGAGAAAACAAAGTTGTGTTTGATGGTTCGACATTGTCAAACTTTCTCAAACCCATTCTCATGATGATACAATGTTTAACAATAAGGGTAAGCCTATAAACGCAAATGGTTTCTAAGTTTGACCTCAAGTTGGTCAAATGATGTATTTACGAATACACGTTTAGAAATCACCTATGTGAGTGTGAAGTAGAGCCGCTTCAAGGAGAACTAGCGTAGGCCAAGTTCTCTACGCACTCATGAGACCAGGCGGTGTTCAGGGCTAAAATGAACACAACAGTGAGAACCAATGAACGGTTAAGGAGTAGCTGTGTGACATACGTTGTCTTAGTATACACAAAAAGTCTATGGTTCAAAGATATCAAATCTACCGATGGACGAGTATACTCGATGTATGTTCACTACGGAAAGTTCAAAGGGAACTTATTCAGATGCAGCTAATTCTTGCGAGCAAATCACACAGTTTTTGCATAGTTTTCAAAACTTAGCATTCTCCATTCATGTGGGGGATTGTTGGGTATTTGATGTGTGAATGAAGGAATGAGCTAAGTGGTGTTGAATACCACATTGCTAATTGATGGGAAAGTGGAGCTAGATATAAGAAATCAAGCCCACTTATGTTGGTAAAAGGCTTGAGTTGGTGATGGGCCCTCGCGCCGTCGTCGTCGCCTCGACCTCGGATTCGGATTCGGATTTGGTCAAAAGATTTGATTTGATTCAATTCTTTTGCTACCCGACCGATTTGGTTTGACCGGAAAAGTCACCCAGAATCCGTGGTTCAACTCTCTAAACTTATTCTCTGCACAAAGCTCTCTGCATTCATTGTTTTCAAAGGAATCGAGTCGTGTGATTGTGCCGTTCGTTGAGTTCGCCGAGCACTTGCGTTTGCATCACCACTACGCATGTGAGTATCCGTTTTATCCAGGGAGAATTGATTCCGTTTACCTTGGGTGACGTAGAGGGGAATAACAATTCTTAAGGAGAGATCGTGAAGTCGATCGACTCGGATTGTCCTTCTATTTGCATGCTTGTTGTTGATCTTGTTTTGTGTTTAAGGTTCCAATACGCTTTGCGTTTCAGGTATAAGAGATATGAAGTTGGAAATGTTGAGCATTCCGTGAAATGTTACTGTTATTATCACATAAGAGGAAACGGGCGTTGATTTAAGCAATGACCGTTGTGTTGGATAGTACAAATGGGTGTTGCGTCCACAACGGTTGTTGTCTGTATGTAGTATAAAATTCCAACAGTCGAGTTATTCTACCAAACAAATCCTAATTTCCCATTTTCAATGGGCGCAATGATTGGAGGAGAAGGAGTGAGATCACAACTCGAGTTCATCCTAAGAATCAAGCGGACAGTTAAAAGGAAGTGTCTAACACACTCCCCTATATTTGACTCAAGGTAAGCTTGCTTGATTTCGATCTTTTGGATAGAAGAGTCAGGTTTCTAGTTTGGGGTTTCAAACCTAACGATTTATTTTGATGGAAACCTGTTGGGGAGCTTGTTGACGGCTGATTCGAGAGTCTAGTATGGAGCGCATGGCTCTGTCATCTCAGTTTTGGCGTGGAAAAGAAGGATTTGTTTTCAAAGGTGAGGGGTTAAGTTATAGTCTTAGAAATGAGCATGTTTACATGATATGACGGGATAGGTAGAATTACCTAACTATAGCCATTATTAGGCTGTTGGTTGCCCACCCTCGAATTGTGCAATCCCTTAGGTAATTATTTTATAGGATAAGGTTCATAGTGACCATTTACAGGGTTCTCAAGGATCATTGCAGTATCCGCGGACAAACCACAGTAGGAGCTATTGACACTTAACTAACTGACAAGACAAAACAAAATATAGTGTCACTAGCTTATACTATACAGTTACAATGTGATCTCTACTATATAGTGGGTGCATCATTTGATGATTGATTATACCTATCACAAAGATTAAACCAGATCTCTTAGTTCAAATTGATCGAATAAAAGAATTAATTGTAATGGCGTAAATTTTATTGGAGAAAATAATTACATATCACAACTTTTATTCTTAGTATATGCATAATTATTAGTGATGAATTTCGGTGTCTTTATCTTTTTGTTGTGATCCCACTATACTTGTAAACAGAAATTGTAATAAATTGTGTGGATAAGAGAAATGGTTACTTACCCATCTTGCTCAGTGACATGCCATCCTTTCATCTTGCCAACTTCTTGTAGTGCTTCCTTCCATTCAACTATGGTCTCAGAGTCATGCTTCTACTGGTACTGTTCAAACGCTTCTTTGTAAGGACCCGAATCTGGATACCTCACATCTCGAGGATCAATGAAATAGAAAACTGGGAGGATGATGTGTTGTCCCTTTCCTCCTCCTCCTCCAGTCTTCCAACAATTCACCATCTTAGCTAGCTCCTGGAGGCATCACTTGCTAGAAGCGTATCCCTCTGTGAAGATTGGGATGTAGATCTTCGATTCAGCAATTGCTTGGTTCAAGTATGGACCAATAGTTTCCCCTTTCCGGAGTTCTTCCTCATCTCTAAATGTGCGAATTTTAGAACGAACAAGACAGTTGTACAGATGATCAGCAAAATTTTTGCGGACATCCAGACCTCTAAAGCTCAAGAAGACCTCGTTCAGAACTCATCGTCGGAAACTAAAAGAATCGTTCACCTGTTGACTATAGCTGCAATCGAAACAGAGAAAACCTTAAAACATCCCAAACCAAATCGAACAACCTTAAAGATCGGAAATGTGTAATAAACAAACTTTGAACTTGAAAGCAACAACCGAATTTGAAGAATTAGAAAGAAAATAGGATCGGAGGAGCTTTTTACTTTATCAGTGTGAAGAGCAATTGAATCAGACTTGAGTATAATGAAATTAAAGCATTCAACATTAGCTTAAAAGTCTTGTGTTATCTTCAGTCGTCGCCGCGTTGGTCTTTGTTGAACCAAACATAGCTTTCAATAGTCTTTTCCCTTGCTTAGAACGCGCATGTCAGCTGCAAGGTTTCTTCCTATTTTATATTGGGTTAAATACTTAAGTGGTCACCCAAGTAGTAAGGGTCATCTACTAATATATATCTTCTAATACATTAAAGCATTTTCACTTTTTTTCAGTTGACACGTCAGCGTTTTGGAGATTTTAGAGCTTCTCCTTCATTCTAGGAATGAGGATATTTTGGATAAAAATCAATTTTGACAAACAAAATTTTTTGATTCTTTTCTCACGAACAAGGATCGAACTCTCAACCTCATGTTTAAGAGACAAAGTGAACAACCAACAATGCCACACTTAATAATTAGAGTAATTTACTATTTAATCAAAGAAAAGTTGCAGTGTTTTCAACGTAACAACAATAAAGCATAATTATAATGTTTTTATTTATTATATTCCAACAATTGATAACAAATTTATAATTTTTTACCAACATATGAATTAAATTATTATATATTAAAAAGTAGAAAAAATCAACCACACTTCTAAGTAATCTAAATAAAAATAAAAATAAATATTTTTCGGTAAAATATTAACACAAAAAATCGGCCAATGGGCTGTCTACAGTTATATTTTAATTCTTTGGCAGGTATATCTTTAGTTTTTTTATATATCTTTAGTTTTTTAAATTTCAAATTATATTTTCTATTACATGTCAACAATGACGTGGTAAAATTGCCAAAAAAATACACCGTTGACGTTAGTAGGACTGCTCCGAACCCGTATTAAAGTAATGAGTTCACTTTGTAAAGAATTTAAAATTTAGGAGGTACGAAGACACTCGACTGAGTTTGGAGAGGATAGGAAGCCCCGTGGCCAACTCGAAGGGGCTGTAATGTTTTAAATATTTATCTTATGTTGAAGTCGGCCAACAGGCCGCGACTAATCTAGTATATATATATACATATATAAAAGTACCCCCTCTTTATTCATTCTCTCCTTAACTCTAGCTATTCAACCAATAGAAAAATTCTGATTTATTTAATTTTCCTTTAAATTTTCTTTTTTCCCTTTTCATGTCTCTCCCACGTTTCAACCTATGAAAACAATCTTTTTTTTTTTTGAAAGTTGAAAACAATCTTCTTATTTCATTTTTTTTATTCACTAATCAGTTACTAATTTACTTATGAGTTACTATAGTAGTATTTTTTATATTTTAAGTTGACTATTGCTTTCTTTGTTTGTTTTAATCCAAGATGATCAATTAACAATACATAATAGAATTGTTCCCATTACAATATGATAAATTATTACATTTTAAGGCAATTATTACTTTAAAATATGTAACTAATTTTTTTATGAATAATATGTATCTAATTATTAACTAATTGATTACTTTTAACATACAACTATCCTCCACAATAAGGGGTAATCAAGCTTTTTCCTTCCAATATAAATGCAAGAAAACATCTTCAACTAGGACATCAACAATAATATACAGATTTTACCAAAACAACAATAATATACAGAGTTTCAAAATCATGCATTACTAATGATATAATTTGTTGGATCATATGAATTATTTATTAAATCAGTATGATGCAACTTTGCTAAAATTATGGTTCAATCACGGTTCACCAATAATTTATAGAAATTTGAGAGGTTGAACCAAATTAGACTTACTGATTTGATCGTCTACTATGATTATGAAAACCATGTTGATATCTCTATATCTACAAAATTATGACTATTTTTATGAAAAGTAAGAAAAATATGTATAGTATAAACAAAGAGAAAACATAAAAGTAGGGAGTGAAGAATAATTTATAATGTCTGTATTTAATACAACAACGAGTACTATTTATATGATAAAATTATAACTTATAGATGACTAATATGATTATCATTCACCAAGAATTAAAAAGTATATAAAGACATTGATTTTCATGATCAACCTAGGAGTTTTATAATGTAAATAATTAATAGTCAAAATCCAATTATTTATAACAAGTACATATATTTTGATTTTGACGGCTGCAAAATGGTGTTTATGTATTCTCCCCCTATTGTTAATTTTAGGAATTTTACCAATTAAACCATCATTAAAAAAATTCCTCAACACACAAAAATTATGAAATATTCATGTAATTGTTGTGGATTTAGTAGTTTAAATTGGAATTCAAATAGGTTTTAACTTATGTATTATTTTAATTCTTCAAATTCTATGGTTAATTTTTAGCTTACTTTTGATCATGTTACTAGATTAGCAATGGGTACCCACGGGTCCGGATACCACGTATCCACTACCCACCCGTTTAATATACGGGTATTACCCGTACCGTACCCATCCCTCGAGACTAAATGGGTACAAAATCTAAACCATCCCCACCCCAAAATGGGTATTGGGTAAACCTGCTACCCATCAGATGAACGTCAAATCTCTTTGCATATGGATTACATAGAAATTTCGAGATGGAGCTACAATTTTTAGAGCAATAGGGTTTCGTGATGGAACGAAAGACTGATCGATTGAGAAGTTAAAGTGAAGAACTAAATTCATAAAGAAGAAATTGGGTTTGGTACGTTAAACATAGATGACAACGTCATTTCATATTGGGTACCTATCGAGCTGGGTATGGGAATGATACCTTCAAACTCATCCCCACCTGTTACCCGCTCTAGCTGGGTACCGGGTTTGCCCATACCCATCAAATCTACCCAGTTAATGGATGATCTCCGCCCAAATCGACTAGATTTTGGGTGGGTATCACGTTCTCGGGTACCAATTGCAAAACCTATAGTTTAATATATACTATTTTGTTAACACTTCGAAGTGTAAGTTCATAAATACTCATTCCTAATAATAAAATAATTGGTGTAACAATTCAAATAAATTTTAAGTGTAGCTAATTTTTAAAAGAATTTTCATATTTATTTCACCAAAGTATCAATCTAACATATTAGCTACACTGCATATTTATTAGAATTATTATAATTATGTACACATATGTGTAGGAAATGCAAAAATAGTTTGATGTCTATTCAAATTGAGATTAAAGAACATTCACAAATCACACATGCATGAATCTATTTTCAGTGTACATGAATAGAGATACTAGCATATCATGCATGAACCCCATGTATGGTAGTTTTAGTAGATATCAACGTCGTCAACTTTGTTACATAATTATGATTTCAAATCCATTAATGTAATGACATAAATTTTATTATAATGTTACATTATATTACAGAATATGATCGGTGTGATGTTACAAATTACAATACATTATAGAACATGATTGGGATAACAATCTCGCATAACACACTTGCAGATAATGTTAAATATTGAAGGTATTATCCCATATTTTGCAATATATATATTTCTTAGTAGCATTATTTATTTATAAAAAAATTATATTTTCCCTTTGATTTAAGTTCTATTCTACTAATTTTTAAAGAAAACTTTCTATCTATAACTAATCACATAACAAATAATTCTTGCAATTAATATTATGAATGACCGGTGACTTTCGCAATAGTTATAATTTGAATGGTTAGATATATTGAGTATTACTTAGAGGTAACACAATATTGTTTCTGTATTATGTGAATTTAACAAAGTATAGAACGTTGAGATCGAGTGGTATAAATTAATAAATTATGAATAGGGAGAAAATGAAAATGTTATTTTACTCAAGCCCGCCAACGGGCGGGCAAAAAAGCTAGTGTATTATTGTAGTTATTTACTAACTTAAGTTCAAATATTTAGTTAACTTAATCACTTTGACCAATTTCTTGACAATTTATTAAAAATGAAAAATCAATGTTGCCATCATCATAAAATATTATTTATAGGAAAATAACATTTTGCCCCCCTCTACTTTGCCAACTTAACAAACAGCCCCTTATACTATAAATCGCTCATTTTACCCCTACTACTTTGTCCACTTTGCCGTTTGAGTCATTTCGTTCCAACTTTAATCTTCGTGACGTTAATTGATGCGCATTCAGGACACCACATTAGCTCCAATAGGCATGCATTAGCTTACTAAGCGTGTTTTAATTGGTAATGTAAGTATATATAATTAGATAGGATAAAATAAACGAGTAAAATGTATGGTTTTAAAACCATTCATATTCCACTATACTCTTCGTGATACCTCCCTAACCAACTATTCATCTTCTACCTCCAATATCTCTGTTTTTCGGTGTGTGGACGTGTCCAGATTTAGTGCTAATAAGACGAAAGTTGAAACGGAAGGACCAAAACAGCAAAGTTAACAAAGTATGAGGGGGTAAATGAGGAATTTATAGTACAGATGGCTATTTGTTAAGTTGACAAAGTAGAGGGGGCCAAAATGCTATTTTCCCTCATTTATATTCTTATTTCAACCAAATCAAGTTCGAAGTGTTGTTCGACAAACATTAAGAAGAAGATAAAAGAGCTAGAGGTGGATTGATTTGAGTTGACTTAACCCAATTAATTTTAATAAGAATTATGTTAAGTGGTTGGATTGAAATTAGAATCTAGATAATATTTTTTATTTTTTGGGTGAATATATAAGATTTTTTATGGCATAACACATTTATATGTCATTTTTAACCAAAATTATGAAAAACTTGATTAAAGTGATTGAGATGACTTGATCTTCAAACATAAGTTACTAGGTTGACCTAGTTTAAAATTAAGTGACTGCATTGACGCAAGACTCATATTTAGATGACCACAAATGCATTTGACCCATTTTATATTATAAAGTTGTAAGGAAATTATTGCATTTTTTAACAATAAACTAGATATTGTCTCACTGAATATATGAGCTGTCTTCAGAGTATGCAACCTTCCTATTCAGAGTTACAAAGGTCCTTCTTTTCTCTACGCATTGAGGAGGATATCTAGGGAACACATGAGTCTAAGAGTATCTTTCATACTTTTCTGGTGGAGGTTGTGGAAATCAAGGAATTTAGTTGTTTTCAAGCTTACACAAGATTCCCCGGAAAAAATCTTGGATCAATTCTTCTTTATGTTGAAGGAACAACTCGAGAACTTCTCCAATTCCAACTCAAACCAGGAAGTACAAATCACAAACATTGAACAAATAAATAGACCATTATGCAAAGGCGTGAGGACTAGTAATGCCCTATGGGTCCAAGTGGATGGTGCTACTACTAAAAATGTTTGGGGGGGGGGGGGCAATTGGTTTCATTGTTAGAGATCTTAATGGGAAACACATTTTTGCGGGGGGAGGTATTTTGTTGGAATCACTAACCCTTTTACCATTGAATGTCTAGCGATTAGGGAAGCCCTGCAATGGTGTTTGGATTCGAATTTCAAAAACGTTGTGATTGATGGGGATGCTCAACAAGTTAAAACTAAAATTGCGCAGGGGAAAGCCCTATACTCCTCCGCTGTAGCAATTGTCATTGAGATTAAACTGTTGATTAATGAGTTTGTTTTTTTAGAGTACAAAACTATTCCGAGGACTCAAAATATGGTGGCACACAACCTAGCCAAAGAGGCATTGGCTTTTCTACCAAATTCCCTTGGCCTAATTAATTTAAGACCACCACGATTTTAATTTAATTGGTGGATAAATTTCCACCCCACCCCCCTCCTACCTTCCTTTTCCTTTTCTTTTTTAGCTCCTAGGATGGTTCACGGTCTACGATATCTCTGCTGGAGATGTCCCGAAAAAAAAAATATAATATATATATATGAGCTGTCTTGAAAAGATGAAAGTTCAAACAATGAAAATCTGTAGATAATCTTAACAAATCATAAGGTTAACTAGTTAACTAATTTTGATAACTAGCTATCAACTATAATTTTTGTTAACTAGTTATCTAAATCATGATGTTAACTCGTTAACTAGTTAAGAACAACATAACTAGTTAGATAACGTGTTAACAAAAAATATGGTTAAAAATTGATTATGGAAATTCGTTAACTAGTTATAAGTAGGGTTAATACACTTTTTGCCCCTCTACTATACAAAGTTAACAAACATACCCTTTTACTATTTTTTAACCGATTTAACACCTTCTACTTTGAAAAGTTTAACAAATATGCCCATCCATTTATCTTTTCATCTATTTTTCGTTTAATGAGTTGATTATACGTGTTACATCATATTATTTGTCAACAACATCGCTAATTGGGATGTCCAGAAGGTGAAAATAATTAAATTAAAAAGAAAAGATAAAGGAAAAGCACATTATAATCACTATTATGTACGAAGGTGTTTGTGGTATTCCTTTTTATTTTTCTTTCTAATTTAAATAATTTTCGAATGTGAACATTCCAATCAGCGATAAGGTGTACAAATAATCTGACGTGGCACGTAGAGTCAACAAATCGGATGGAAAGTAGATGAAAAATTAAATAGAGGGGCATATTTGTTAAACTTTTCAAAGTAGAGGGTGTTAAATCGGTTAGAAAATAGTAAAGGGATATGTTTGTTAACTTTGCATAGTAAAAGGGTAAAAAGATGTATTAACCCTTATAAGTAGGACTAATACACAATTCTAGCCAAACGTTTCACAAAAATGTCAAATCTAGCCACTAGTATCAGAAATCCCGAATTAGCCAATTAAGTAATTTCCACTAACTATTTTCGTCTAAATTAACAGAAGAAACCTACAGAAGCTGACTTGTCATCCAATGTGGAAAAAAAATTTCCTAGTCAGCTTCTTAAACACCAAACAAACCTTAATCAAACTTTCAAACAAACCCCCAAAGTTCCAGAAAACACCAAATAGCCACTAAACTTCCTCAAGGGTTTTGTTTGAGCACCCTTCTTCCCCGATGAGTTGTCTGCCGCCGGCGAGAATCCCGGTCGGCGCCGCTGGCGGTTACCACTTTCTTGAAACGTGCTACCCCATCGCCTCCGCTTCTTCCCAGCCGTCGACAAACCCCTCGCTCCTTTCATCTCGAACCCACGTCGTCACGATCTCTCTCTCCCTCTCGGATGTCAGCACCAAGGCCACGCCGGACATCGCTAACCCCCTCTCGTGCCCGACCAAACTCGGGGGGTCACATAGCTCCATGATCTCACTCCCAATCGACCAAGAACCATCACTCCCCTTATCCTCTTCGATTCCCGAGCGGCCACTGCCGCCCCTGGCCTAGGTTTCTGTGCACAAACTCTCAAATCTCACAACGGGAATGAGGCGGTGGTAAATGCACGACGGTGGGGTCCAAACGGCCGCCGATGAAGAAAGATAAGAGAGTGATTTAAGGAGACGGACTGAGAGAGGACAGAGAGTGAAATTATCTTTTATTTTTATTTTATCATTAATTATTTTAGTTATTTTAAATTTATTTTATTTTCAATATTTGAACTATTTATTTTATACTTAAAAGTGTGACCTGACAGTTGATAGAACATTATTAGTGGTTAAATGACGGTCACCTCAGTTATGTCAGCCACGTCATTAACGTGTTAAAAATTTAACGGTCAAATTTGGTCAACGGGATATATTTACAAACTATAGGTTTGGTCTAAATTATGTCATCAAAATAGAAGTGGCTAAATTTGACATTTTCGCGAAACGTTTGGCTAGATTTGTGTATTAGTCCTTATAAGTAAAATAACTTGTGAGCTAGTGCAAATAACTAGTTATCAGCAAAAAAACATGTTAACTAGTTAACTTGTTCTCGTCGGAAAAGTCAACGGAGTTTGGTTGGCCGCTGGAAAAGTCGTCAGAGATGGTGATCAGTTGCCAGAGAGTCACCGGAAAAATAATACTTTTAAAATTAAATGTCCTAAATACACATAGCAAATCTAGACCATTAGAATGGTTAAGAGTTATCTAGTGGTTAAGATGAGGATTGTAACATTCGAACACTTAAAAAAAAATTGGACGCGGATCAGATCCCATTTGAAACCCAAACTTCATTTCAGTAATTCACATTCGACCGAGATAAACTCTCTATGCTTCCTCCGCCAGTTCCTCCAGTTATCGCCCTGCTCCCGCGCCCCTTATTTTGGCTCCTTCCCCAGCATCCTCGGCTAAAGATTAATGTAGATGGTGCTATTGCTCCGGGAACAGGAGATGCAGTCGGTTTGGTGGTTCGCGACTCTTCCAGAGGTCTCCTCTTCGCAATAGGTATTTCTTACCCTGGTCTGACTAACCCTTTTATTTTGGAGCTTTTGGCTTCAGGGATGCATGCGCTCTTTGTCACTCCATGAGATAGGACGCGGTGGACATTGAAGGTGACGCGACTCAAGTTCAGCTTTCAATTGCAAAAAGGCCGGTTAGCTGTCGTGATGGCGGTGCCCTAGTGATGGATATTTGGAAGTTCCTAGACATTCTGCCCCAGATTAGACTTCAGACTGTACCGAGACAATCGAACATGACAGCCCATTGTGTGGCTCGTCATAGCCTTAGATGCCTCCCAAGCCGAGGAGTGACAAACCTTATGGCTTAAGCAGGTACTTAATGTTTTCTGATGTATGGTTATCTCCGTTTCTCCTGTAGTAGTTATCTCTGGAAAAAAAATTCACATACACATGTTCTGCAGTACTTAAAAAGATTGGTGGTGGATAATTGAAGCATATACGATACTGAGAGTCTGAGAGAGTGGATAACTAACCAAATGATGACTGGACAACGAGACTATCACTCATCCGTCCCTGCTTTCTGACTGATAAACACACTCTACAAAATTCCCAAAAATGGCGATTCTTTCTTTTTCGCTTCCAATCTCCAGAATCACCCAGGGGTCATCGTCTCTTTCGCATTCGTCTTCAAAGCCACATCCACAACAGCATCACTACCCTCGCACCAAAATTACTTGCTCTTCTTCCTCTCGTAAGCACCCAAACAAACCCCCCTTCTGATTCTGTAACTTGGGATTTTGTTTCTATCAATACAATTCAATGTTTTTTCCTGTGCAGGTGATGGAGTTGGTTCGGAATCCGGGAAACCCCCAAGGTTTATTGGGTGGAAAGAAGTGAACTGTGTTGCTTGTGGGTTTCTTGCTGCTCTTGCTGTCACTGCTTCTCCCGTAATCGCTGGAGCTCAGGTTGCTCTCTAATTCCAGACTCAATCGTCCATTTCCTTTCGTTTCCGATTTAGCAATTTGCGCCCTATGTTTGTACACTGAATCGGCAGTCTTGATCGAGAAGCTCTTGTAATTGATTGGGACTAAGTTGGTTTCCTGCATTCTGGGAATGTTGAAATGTCAGCCCAATCTGGCTATCTAATTACTAATGTGAGGTTGCAAGTTTAGAACTTTTATAGTGGAGACTGAGCCGGCTGTTGAATTTGGGAAAAGGGTCATTGCTATCTTGCTTTGTATGTTCTTCTTGCTTCAAGGATTGCCAAGTTTGGCTGCTTGACCTTTCCCATACTGGGCAGAAGCAGATCTTAATGGTTCCTTAGTTTTTATGATTTTGATCTTCTGTTTCCTTAGTAATGCATCATCGTGACAATGTGTAAAACTCTTATACTGCAGAGGCTACCACCACTTTCGACAGATCCCGACAGGTGCCAGACGGCATATGTTGGGAACACGATTGGTCAAGCCAATGGTGTATATGACAAGGTAATCGATCTTCGGTTCTGCGATTTCAGCAACGACAAATCCAATCTAAAGGGGAAGTCACTTGCTGCCGCACTAATGTCCGGTGCTAAGTTTGATGGTGCTGACATGACTGAAGTTGTGATGTCCAAGGCTTATGCGGTTGGAGCTAGCTTCGTAGGTAAGAAGTTCTCCACATGAATCTTGGAACAGTGCCATTAGCTTAGGAATTACCTGCTAGAACCTTGCTATCATAAATGAAAAGGAGGGTTTGACAAAATGTGGTATGGTGCTTCTGGTTTTGCAGGTGTGGACTTCTCAAACGCGGTTTTGGACCGTGTAAACTTTGGGAAGGCAAACCTTAAGGGAGCTGTGTTCAGGAACACGGTGCTATCAGGGTCGACATTCGAGGAAGCTGAATTGGGTGATGTGGTGTTTGAGGACACTATAATAGGCTACATTGACTTGCAGAAACTGTGTAGAAACACTAGTATTAGTCTTGACTCAAGGGCTGAATTGGGATGCAGATGAATGTGTTCCCTGTATAGACACTACTGGTTGTTGTTTTGAATATATGCATCAAGTCAGGGTTGGTGGTAGTCATGTTGAGTGATATCATTTCTTTTTTCTGAGGCAATTGTAGTATATACTAAACATATATGGTCATCGACTTAAAGAGTCCCTTATATTTCAGAAAATAACGCGCCGGTCACGCATGTATAAAATCCTTCGAAATGGTCCCGTCGTCATATTCCGTCCAACTTCCATCCAATTTTTCCGTCCAATGCTGACATGGAAAGTGACTCAACCGACACAGTCAGCATAAATAATAATAAAATATTAATAAATAAAATTTAAAACACAAATAAAATTAAATTATTAAATGAAATGAAACATTTTCTCTCTTCTTCTCGCTCCGCCACTGTCCCTGTCCCCAACCCCCCGACTCCGTTTAGCTCGCCGGTGTCAGTCCAGCTCCAAGAGTTCCGCTACTCTGTTTCCCTCACTCTCACAATCTACCTCTTCTTCTTCAACTTCTTCCTTGATCTGCAATGTCCGACGAATCACCTCCGGCGCCGGAGTCGGTGCCGGGCACACCAGGAATCAGCGAAATGAGATCCGAGCTCGTTTCGAAATGCGAGAGTCTTGGATTCTGCCCTGACCATGCCGGAACCAGGAAATTCGGTCTGAGAGCCGAGATCGACACTTCGCCGCCGTTTGGTTCGGTGAAGGAGGCCGTTTAGGGTTCGGCGGCAGCAGCTGAATTAGAGAAGGATTTGATAGTGAAGGAGTTGTTGTTAGGGAGGAGCGGAATTCAAGGATTTGAAGAGAGCTACCCCGTCTCTGCTATGGATTTGGGAAGAAAATTGCGGTTTGATTCAAAATGGCAGGGTGGTTCTATCTGAGCGGAGGAAGAGAAGCAGCGGAAGCGAGCAGCAAGGCAGAAGAGGAAGAAGATAAGCAAGAGAACTCAACCTCCGATGATCTCCAGCTTTGGGAACCTGGAATTCGAGGAAGAGGAGCGACGAGACTTGCTATGCCTCCTCCACCTCATCATCTGATCCCTCCTACGACCACCACCGATTGACAACTCAGAATCCTCCTTCGCCGCGGCCGCCGCCAACGACGTTTAAAACAGAATTAAACCTAAAACCCTGATTCTGCCGCCGACGAAATTTGCTTCAATCAATCACCGACGAATAATGGCTTGGGGTTGCTTTGATAGCCAGTATTAGTTAACGATTTGGGGTTGCTTCGATGGCCAGTATTTGATTGGATTTATCACCGACGATGAGTGATTTTTCGGATCTCCAAGAGAGAAAGGGAGGGAGGAGAGAGACAGGTAAGAGGAGACGGAGGAAAGATGATTTTTTATTAGTTTCAATTTGTTTTTAACTTTATTTTTTTCTAACATTTTATTATTATTTATGCTGACTGTGCAGGTTGAGTCATTTTCCATGTTGGACGGAAAAATTGGATAGAAGTTGGACGAAATATGACGACGGGACATTTCGAAAGATTTTATACATGCGTGATCGACGCGTTATTTTCTGAAACATAAGGGACTCTTTAAGTCGATGACCCAAACATATATAAATATGTGAAATGAAAGATTGATTTATTTGCACAAGATCGGCACTTTGCTGTTTCTTACCTTTCATAAATTCCAATTTTCAAACGTGTGGAATCAACTTGATCCAACTTAGATTTATAAACTAAAAAGAGAAAAATAGATTAAAGATCGAGGTTAGCACATCAAAGCGCATCTGGTGTAGTGGTATCATAGTACCCTCCCACGGTACTGACCAGGGTTCGATTCCCTGGATGCGCATATATTATTTTTATTTATTTTCAGGGAGACTGTATTTAGGGCTGAATTTAGTTTGAGCCTACCCGATTCAGCTCGATGCTCGAGCGAGCTCGATTCGTCAACTCGTTAAGTTTGGCTCGTTAACTTGTTAAAGAATTAATCAACGACAAGCTTGTGAGTAAGGATTGAATTCAATTTAGTTACGATTACGGTAGCACGGTCAAATTCATTATTGAAATTCAAACTTCAACGATTATTTTACAAAATTATATAAACTAGTGATCATTTTGTAATTATAAAAAATCGGCTTACCAATTTAAAAAGTGAAATTAAGAAAGCAAAAATTTCAATTAGTTCATTTGAATAGGCGTATTTGAGTTGGCGAGTTCGCCTGTGTATAGGCGAACTCGCCTAGGCCCTAGGCGGATATACCCATATTTGTACATAGTTTGAATAGGTATTTATTTTCATACATAATTTCATTTATTTATTTATTATGGTGGAAACTCCAAATAGTTTCACCATAAAATTTCCCATATTGATAGTTCCAAAAAAGAAAAATAGCACTTTGGCCCCCTCCACTCTGTCAACTTAACAAATAGCCCCTTCTACTATAAATCGCTCATCTTACTCCCTCCTACTTTGACTACTTTGCCGTTTTGGTCCTTCCGTTTCAACTTTCACCTTCTTACCATTAAATTTGGACACATCCACACACCAACAGAGAGAGATATCAGAGGTAGGAGATCAAGAGTTAGTTAGGGAGGTAATTTGGGGAGGGATCACAAAGAATATGGTGAAATACGAATGATTTTAAAACCACATTTTATTTGTCGATTTCATCCTATCTAACCATCTATATACGTATATTCCTGATTAAAAAAATGCTTAGTAAGCTAATACATAGCTATTGGAGCTAACGTGGTATATTGAATGCTCATCAATTAACATTACGAATACCGAAGTTGGAACAGATTGACCAAATGACAAAGTGGTTAAAGCAAGAGGGGTAAAACGAGCAATTTATTGTATAGGGGGCTATTTGTTAAGTTGACAAAGTAAAGGGGGCCAAAATGCTATTTTTCCTTAAACTAAAAAAACGTTCAAGTAGGGAGTTTTGGGCGCGTGAGGCGAAAAAATTTTCTCTGATTTTTCGTTTCAGCGTTTTCTTCGATTCTCATCGCCGGTAGGGTTTTTCCCTGCTGTGGGTGAGCTCTGGTGGGGCTCTACCGGTGGTTGAGGGTTGCCGGCTGGCCTCTAAGGCCCCCGGGTTCCATTCGTGCCCAGAAATCCTTTGAGCTTCCTTCGTGTTTTGGTGTGTGAGTACTGTTCTATTGAGTTCTTGAGGTTGAGGTGTAGCCGCGGTAAGATGGAGAAGGAAGTTAAGCAACCTGTGAAGACCTGGTCGGAGCTAGTCTCGGATGGTAGGTCGGATCTGAGCTTTATTGAGATACCAGAGGCTGCGATGGTGAACGATGTTCTTCGTATCCCGAAAGAGGTGATTGATAAAGGGTGTGAGAAGCTCCAATGTGCTGTAGTTGCTCAATTTGTTGGGCCGCAGCCGCCCTTGAGGGTTTTTAATGTTGTGGCACGCCGATTGTGGGGTTATGAGGGGCCGGTTCTGATATCGGTGCTTTCGGAGAATTTCTTTCTGGTGGAGTTTAATTCCATTCAGCTGTGTGAATGGGTGCTTGATAGATCTTGGCATATTCATAATTCTGGATTGATCATGAGGAGATGGCATAGGGGGATACAGCCGGTTAGGTTCACCCCAGCGACCACTCCAAAATGGGTAATGTTCAAGAATGTACCGCCGGAGCTAATTACAGTGGATGGTATCAGTTGGGTGTCGAGTAAAGTTGGAAAGCCACTTAACAAGTATGTAAGGGATGGAGTGAGTATTCGTGTATGCCTGCTAAGAGACAAAGCAATACCATGTCCGGAAGTGGTGAAAGTTGAGCTAGATGATGGTATTATTGAAACTATTGAAGTTCAGAGGTTTCAGGCTAGGGAGTATAAGAAGCCTGAAGCTGTTAAAGGTAAGGAAGCTATACCAGCTGAGAAGGTGTGGGTAGTGAAAAGCTCAGTAGAAGACAAGGGTCATGATAATGCTACGACTTCAGGAGCTGCAGTGGTACAGGACACTCCTGATACTATTGTTGCAGGAACTGGCGTGGTACATGTCCCGTGTGAAACTCCTGATCCTATTGATGTTGTGAAAGCTGCTTCTGTTGCAGGAACTGGGACAAGTAAGATGAAGAAAAGAAGGAAGAATCATAATAAGAATTTGGACAAAGTGTTGCAAGCTGCATCTGCATCCCAACCCATCGTTATGCCTGTGAATGATGTTCAATCTGGCAATGGTTCTGCATCTCCTGTGGGAGGGACAGAAGCACCAGCTTTAGATGTTGTTGTGCAGGGGGTTGGAGGGGGCCAGACAATGGTTCCAAGGCTTCTTTGCAAGTGGAGGAACCACCTGGCCAGCTTAGGCAACTAAGTAGCCCTATTGCAGAAGGTGATGGTGATCCTCAAAGCTGTTCTGAAAGTGATGTAGGTTCTTCTACTGAAGAAGAAGCTGTGCAAGAGGTAGTTAAGTTGAAGCAGAGGGCAGTATCAGGTGTGAAAACACGAAACAAAAGGAGATGAGAATTCTTGCTTGGAACACAAGAGGGTTCAACAAACTTTGTAAATATACTGTTGTTTCTAATTTCATTAGTTACTATAAATTAGACATTATTGCTATTTTGGAGCATAGAGTGAAGGCAGAGAAAACTATTCCTCTGTTTGAAGAAAGGTTTGAAGGGTGGTTTGTTGAGTTTGCTTTTGATGGGGATTTGGGAAAAATCTGGCTTCTTTGGAAGAGGGATGTCCCATTAAAAGTGTTGGATGTAGGTAAGCAACATATTCATGTAGTAGTTGAGATGCCTAATCCTAATGATAGAGCGGAGAGAAGGAGACTATTTGCTAAAATGAAGGATTTGAGTCAGACTGTTATGCCTTGGTGTGCGCTGGGGGATTTCAATGCTTATCTGGATCCTTCAGAGGCTTCAAACTGCTCCTTAAATGTTGAGAGTATGGATGATTTTAGGAACTGTACTAGAGATTGTGAGTTGGTTGAGCATATATCTGATGGCCCTGCTTACACATGGGTTAACAACAGGATGGATGATCCTATTGCCAGGAAGCTTGATAGGGTTCTTATTAATATAAGCTGGCAGAATCTGCTGCAAAGGAGTAAGGTGAATATTCTTCCTTCGAGTGAGTCAGATCATTGTGCTGTTTACTTGGACACTGCATTTGATAGTATAACAAAGCCTAAGCCTTTCAAATTTTTCACCTGTTGGGCTAATCATTCAAGCTATAATGATATTCTTAGAAGAGTTTGGAGGAAGGAGGTTAGAGGTAATGCTATGTTTAGCATTTGTAAAAAGCTAAAGTGGTTGAAAGCTGAGTTGAAGGAGCTTAATGTTAATTGCTATGCTGATATTCAGAAGAGAGTCAAAGATAAGGAGAAGGAAATTTCTGTTGCAAAATTGAGATTGTTTAATGATCCATCAGTGGGGAATTTAAGTGTTGTGCAGATTTTGGCAGATGAATTGATGATGGTTAAGAAGGATGAAGAAAGTTTATTAAGGCAGAAATCGAGGGTGGATTGGATCAAGCTGGGAGATGCTAATACTAGGTATTTTACAACTATGTTAAGACCAGGCATGCTGTTAATACTATAAGACAAGTCAGAAATGAGCAGGGGGTGATGGTAGAAGAAATAACAGATATTGCTAAGGTAGCTGTGGATTTCTATACTAAGCTTTTGGGAAACAGTAAAGGAGTGAAAGCTATTGATCTGAATACTGTTGTCAGAAGGAAGCTCAGGCTGGATCAGAGTGACAGATTAATTGAAAAAGTTACTCTAGAGGAGGTCAAAAAGGCTGTGTTTAGTATGGCTAATGAAAAAAGCCCTGGGGCCCGACGGGTACAATGCTTTCTTTTTTAAGAACAACTGGGATTTAGTAGGGGATGATGTAATGAATGCAGTGATTTATTTCTTTGAAGAAGGGATTATGCCACCTGCAGTGAACTCAGTTATTTTGGCCCTAATACCTAAGAAGAACAATGTGTTGGGGATTTGATGTGTGAATGAAGGAATGAGCTAAGTGGTGTTGAATACCACATTGCTAATTGATGGGAAAGTGGAGCTAGATATAAGAAATCAAGCCCACTTAGGTTGGTAAAAGGCTTGAGATGGTGATGGGCCCTCGCGCCATCGTCGTCGCCTCGCCTCGGCCTCGGATTCGGATTCGGTCAAAAGATTTGATTTGATTCAATTCTTTTGCTACCGACCGATTTGGTTTGACCAGGAAAGTCACCCAGAATCTGTGGTTCAAATTCCAAACCGGAACCTGGTTTTTAAACTGGTTCAGTCGCGAACCGACACGAGTCAAACCGGCCAACTGCCCAACTGTCAGAAGGCACCCCTTCATTTACTATAAATAGCAAATCAGTCCCTGCACTTTCTCCTACAGACTTTTCCCCTCTCTGAACTTTTTCTCTGCAAGAATATTCTCTCTGCATTCATTCTTTCAAAGAAATTGAGTCGTGTGTTTGCGCCGTTCGTTGAGTTCGCCGATCACCAGCGTTTGTAGCACCACTAAGCTTGTGAGTATATTCATTTTATCCTGGGAGAATTGATTCCGTTGACCTTGGGTGACGTAGAGGGGAATAACAATTCTTAAGGACAGATCGTGAAGTCGATCGACTCGGATTGTCCTTCTGTTTGCATGCATGTTGTTCTTCTTGTTTTGCAGTTTACGGTTCCAATACAATGCAGCAGAAATGAAGTACTTCCGGCCTATTTCATGCTGTAATGTGTTGTATAAGATTGTGTCAAAGGTGATAGCTAATAGGCTTTCCACTGTGCTACCTGATTTGATTAGCAGGTCTCAAACAACATTTGTGAGAGGAAGGAAGATTGGTGATGGAATTCGGCTGGCTCATGAGCTGTTGAGGAATTACAAGAAAGTTGGTATTTCTCCTAGGTGTGCAATGAAAGTTGATCTTATGAAGGCCTTTGATTCGGTGGAATGGAGGTTTATTATTGATACCCTACAAGCTATGCTTTTCCCTGATCAGTTTGTGAGATGGATAGAGGCGTGTTTCAGGTCTACCATGATTTCAGTTAACATTAATGGCTCCCTTAGTGGTTACTTCCCGGCTAAAAGAGGATTAAGGCAGGGTGATCCCATATCACCATACCTTTTTGTGATTTCTATGGAAGTGCTTAATTGCTTATTTGAGCAGGCCATTCAGGAAAGGAAATTCCAGCTCCATCCTCAGTGTAAAGCTGTTAAGGTTTCCCATCTTAGCTTTACGGATGACCTTCTAATCTTCACGAAAGCCAATACTCGAGCTGTAAAGGAGGTAACTGATATCCTTAAGGCGTTTCATGAATGCTCAGGGCTTCAATTTAATCCCGAGAAGAGTTCTATCTATACTGCTGGTGTAAAGGATGATGAGGAGGAGAGAATTGTGCAGTTATCTGGGTTTGGTAAGGAGTCTCTTCCTTTCAAATATTTAGGCATCCCTTTAACTTCGGGTAAGCTCAGGAGGTGTGACTGTAAGAGCTTGGTGGATAGGATTACAAAGAAGGTTACAGACTGGAAGGCAAGAAAGCTATCATATGCAGGCAAGTTACAATTAATAGACACAGTGATTGGAGGTACGTTGAACTACTGGATGTCTAACTTCATTATTCCTTCCTCTGTGATTAAGGATGTGGAAAAAGTGTGTAATAGTTTTCTGTGGGGGTTTGAAATTGGTCAAGGGAAAGCTAAGGTAGCTTGGAACATAGTGGCAAAGCCAAGGGCTGAGGGAGGGTTAGGAGTTAAGGATTTTCGTTCCTGGAACTCAGCTAACATCATTAGGCACCTATGGGATATACTATCTCAGTCTGGATCCTTGTGGATAGCATGGCTTAATGCTTATCGGTTGAAGGGTGTAAGTTTTTGGAATATTAACTCCCCTGCAGGTTCATGGCATTGGAAGAAAATTCTGAAGATTAGAGATGCAATTCGGGCTTATGTCAGTTTGGACGATGATGGGGATTTACTGTGGTGTGGAAAGCTGATGCCGAAATTTAAGTTGACAGTTGTTTGGGAAACTGTTCGTGTTAAAAGCATGGAGGTTCTATGGTATGATTTGATTGGACTGGATATAGAATACCCAGAAGGTCTATAACTGGTTGATACTTAATGGCAGATTGGCTACAAGAACCAAGATCAAAAAGTGGAACTCTGGAATTGATGTTAGATGCTTGATGTGTGGTAGCAGTGAAGAAACAAGGGATCATGTGTTTGCAGATTGCGAGTATATTCAGTCTCTTATGCAGGAGTTCCTTCCGGAGATAGCAGGATGTAGTTGGAGTGATGGTGTGGCTAGAGCTATTGGCTGGAATTCTGATCAGGTTGTGCACAAGCTCAAGCGCCTGATTTGGAGAGTTATGGTGAGTGTGGTGTGGTTAGAGAGATGCCGAAGGCATTTTACAGGAGCTGTGGTGTGTGTCGAGGACATGGCCAAGCTTATTAGAGAGGAGATTTTGGTTTTTTCTAAAGGTCATAGAGAAAAAAGGTGTATAGTTAGTTATATGTAAGGGGGATTAGATAGAGTTTTTTCCTTTAGTAGCTTATATCTCTTTGTACCGTGATTTCTCGTTTTTGATGGAATACAAGCTAATTCATAAAAAAAAACGTCAAAATCGAAAAGCATTGTAGCAGTAGATTTGCGAAATGGCGACAGAAAATGTGAAGTGGGGCGTCAATGAACAAAAGGTAGATGTGGATTGGCTCCATGATCATAATAATAATTGGCATTTATTAGTGAAAGTTAGTTGTACCGGACGGCTGAGATTAACTTTAGTTGCATGCATAGGATCGCCAACCACTCATCTGGTCTGCTTCCACCGTCAAACAAAAAAAAAACACACACAACTCATTTGTCATACTACTAATTCAACTTAATTATAAACGTTTACCATTTAACATAATTTCAGTAATTATGTATTTGTTCATTAGGGGACACGGTTATCACCAAACTATTCTTTAAGTTTAGTAGTAGACAATAAACACCTAACTACTTTTTTGGGCTCGAATTTTCTTGGCTTGAGGTACCACCTAACTAATTTTCTTGACTCGGATACCACATGCTGTCCTTAACTCTGCTTGTCTTTGCTAATTTGTACTGATAATCAAACCGAACCGAATTGAATTTGGTCAGTGACTAAAATCGAGTTCGACCAAAACTAGTGACTGAATTCAATAAGAAAAAGAAGAACTGAAGAAGATAGGGAATTGGAATTTTGTAGCACAATTTTAAAAAATATGTACCGTCAGTAGCCAAATGCGTAAAAATGTCCAGAAATAGCACAATCTGACTGGCAGTCAGCGCTGCGCCAGCCAGATAGCGCTGCGCCACCCAGCCAGCGCAGCGCTGGCTGCCAAGTCAAATTTGTGCCGTTGCAGCGCTGCGCCATGTGGCACACTAGCCGTTACAATGTATCCGTTAACTAACGGTAGTATTGATCCCAGGCAGCACTGCGCTGGCTGGGTGGCGCAGCGCTACCTGGGATCAATACTACCGTTTTTTTTTTTGGTATAAATACCCCCTACCCCCCACATACCATCTTCACACCTCCTCTCATACTTTCTGAAACTCAATTCTCTCTAAGGTATTTTTGATAGTTTGTTTGTGTTTGTCATAAATTTTTTGTTAGTATTATTGTACGCTAATGACGTATTTTATTTGTAGGTTCATAGCAATTGTCCGGCGAGGAAATTTCGTTTGAAGAAGGCCTGAACCCTCCCTCAAAAGGTATCATGCTATAAATTATATGGTAATTAAATTGTGTTTTACGATTTTATATGTATTTAACATTGCTTGTGGATATTAAATTGTAGATGGATTACATGTTTGGAGAGGTGCCGGTTGGGGTACGAAGTGGTAGTCCCGAGGACCCGTCGATTTTATGGGGTGATGCTGACAGTGGAAGATGCCTTGTTCACATGCTGTGGCCGCATGTAACGCCGCCAATCAAGATCCCTTATACTACGCCAACGACCATTACAGGCTGGAAACAGTAAAACAAATATACGGACGGAGTTTCCTCTCTATCGGCTCGAAAGACGACTGGGTGCCTCATGGAGGGCCTAAGTTGATGCCTGACCCAGGAAGGGTCAGGGAGATGGGGCGACCACGACATTCTCGCATACGCAACGAGATGGATTGGGTTGAAGATATTGAGCCTCACTGCAGTTACTGCCATGAAGAAGGGCACAATAGGAGGACGTGCCGACGTGCGAGGCGAAGCAGCAGAAATCCAAACCCTACAAGGAACGGTTAATTGCACTATGAAATGTTTTAGTATTATGGGTTTGGTAGTTTGTGTTTGGTAATCTGTATTTCAAATGTGTGGTTGTCAATTTCATGTTTCAGTTTCAATGTAACCTAATGTTTTGTAGTTGTACTATGAAGTTACTTTTATTAGTCAATCCTTCAACTGAGAAAGACTGCAACTATGTCATAACAACAAATGAAATTTGACAACACAATGAAGAAAGGCTGCAACTACAACCCAGTCATTTTATTAACTTTTATAATGACGCGAACAACGACAACAACAACAACGACGACAACAACAACAACAACAACAACAACAGCAACAACAACAACAGCAACAACAACAACAGAAATAACAAACACACTAGGCCCAACATGGATGTCAATTGTAAGGACAAGGTCCGGGTGGTGGTGGGGGAGGCCCTTCCCTGAGCAACCTATTGATTGAAACGTGCAACCATGAAATTTCTTCCCTCAGTTCTCGAATAATGTTGTCCTTCTCCTCAACGATGTCATCCTTCTCCCTATTCGCTCGAACAAGTAGTTCGTCCTTCGCCCGAATGATTTGGTCCTTCTCCTTAATAGCAGCATCCACGGCCTCCCGCACCTCCAGTTTTTCATAATAACCACACCCCTTCTCCTACAGATCAGAAATCAAACGTAGAGGGTTTTGATAACTAGGAAAATGAATAAAATTAAATTCGAACCCTTTTTTTACCTCTCTCTCACGAGGGCAGCCAAAATAGCGTTCCAGATCACTCGGTCGAACGGATCTAGTCGCCCTTAAGTCACACCAGCAGTTAACCACACTGGCCTCATAAACGAACAAGTCCTCCTCCACCGGCTTCTTCAACTTGTGCATTACCCTCTCAGTATCTGTCACTACAGAACAACAGTACACAAGATTAATGCGTTAAACGCAAAAATGAGATAAGTACAAAGCACCCAAACGAATTTCACTTACGCTTACTCTTCCGAGACCTAGAGCCAGAGTTGAAGAACGACATATTATAAGCTTGGTGACGGCTGCCTACTTCAAATTCTAAGTTTAGGGCAAGGGAGGTGAGTGGTCCAAAACTGCATCATAGAGGGGGTATTTATACTGAAAATTGAGGCCTTAGGGTTTCTTCAGACCCAGGCAGCGCTGCGCCACCTAGCCAGCGCTGCGCCACCTAGCCAGCGCATTGCTGGCTGGGTTTGAGGAAACCCTAACGGAGATTTGACGGTATCAAATCTGATTAGGCAGCCAGCGCTGCGCGTGCTGGGTAGCGCTGCGCTGGCTGGGTGGCGCAGCGCTATCTGTCTGGCGCAGCGCTGGCTGCCAGTCAGATTGTGCTATTTCTGGACATTTTTACGCATTTGGCTACTGACGGTACATATTTTTTAAAATTGTGCTACAAAATTCCAATTCCCAAGAAGATATAGGAATAGGAAATTGATTTCAGTCATTGACCGATGACCGATTTTGGGTCAGAAGTAAGAATCGTTTCTGATTTCGATTTAGCTATTAGGTTATTCAGTGACCGAAATTTGGTTAAATTCAGCCGATCATTCGGTTAGACCAAAAAAACTACCCGAATTTTACAGCCTTATGTAGTGGTATCCGAGCCAAAAAAATTAGTTAGGTGGTACCCTGAGCCAAAATAATCCAAGTTCAGTATTGGAATCCAAACAAATTAGTTAGGTGACTGATACTAAACCTAATGAATAGTTGAGTGGTACTAGTGCAATTTTGAATGAGGTTTTTACATATAAGGATAATTGTTAATATTTGAGATTGAATGATGGGTGGTGGTAGGTAGGATTGGCAGCCAGCTATATATGGACACCTGCCATTCCATAATGTATGTACTGATAGAATAGAACAGTTGAGTTAATATTAGGGTTTTGGAAAATCATCCAATCAAAGCATATGCTTCATTGCTTCTACTACCCACCACCATGCACTTGGTAGTAGGTTTCAGTAGCTAGATCGAGTACTTGCTGGTTCAACCTAACTAAAATGGGCCACCACTCCTACTCGTCTAGTAGCGGATACATGGAACTTCTCTGGCCACCATTGCGCCACTGCTTACCCTATAAAAAAATTTTACCTTTACCTACTACAAAATTACAACGAGCATGAAAATGCAATACCAAAAAATTGATATTTAATACGGCAATCACCACTATTGAATTATTCTTCATTTCCTGTTGTCTAGAAGAGACTTTTCAGTGTAATTGAACTATTAGTGCACGAACCAAATCAGTTTGATCAACCATCATGATACGAGTATTTATTAATACCATGATGCATATATATACTCTATGAAATTAAACAGACACTACCAAACATAAGTGAAACTGTAATGTAAGTTTTTACCAAAAAAATGAATGTACTCAAAGGTGGAGCAACATGTAGATGTGGAAGAAGGTTGACCACATTCAAGTGTGAAATTACCATCGTATCCTTCCTCTACCTACCCAATTTGTAAGTATATATATAGTGGTGAAGCTGTGGATAGAATGATAAGAAGAAGAAGAAATTAGTAGTCTCTTATGTAAATGTTTCTTGCTCAAATGAGTGTTCCAAAACAACAAGAAGCGAGCAGTTGATGCTCAAATAACTGCTGTGTTGGTTTTGCATTCTGAGATGCTCATTTGAGCAAGCAGTGTTTCAGAAGAGGTGCCACACATTGGAGCTGATTAATTATGTCCTCTTCATCTCTCCATCGTTGATTGATCTATAGCTATAGGTAACTTGGTTGTTGTTCTTAATATTAGATTATGATGATATTTGATTTGGGTTTGTGATCAAATGAGCTTTGCCAAGACTGATTATGCAGGTATGTTTGAAGACGGGAACCTATGGCTCAAAGTGGTGTAGCCAGAACTTCTACTAAGTGGGGTTCATTATAAAAAAAATTAGTAAAACAATCGAAACATAAGAGTTTGGATCAAGTCCAAGTGGGATCCAGTGTTCAACTATAAGTATTTATGTTACAATTTTACATAGATTTTTTCAATAAATCATTTCTCAAGTGGGGCCCGAAGAACCCGTTTGGAGCTCTGGCTCTGCCCCTCAAACCGATATATATTATATGGAAAGGACTACAATACTTTCAAAGTACAAGATAGTCAAATAGATCTCCGGTGTATTTTGTAATTATACAAAAGATGTTTGGTATTTGTAATTTGATGGGTAATTTTAGAGAATACATTTCTCGTAATGAATGCCTTTTTTTTTTTTTTGTTAACTAGAATCCATTTGTCATTCTCAAAAGAAACTGAAATGTATGGATTTAGAATCTCATCTTTCAGGTAAGATTGTAGAGAATCTCTCCTTCTTTGTGTTTTATTCCATTATGCCGACCTTAGCATGTTTTTTTTTAGGTGATATTGATATTCATAAATAATTGGGGCAAAATGATAATATAATTTTTAATTTATGAATTTAAAACACAAATACCAAACATACTTATTTCTGGAAATCACTAATTTAAAAATCTACATTTTAAATCAAAATTTTGTAAAATCTATATATTTTAAATCACAAATATCAAACATACCTAAAAATTTGTCTTTGTCTAACTTACAAAACACCATGAAAAAGCACCACTCATACTAAAAAATAAGTAATTCCAAGAATCAAATGTATCATGCTATCATTATCTTTTGTGTTGAAGGATATTTTTCTTTTCTTTTCTAAGATAGCTCTCGTAGAATATAAGGATATAGCAAAAAGAAGGTGTTAAGTACGAACCCAAGTCGAGAGGTTTACCAATCTCTGGCTTGGGAGGCAACAGAGAGCATGACAAGCCACATAATGGGTTGCCAATTTAGCCTCTTTAGGGATCACTAGCAGCTTCAACTCCAGGGATGACACCAATAATGATCTTATATCACCCATAATCGAGCCACCAATCGTACTCAAGTAATCCCGTCCAGATACCGAGGCTAGGACCTCCGTTGCATTGCCTTCAATATCCATAACTTGCCTCCTCTATTGTCGAGAAAGAAGACACACATCTTTGAAAGCCAAAAGCTCTATTAAGAAGAAGTTAGTAATACCTGAGTAGAATTTTCCAACGACGAAGAGCAGGGATTTTTTTTCCTAAAGGGGGGTAATCCCCAAATTCAATTACCAATCTAGGGTTGTTTCACAGTCAATGCCCAAAATGGGGTGAATTTTGCTGACTGGGGTGCAATATCGCCGTCCACAATGGCGATCTGCTTTGTCGCCGAAGATAGTGGCGATTTATGTTGGCCACGTCGGATCCACTGAAGCCTCATGACGAGCTGGCTTTTGGCAGTCATATATCGCCTTTGGCAGTGGCGATATACTAACAGGTGTGGCAGTTTGTCGCCATTGAGTGTGGCGATTTGACTTTGTCAGTATATCGCCAAACACAACGACGATGTATGCTTGTGAGTGTCGGCAACCGTTTTGTCCATACTCATCCAGCAATAATTGCACTATAACTATGCCAATAATTTCTCTAAACACTGTGCCAATAATTTCACTACAAACTGTGCCAATTATTTGTTATCCCATCACGACGAGCATGTAATATAAATATTGGTTCATAGTCATGGAAAAACATAAATTCTTCTACCTCTTCTTATATAGTCGTTCATGGGAATTGGAATTTTGTAGGCTAATTTAAAATTTTATGTACCGTCAGTAGCCAATTGCGTAACTATGTCCAAAAATAGCACAATCTGACTGACAGCCAGCGCGTAGCCAGCCAGCGCATAGCTGGCCAGCCAGCGTACATACCAATTCAACAGCAGTCAATTCATTTGTTATTTGAAATCAAATATGGTAACATTGCAATTTGGTCACTTATTTTTGTCTATTTTACAAATGGATTATTATTATTATTATTATTATTAATTTGATAATAGAAGCCGGTCTTGATAAAATAATAATATATAAGCTATAATTAATTAAAAAAAATTATATTAGCCGCCACAATCTCTTGAGTTACGGATCCCGAGGTCACGTTTGTTGGAAGCACAACGATGAAGGAGACAACGACTTCCAATAATAGTTTTAACTTTGAATCAATCAGTGCATAACCAGCGCAACGCATAGCCAGACCAGCGGGACGTGACCTCGAGTCACGTTTGTTTTAACTTTGAATTACGAATCCCAATGTCACGTTTGTCGTTTGTCGTTGTTTTAACTTTGAATTGTTGTGCCTCCAACAAACGTGACCTCGGGATCCGTAACTCAAGAGATTGTGACGGCTAATATAATTTTCTTTAATTAATTATAGCTTATATATTATTATTTTATCAAGACCGGCTTATATTATCCATTTGTAAAATAGACAAAAATAAGTGACCAAATTGCAATGTTACCATATTTGATTTCAAATAACAAATGAATTGCTGCTGTTGAATTGGTATGTACGTTGGCTGGCCAGCTACGCGCTGGCTGCCAATCAGATTGTGCTAGTTTTGGACATAGTTACGCAATTGGCTACTGACGGTACATAAAATTTAAAATTATGCTACAAAATTCCAATTCCCGTCGTTCATCTAAAGTGTCTCTCTACCATTTCTTCATATGTACTGACATCGTCAAGTAAGTTATGCTTCCATATGTTCATAAAGTTCATTTTTTTGTTTATTCAGTATTGAGTAAGAGTAATATTTTACAACTTTTGTCAATCTAACGTCTCAGGCAATGGGGAGAAAATACATGTTTTTTGTTCGTTGGGGAGGGGAGACTATCTTCACATCAAACGGCGTGGAATACGCAGGTGGTCACATGGAGAAAATCAAATCAAAGACGAAGCTTAACTTCAGTGAATTGCTAGAGCTAATTACCGAATCTATACAATTCGATGAACATGAGAAGCCAACATATCTTACGTATAGAATGCCAGCTTTCACGGATCATACTATGTCACACATTCCGATCGCTCTTGGCAATGACGAAGATGTAGAAATGATATACGAGGCAATGGGAAATAATCCAAATATTCAGTACGTCGAAGTTTACGTTGAGACGATGATTACAAGGTATCAACTCATTACCTTTGAAACATATAATGATATTTCCGCATGATATGTTGTGTTAAACAACTTCGTTGTGTCAATGCAGTGAGTCGTGGGATCATATTGCAGATCGTGTGACTGAGATTGGTAGGGCACCCAATTACGATGACGTTGGACCATGTACTGAAAATGAAGGTCCACACGATGTTGATTCCGATTCGACACCACCACTAAGCGATCGTTACGACTCTAGCGACGAGTCTGAGGAGTTTAGTAGCGAAGATTCGGATGTTCACGCGCAGCCTCCAACTCATGAAAGGCAACATATGCCTCCCACAATGCATTACACGATGATCAATACGCCTGTGTACGCCACGAGTGAGATTCCTGAAATTCCAGACATTCCCCATTGGGACCCTTCCAGTAATTTCTCAAAGGGTATGATATTTTGTACAAAGAAGGACGTCCAGACGGCTCTGAAACATTATGCACTAGAGCGCAATTTTGAGTACATGGTCGTTGAGTCGAAGAAGCGATCTTTGATTGTGAAATGCAAGAATGCGGAAGAATTTGAGTGCAAGTGGTATGTTCGTGCTGCTCAACTAAAAGACAAAGAATTTTGGTCCATTCGGACCGCTACGATGCACCACTCATGCCTGCAAAGTACGATCGTCCAAGATCATCAACAACTCGATGCATCATATGTCGCCATCAAAATACTACATTTGGTACAAGCAGATCCAAATCTCAAGGTCAGCGCAGTACAAGCTGAAATCCTTCAGTCGGTGGGGTTCAATATCTCATACAAGAAAGCCTGACATGGAAAACAGAAGGCGGTGGCAGAAGTATACGGTGACTGGGTTGGTTCGAACAAAGAATTACCCCGCCTACTATGCGCCATACAGTATTGGAATCCCGGCACCGTGTACCAGTTTCACACGAAGCCTCTAGTCACAAATACAGGCATGACAGTCCCAGATGTTAGTGTTTTCCAGCGTGTTTTTTGGTCATTTGTGCCGTGCATAGCCAGGTTCAACCATTGTCTTCCTGTGATTCAAGTTGATGGTACATTTTTGAAAGGCAAGTACAAAGGGACTCTGCTCGTTGTCACTGCTGTTGACGGAAATCGATAAATTATGCCACTCGCTTTCGCAATCGTCGAGTCCGAGAACACGCGTAGTTGGCCCTGGTTCATTCAATTCCTGCAGATGTACGTCACACAACGAAGGGGGCTAGCCATAATATCCGACAGACATGTGGGGATTAAAAAAGCGATGGACGAGTTCGGACCCAGGCTCGAATGGGAGTGGAGATGGTGTGTCCGACATTTCTTGAGCAACTGCAATGATACTTTTCACAACACTGATATGAAGAATAGACTTTGGGGGGTGGCTCGTACTTTCCAACTGCGCAAGTACACACAAAGAATGAACGAGATTGAATAATTGGAGGGCAATCATGCGAGTGCGAACTGGATATACCGTCATGATTCAAAGCATTGGTCGATGTCCCATGATGAGGGTTATAGATATGGGCTAACCACCACGAATATGGTGGAGAGCATGAATGGCGTCTACAAGGGGATCCGAAGCCTCCCAATATCTGCTCTCGTCCAACATATTCTTTGGCGTACCAACAAGTATTTCACCAACCGAACCGACCTATACAGTACTAACGAGGATGACAACCTCATATTCAGTGCTGCATGTAGGAAAATCATAGAGATGAGGATCGGGAAGGCGAATCGCTTTCACGTTCGCTTATACAGTCGGGCGGCTGCCACCTTCGATGTCACCACGCCTGTGCGATGTAGTAATCGTCGAGGTGGGAACACTCACCGTGTGATATTGGATGAAGACACGTTATCTGGAACGTGCACATGCAACAAGTTCCATAGTACGGAAATACCGTGCTCTCACGCCATTGCTGCATGAAAGTTTCTCTCCATCGACTTCTGGCAGTATGTCAGGCGATACTATAGATTCAGTGAGTTGAGACAAATATACGCTCGAAGCTTCAATCCCATGGGTCATGTTGACTATTGGCCAGATGTTACCGGTGCGGTTATCATTCTTGATGAATCGAAGAAGCGCAAACAAGGGCGACCACAAGTCAATCGAAGACCTAACGAGATGGATCGCCCTGCAGAGACCGTGGCACGTAAGTGTGGTATATGTAGAAGAACTGGGCACACACGAAGGAACTGTCCAGATGCCCCATCTACATCGTAGACATTACATGTTATCTGTTTTGCATACATCTACTACGTGTAATTCAGATGGTTAAATAAAGGTGCTTTTATTGAACGAAATATCGTTAACATAACAAGTTCAGATCATGTTGACAATGGAAACGAGCAACCAGGGATACTGACTCAGTGAACTAATCTGTTGGACAACACCCACGTTTCTTTGGGTGCTTCTTTTTTCGTAACCTCTTGTGGATAGTGGATGGTGCGTCTTCTTCATTGTGATCATGCGATTGAGGTGGATCGTGTACGGGTTGGCTACCACCTTCGTCTGTCGTAGGACCGAATGGGTGGGACCCATAAGGTGGAGCCGGCGTGTACATGTTCTCGCCTAACCAGTCTGGAGGACCATGCGAGTGGTACGAGGGAGGGCGATGATAACTTCCCGACGCAGATCCCACGCCAGATACACCGTACGATGGATACACAAGTGAGGGGTCAGTGGAACCGTACTGCTGACAATCGAGTTGGGAACCATGAAATCCAGTCCCACCACTGGAACCTCCAAAACCATATAGATTGATGACACTCGATTTGACGTGATTATCAGCCTCATTTAAGCGACATTTCCTTGCTTAAGACATGGTTTTTTGGGTAAAATAACGAATATTCACTCAACTACTCTATCTCGTGCCATTTGTGTTACTTTGGCCCGTTTCGCGTCTATTTGATGGTTTTCTAGTGTTTTCATGTTAGCACAGGTTTTTGCCGTCAAATAAAGTAGCCAAGGACGTGTCTAAGGCGTTGGAACCTCGAGGAATCGCACCGGAATCGATCCAATGAGTCAACCAATGTTCACCCCAGCAGATCAGCGAAGTCGCCAGAAGTTCTGCGATTTCCATGACTCTCATGGTCATACCACTGAAGATTGCAGGGAATTGAAAAATGAAATCGAAAGGTGGATAAGCGAAGGACGTCTCAGGGATTTCATTGTCAGCTCAAAGCGGAAAAACAAGCCGCAAGAAGATGGTCGCCGCGGAAAAGGAGAATCACAAGACAAGAAGGGTGATGTCTTCGCCCGGCTTAAGGAGCCTCTGGAAAATGAAGATAGCAAGAAGAAGCATCGTCCCGAGGTGAATCACGTTTATAAAACCATTTTCGGTGGGGAAAGCTGCCCAACAAAGAAAGTCAAAAAAGAGGAAACGAATGAAGTAATGATGATAGATCAAGTCAGTCGCCCAACTTTGGGGTTCTCAGAGGAAGACATGGCCGGGGTAGGAGGCCCAAGCTTGGAGGCGATGATGATTCAAGTAATCACACACAATAGCCGAGTGGAGCGAGTGATGGTTGATGAAGGGAGTTCAGCGGACATCATTTTCTGGGAGCTGTATAAGAAAATGAACCTGCCAGCCAGCTTGCTCAGGCAGACAAAAACAACCATCTCAGGATTTTCAGGACACACAGTCCCCATTAAGGGAATTGCCATGATGGCGATAACCGTCGGGGACGGAGACTTACAGGTCACCCGATCCATTGACTTCCATGTCATGGATTGCCAATCCACGTACAACATGATCCTCGGGCGACCGGCACTCGCCGCCTTCCAGGCAATCTCCTCCCCAGTGCACCAAGTGTTGAAGTTCGCCACAAAAGAAGGGATAGGTTTTGCCTGGGGGCACCCGGACATCGCCAGAAGGTGTTATAGGGCGGCGACTAAAAACACCTGCCTCACCGTAAGCTTGGAGGTGGAAAATGGAGGAGAAAGAGTTGTACCAGCAGATTCGGATGTCCCAATACCACTCTATGAGGAGGACGAAAGCAAGACAGTCCGGGTATCATTCTATCTAAGCGACGAAAGGAAGCAGGAGTTGGTTGGGTTGCTCCGAGAATTTTCACACTTGTTCGCGTGGTCACCAAGTGACATGCCGGGGATCGCTCCAGACATCATCAAACACTCTCTTGCAATTGAGCCAGGGAGTCGCCCAGTACAACAAAAATGACGGAACATCTGCAGAGAAAGGCAGCAGGCGGTGGCGATCGAAGTAGAAAAGCTTCTGAAGGCAGGATTTATCAAGGAAGTGCAATACCCTGAATGGTTGGCTAATGTAGTTCTTGTGAAGAACTCATCAGGAGCATGACGAATGTGCGTCGACTTCACTAGCCTCAATGACGCTTGTCCCAAGGACCCGTACCCGCTTCCCAACATAGAGCAGCTGGTAGATGCAACAGCGAATAATGAAATGCTGTCCTTCCTAGACATGTTTTCAGGTTATCATCAAATACCGTTGAACGAGCAAGACCAAGAGAAGACAGCCTTCATGACGCCCACGACGAACTACTGCTACCGGGTAATGCCATTTGGACTTAAGAATGCTGGCGCGACTTACCAAAGGATGATCGACTCAGTTTTCGCCAAGCAGTGGATGACCTCTTGGTCAAAAGTGGGAAGTCTGACGATCACCTGGCCGACTTAAGGGAAACCTTCAATACACTGCAGGAGTATTCGCTCAGATTGAACCCTTTGAAGTGTGTGTTC
Organism: Linum lewisii; assembly: GCA_034768395.1. NCBI lineage: Eukaryota > Viridiplantae > Streptophyta > Magnoliopsida > Malpighiales > Linaceae > Linum > Linum lewisii. Next base: position 71,992,308 of record CM068297.1, on the reverse strand, counting down.
GGGGCGACATCAAGAAAGTTTCTGGGATATCTCATAACCAGAAGAGGAATAGAAGCTAATCCAGCGCAGATCGCGGCGATTACAGCAATGGCACCACCAAAGACTGTTAAGGAAGTTCAGGTTTTATCTGGAAGACTGACGGCAATCAACCGATTCATTCCAAGGATCGTCGATCGCTGTGCTCCATTTTTTGCGACCTTGAAGAATGCATCAAAGTTTGCATGGAATGACAAATGTAATAAGGCTTTTGAAGAGCTGAAGCAATTTTTAATTACCCCTCCTGTACTCGCATCTCCAAAGTTAAATGAAGATCTATTTCTCTATATCGCAATCTCTCCAAAGGCAGTTAGTGCAATTTTGGTTCGAAGAGAGGACAAAGCCAAACACCCTGTTTTTTACACAAGTAAAACCTTAGTCGACGCCGAAACAAGGTATCCGGCGATAGAAAAAATGGCGTATGTTGTGGTTTGCGCGGCCAGAAAGCTGCGACCATATTTTCAGGCACACACACATACATGTGCTCACGAATCTCCCGATTAAGAATGCGTTAAGATCCATGAGCGTGGCAGGGCGATTAGCTAAGTGGGCGATTGAGTTAAACGAGTATAACATTCGATACCAGCCACGAACGGCGATCAAAGCCCAGGTCCTTGCGGACTTTGTAGTCGAAGGGGCAGTACAAGAAGATAACGGAGAAGGCGATGAGTGGACGTTATTTACGGACGGCGCCTCGAGTAAGGGAGGATCAGGCGCGGGGATAGTCCTAAGGTCTCCTGGTGGGATCCTCCACGAGGTCGCATTGCGATTCGCAACTAATCGAACCAACAACGCAGTGGAGTATGGGGCATTGGAGGCTGGTTTACGAATCGCTAAGAGTATGGGAGTTACTAACATCAAAGTTTTCTCAGACTCGGCGATAGTAGTCAACCAAGTTAATGGGAGCTTTGAGGTAAAGGAGGAGTCGCTCATCCCCTATTTTGATGAGGTAAAACTGCTTATATCGGAATTCAAAAAGGTGGTTATATCCCAGATTGCTAGGGAGGAAAATTGCCACGCAGATGCATTGTCGAAATTAGCAACGACGATAGATTTTGAAGAAGGGCGAATGGTCACAGTGGAGAAGGAAACAAGGATGAAGCAGTGTTTCCACATGATTAACGGAATTGGGAAAAGCGACTGGCGAACACCTATTATCCAATACTTGGATAACGACACTGTACCAAGCGACCCGTTAGAGGCAACCAAACTCCGACGGAAAGCAGGAAGATCACTACAAAAAAAAGAGCATTTTGGCGTCGGTTGAAACGAAAGTATTTAGCGTCGGTCGACCGGTCGACCGACACTAAATAGAATCTCGCGTTTTGGCGTCGGTCGTTTGGTCGATCGACGCTAAATACTAACCCTAAATACGCTGAAACCCTATGCAGCCACCTCCATTCTCTCTTTTTCCCTATCTTCTTCTTCCAGCCGCCTCCCTCTCTTCTTCTTCCTCTCCAATCTCCCAAACCTCTCTTCTTCTTCTTCTTCTTCTTCTTCTTCTTCTTCTTCTTCCTCTCCAATCTCCCAAACCCTCTTCTTCTTCTTCTTCTTCTTCTTCATCTTCCACTCCCAAACCTCAATTTCAATTTTTTTCTCTCAACTTCAATTTTTTTCTCTCAACTTTAATTTTTGTCTCTACCCTAACTCTTTCTTCTTTTTTCTGTGTCTAGATGAGAAGAAGAAGCAGCAGATCAAGAAGAAGAAGCAACAGAGGAGAAGAAAAAGAAGAAGAATAAAAGAGAAGAAGAAGAAGAAAAAAGAAGCAGAAAGAAGAAGAAGGACGCAGAAGAATAGAAGAGAAGAAGAAAGAAGAAGAAGGAGCAGAAAGAAGAAGAAGGACGCAGGAAAAGAAGAAGAAGAAGAAAGAAGAAGAAGGAAGAAGAAAGAAGAAGAAGAAAGAAGAAGAAGGAAGTAGCTGCTGCTGTAGCTACTTTTTTTTGTGATTTCCAAGTGGCTTTAGCGTCGGTCGGTCCGTGTCTTAGCGTCGGTCGACCGAAAACCGACGCTAAATTTTAACGTCACCACATCTAGCGTCAGTTTTGTCGACCGACGTTATTGAATTTAGCGTCGGTCGATGACCGACGCCATAACGCGCGTCTGACCGACGCTAAACCCCTGTTTTTTTGTAGTGGATGCACTATAATAGGGGGTGAGCTGTACCGAAAGTCAGCCATGGGCCCATACTTGCGATGCATGGGAGAGGAGGATGCAGCTTGGGCTCTGGAGGAAATACATTCAGGTGTGTGCGGCACTCACTTGGGAACGAGAAGTTTAGAAAGGAACTTAATTTACCAGGGCTTCTATTGGCCAACAATGAGAAAGGAGGCTGGTGACCTGGTGAAGAAATGCCACAAGTGTCTGGAATTCGCGAGTTATCACAAGTTGCCAGCAACAGCGCTCCAGGCGAATGTCAGCCCATGGCCATTCGCGAGGTGGGGGATGGATATCTTAGGCCCATTCCCAGAAGCCTCAGGAAAAAGGAAATTCCTCATCGTGGCGGTTGATTATTTCACCAAGTGGGTTGAGGCAGAAGCAGTGGCAAGTATCACTGCTAAGCAGATACAAAAGTTTGCGTTTAAAAGTATCGTTACCAGATTCGGCATACCAGAAAGTATTATCTGTGATCATGGTACTCAATTCGACTCACAAGTCTTTAAAGAATTTTGTGATGATTTAAAGATAAATCTACCATTCGCCTCAGTCGCCTACCCACAAGCCAACGGACAAGCGGAGGCGGCTAACAAACTTATCCTGCAAGGTTTAAAGAAAAGAGTGGATGGATGTAAGGGTGTATGGGTCGAGGAGCTTGATCACGTACTATGGGCTCATCGTACGGCTTATAAAACGGTGACAGGCGAGACTCCCTATACATTGACATATGGGACTGAGGCGGTCCTCCCGGTGGAGATTTCAATCCCATCTATACGGATACATGAATACAGGGACGAGGTCAACGAACAAGAATTGATGCTTAACGTGGACATGATTAAGGAAAGAAGAGAAAAAGCGCAGATGCGGCTGATCGCTGAAAAGGAACAGCTGGCCAGGCGATATAATCTAAAACTCCGGCCACATCACATAGCGCTCAATGATTTAGTACTGCGGAAAATCTTCAGGCCGGCGGTCGGGGCAGCCAAGCTCAATCCTGGATGGGAGGGACCGTATAGAGTACGGCGAGTAATAGGGGCCAATACCTTCAAGCTAGCAGAGCTGGATGGCACAAAGGTTTCCAAAACATGGAATTCCATGCATCTTAGGCGGTATTATGATTAAAAAGTACTTGTGATGGGCACGGCCTGCCAGAATCCCAGGGGCCTAAGCGGCGGCCCACATAGTGGCCCACATGGCGGCCTGAACACAGCGGCTAGGGCTGGAGGGTTGGACCTAGGCGATAATTCAGATGGGCCAAGCAAGCAAGCCCAAGAAGTGGAGGGGGGCCCAAAGCGACGGCCCAGTCCGGCAGGCTCCTAGGGTTTACTCGGCGACACTTAGGGTTCCAAGACAAAGCAAACACGTGTCGACATCCTACGAGAGCTACAAACGAGTGGCCAGGATTCAGCCTTGGCGACCAAGACAGGGGTACTATAAATACCCCCCGTACACCCCATTAACCGGGGGACAACACTTTTACCCAGCGGACAAAATGCTCCGCGGTACGCTACTCGCTTCCCTTCCCATTCCTTAAACTGATCGCCTCTCTTTCCCTTGAACTAACTACCCCCTTCCTTACTTACGAGGTACACCACCCCCGGAAGACCAACAGGCTTGGGCTTCCATTATTGGGCCAGACGACAAGGCTGGAACAATTAGCGCGCCAGATAGGGTCGATCAGGCGACTCTTCAAGGCGAATGACTTCATCAGCGATTCCCACTCTGATGGGCGAGGATGGTGAAGGAGGAGATGGAGTAACACCGATCAAGCACATCAACCCAGGTTCCCGTGCAGACCCAAATCTTACTAGAAACATGGAGCGCGAATTTGAAGGCGACTCGGATTCTCGAAGTACTATTCCTGCCAGCGACGCCTATGAACTATTGGAGCAGCGATTCCGGTCCCTCGAGCAGCAAAATACTGAGCTCACCCAGATGTTGAAGACGGTGATCGCTCAGCAAGCTCAATCCCTTGGGGCCAACACTCAGGTCAGGCAGTCGCCGCAGGACTCTCATCTTGAAGTATTACAGCAATTCCTCCCGGCTACTCAAATCTCCCCCGTACAGTTGGCAGTTCGCCAACCTCTGTCCAGGGCGATACTCGCCGAGCCACTACCTAAGGGGTTGGTTCCGCCCAACCTAGATAGGTATGTAGGTACAGGCGACCCGGACGAGCACCTACAAGCCTTCCAGATCGCCATGCAAATGCAGCAAGCCGGCGACGCCGCATATTGCAGGGCTTTTCCAGCGATGCTTGGGGGCGAGCTAAGGAGTGGTACATGAATCTACCGGAAGGTATCATAACGTCGTGGGAGGGTTTTGCGAGGATCTTCTCACAGAAGTATGAGTGCAAGAAAACAAGGACGGTCCCGTTGCAGGCACTGGTGAGCCTGAGGCAAAAGCCAAGCCAGTCGCTGAAGGAATTCTTTGATGAGTGGACTGGGGTCGTCCAATCCATCAAGAGGGTAGATCATGAAATCGCTGCGGCAAGTTTATTCCAGTCGACTCATAATGGCAGACTGCGAGAGTCGCTGCTACAGGTGGCTCCGAAGTCGCTGTCCGACTTGGAAACCAGGGTACATAAAATTAGTTTAATTGAGGAGCAGTTAGCGGAAACTTTACAAGGAGCGGCGAAGAGGGAAGAAAAGCCCGTTACAGGGAACAAGCAGGCCAAATGGCAGCCCTCCGAGAGACCGCCATACAGGAGAAATCGCCCGGAGGAACAAAGGGGTTACCAGGAGAGGGGGTACAAAGAGGAAAGGGCGGATTACACACCCCTCTCAGAATCGCGAAGAAAGATCTTGCTGTACATGCAGCATAAAGGACATACCATCAACTGGCCGGGACCAATGTTCACCCCAGCAGATCAGCGAAGTCTCCAGAAGTTCTGCGATTTCCATGACTCTCATGGGCATACCACTGAAGATTGTAGGGAATTGAAAAATGAAATCGAAAGGTGGATAAGCGAAGGACGTCTCAGGGATTTCATTGTCAGCTCAAAGCGGAAAAACAAGCCGCAAGAAGATGAGCGCCGCGGAAAAGGAGAATCACAAGACAAAAAGGGTGATGTCTTCGCCCGGCTTAAGGAGCCTCTGGACAATGAAGATAACAAGAAGAAGCCTCGTCCCGAGGTGAATCACGTTTATCAAACCATTTTCGGTGGGGAAAGCTGCCCAACAAAGAAAGTCAAAAAAGAGGAAACAAAGGAAGTAATGATGATAGATCAAGTCAGTCGCCCAACTTTGGGGTTCTCAGAGGAAGACATGGCCCGGGTAGGAGGCCCAAGCTTGGAGGCGATGGTGATTCAAGTAATCACACACAATAGCCGAGTGGAGCGAGTGATGGTTGATGAAGGGAGTTCAGCGGACATCATTTTCTGGGAGCTGTATAAGAAAATGAACCTGCCAGCCAGCTTGCTCAGGCAGACAAAAACAACCATCTCAGGATTTTCAGGACACACAGTCCCCATTAAGGGAATTGCCACGATGGCGATAACCATCGGGGACGGAGACTTACAGGTCACCCGATCCATTGACTTCCATGTCATGGATTGCCAATCCACGTACAACATGATCCTCGGGCGACCGGCACTCGCCGCCTTCCAGGCAATCTCCTCCCCAGTGCACCAAGTGTTGAAGTTCGCCACAAAAGAATGGATAGGTTTTGCCTGGGGGCACCCGGACATCGCCAGAAGGTGTTACAGGGCGACGACTAAAAGCACCTGCCTCACCATAAGCTTGGAGGTGGAAAATGGAGGAGAAAGAGTTGTACCAACAGGTCGGATGTCCCAATACCACTCTTTGAGGAGGACGAAAGCAAGACAGTCCGGGTATCATCCTATCTAAGCGACGAAAGGAAGCAGGAGTTGGTTGGGTTGCTCCGAGAATTTTCACACCTGTTCGCGTGGTCACCGAGTGACATGCCGGGGATCGCTCCAGACATCATCAAACACTCTCTTGCGATTGAGCCCGGGAGTCACCCAGTACAACAGAAACGACGGAACACCCTGTTTTTTACACAAGTAAAACCTTAGTCGACCCCGAAACAAGGTATCCGGCGATAGAAAAAATGGCGTATGCTGTGGTTTGTGCGGCCAGAAAGCTGCGACCATAGTTTCAGGCACACACAATACATGTGCTCACGAATCTTCCGATTAAGAATGCGTTAAGATCCATGAGCGTGGCAGGGCGATTAACTAAGTGGGCGATTGAGTTAAGCGAGTATGACATTCGGTACTAGCCACGAACGGCGATCAAAGCCAGGTCCTTGCGAACTTTGTAGTCGAAGGGGCAGTACAAGAAGATAACGAAGAAGGCGATGAGTGGACGTTATTTACGGACGGCGCCTCGAGTAAGGGAGGATCAGGCGCGGGGATAGTTCTAAGATCTCCTGGTGGGATCCTCCACGAGGTCGCATTGCGATTCGCAACTAATCGAACCAACAATGCAGCGGAGTATGGGGCATTGGAGGCTAGCTTACGAATCGCTAAGAGTATGGGAGTTACTAACATCAAAGTTTTCTCAGACTCGGCAATAGTAGTCAACCAAGTTAATGGGAGCTTTGAGGTAAAGGAGGAGTCGCTCCTCCCCTCTTTTGATGAGGTAAAACTGCTTATATCGGAATTCAAAAAGGTGGTTATATCCCAGATTTCTAGGGAGGAAAATTGCCACGCGGATGCATTGTCGAAATTAGCAACGGCGACAGATTTTGAAGAAGGGCGAATGGTCACAGTGGAGAAGGAAACAAGGATGAAGCAGTGTTTCCACATGATTAACGGAATTGGGAAAAGTGACTGGCGAACACCTATTATCCAATACTTGGATAACGACACTGTACCAAGCGACCCGTTAGAGGCGACCAAACTCCGGCGAAAAGCAGGAAGATGCACTATAATAGGGGGTGAGCTGTACCGAAAGTCAGCCATGGGCCCATACTTGCGATGCCAGGGAGAGGAGGATGCAGCTTGGGCTATGGAGGAAATACATTCAGGTGTGTGCGGCACTCACCTGGGAACGAGAAGTTTAGAAAGGAACTTAATTTACCAGGGCTTCTATTGGCCAACAATGAGAAAGGAGGCTGGTGACCTGGTGAAGAAATGCCACAAGTGTCAGGAATTCTCGAGTTATCACAAGTTGCCAGCAACAGCGCTCCAGGCGAATGTCAGCCCATGGCCATTCGCGAGGTGGGGGATGGATATCCTAGGCCCATTCCCAGAAGCCTCAGGAAAAAGGAAATTCCTCATCGTGGCGGTTGATTATTTCACCAAGTGGGTTGAGGTAGAAGCAGTGGCAAGTATCACCGCTAAGCAGATACAAAAGTTCGCGTTTAAAAGTATCGTCACCAGATTCGGCATACCAGAAAGTATTATCTGTGATCATGGTACTCAATTCGACTCACAAGTCTTTAAAGAATTTTGTGATGATTTAAAGATAAATCTACGATTCGCCTCAGTCGCCTACCCACAAGCCAACGGACAAGCGGAGGCGGCTAACAAACTTATCCTGCAAGGTTTAAAGAAAAGAGTGGATGGATGTAAGGGTGTATGGGTCGAGGAGCTTGATCACGTACTATGGGCTCATCGTACGGCTTATAAAACGGCGACAGGCGAGATTCCCTATACATTGACATATGGGACTGAGGCGGTCCTCCCGGTGGAGATTTCAATCCCATCTATACGGATACAGGAATACAGGGACGAGGTCAACGAACAAGAATTGATGCTTAACGTGGACATGATTAAGGAAAGAAGAGAAAAAACGCAGATGCGGCTGATCGCTGAAAAGGAACAGCTGGCCAGGCGATATAATCTAAAACTCTGACCACATCACATAGCGCTCAATGATTTAGTACTGCGGAAAATCTTCAGGCCGGCGGTCGGGGCAGCCAAGCTCAATCCTGGATGGGAGGGACCGTATAGAATACGGCGAGTAATAGGGGCCAATACCTTCAAGCTAGCAGAGCTGGATGGCACAAAGGTTTCCAAAACATGGAATTCCATGCATCTTAGGCGGTATTATGATTAAAAAGTACTTGTAAGCAGTATTGGTTTAATGAAGTTACCAGATGCCTTGTTACCTGATCTCAAAATCGCTGTGTAAGACCTAAGGGCATCAAAATTATCATGTAAGACCTAAGGGCATTGAAACCGCTATGTAAGACCTACGGGCATTAACAAGTCGCTGTGTAAGACCTAAGGGCGTCAAAACCATCATATAAGACCTAAGGGCATTGAAACCGCTATGTAAGACCTACGGGCATTAACAAGTCGCTGTGTAAGACCTAAGGGCGTCAAAACCATCATATAAGCCCTAAGGGCATTGAGATCACTATGTAAGACCTACGTGCATTAACAAGTCGCTGTGTAAGACCTAAGGGCGTCAAAACCATCATATAAGACCTAAGGGCATTGAGATCACTATGTAAGACCTACGGGCATTAACAAGTCGCTGTGTAAGACCTAAAGGCATCAAAACTATCATATAAGACCTAAGGGCATTGAATCGCTATGTAAGACCTACAGGCATTAATAAATCGCCGGATATAAAGGGTAGCGAAACTATCGGTATAACGTCTAGCCAACGATGTAAAGAGGCGAAGCGGTCAAGAAAAGCGTCACAAGATATAAGCCCAAGGTTAAAAGTGCACAGAGAGGAGTTAAGTGCACAGAAAAGAAAGGAAAAGAGAGGGCAGTAACAATAACAAGCATAAACATGATGACAATTGTTTAAAATGAAAGCAGTAACAACAACAAGATAGAAGCAGGATCATGGGTCTTTGGCGCTGGAGCCCTTCTCGCCGGACTTTGAGGGATCTGCGGCGGAGTCGAGGTCTTTGCCACTGGTCGAGGGAGCGAGGTCAGAAGATGGACCTCCGAACCATCGGGGTTCAAATCAGGCAAGCCGCGACTGCGGCGAGTAGCCATTACATATTCAGCATCTGCCGCCACTACCTCACGCTCCAAGCGAGCAGCGTCTCGGAAGTAAGCCTCTTCATCGGCGTCGGGAAGGTCGGGAACCCCATGACTGTGGCGGTTAAGGCCACGAAAGACAGCCCGAACCATTTTTCGCCCAGGCCAACCCTTGTTGGGAAACAGCTCATAAAATTTATTACGACAGTTGCGCATTACCACACGCATACTCTCGCCGAGAGCATTAGTAGGCCACAGTCTCGTCATACTGAGCCTTGGCAGCCGCGAGGTCGCGATCCGCCGCCGATTGTGCCGCCAGGGAGTCGATAAGCAGCTCTTTAGCACTGTCCCTTTCGGCGGTTATCTCCTCCACCTGGGTGACTTTGGCGCGCTCCTCCTCCAGCTCGGCTTCAAGAGCGGCAACGCGCTCATTCGCAGCCTGTAAGTCCTCCTGGACCCCTTCCAGTTGGCCGATCCGCTCAGTCGCCTCGGCTAGGCTTTCCTTCAAAGAGCCGGCATCAGAAGTCGCCGCGTTCGCTCGGCGCTAGAATCAAAAAACAGTAAAGGTCTCAGTAGGATCGCGAGGCGATGGTCTGGAGGGGAATAAAAAACAAATATAAATAAATAAAGGGGAAGAGAGGCAGGCAGATAAATACCTTCTCCTCGTTGTGATAACGAGTAAGATCCATACGCAGGGAGCGTAAGTTCTCTCCTCCTCCTTCAGCCTCTGGTTTTCCTCTTGCATGTGCTTACATGCAAAAGACAGGTCACCGAGCTCGACAAGGGCCTATACGACAAAATAATTAAAAAAAAGAGAGAGGGGAAAGCACCAAACTGTAGCAACGAAACAAAACGAACTTGTGGATGGAAAAGCATTTTACAATACCTGAAGAAGTCGGCAAGAGGCCGCTCCGTGAAGGTCAGATATCTCCGAGCCTTCTCCAGGGGCGGTCACCCCCTCGTAGATGCCCCGGGAGAAGTCCTCTGCAATATCACTCGCCATCCAGGGCGATATGTGGGATGCCACCGGATGGACAACAGCGAAGTACGGCATACGAAAGCGCCCCTCGCCCTCCCGACCAGCAGGATCAGGACGGTCAAAAACGTTATTGGCCCGCTCAGACCAGTTAGCTCGGCGGGCGCGATCGATGTTGACCGCCGGGGGAGAGAATGGTCGCGATGAGGCTCCGTGGGGCGGGGGTCAAGCTCCGCGGCTGGCTCTGTTTCAGGATCAGTCGGGTCTGTAGGAGGAGGGATAGGCTCGGTGGAGAGATAGGAATCGTCGTACGAAAGAGCGCCCTCACCAGCAAGCTGGTCAAGAGGCTCCCTCGCGGGAGAATTATTATCGGCCGAGGGTGATTGGCGGCGAGAGCGGCGGAGGGGAGTTTCAGTGTCAGCGTCATCATCCTCGACTTCTACCACCGGTTGGGGTGGCGGCAGCGGACGACTGGAACTCTTGCCCGTCTTCTTCCTCGGCTTGGAAGCCCCGACCTTTTTCTTCCTTTTTGAGGAAGAAAGGCCTTCATCTGTCTCGGTCGCCTTCCTCTTCCCCTTAGATTTTTGAGGAGGAGGCTGAGTTGAGGCGGGGGCGACAGTAGCAGACTCTTGTCGGCTAGGGCGGGTCTCACCAACAGGCCCGCGGGCGGTAGTGGTGAGGAGGCATCCAGCGAGGCTTACAGCGCCTGAGAAAAAGACAACCCAAAGGTTAATGTATAAAGGAGGAAAACAACACAAAAACACAACACAAAGAAGGTACAAACACATATAAGTGGCAGAAAGAGGGTAGGCGGTAACATAAAGGTTGCGTATTCTTAAGGATTTGGCTTCGGCGACTTAATTACACAAGTTAAACAATGCTAGCTAAGAGGGGAGGTGACCATCATCGCCTATGCATAAAATTTACCTCCTCGTATTCCCGCCTGAGCGGTCCTTAGACCAGAGGTCGTTGATAGGTGATGACAGTCGAGAAGGATTCGACGACGCAGGAGTGTTTCCTCGGGAGTAAGATCAAGCTCGATGTTGAAGCGACTCACGTCGCCGGAGGACCATGAGGGTGGAAGCAACGAGGCCCAGTGGCGATCTGTGTCGCTGGGCTGGAAATAGAAAAAAGAATGGTACCAGGTAGGACGAGGCTTAGGCGATGAATAGGTACCCTTTGGGGAAAGATCAGCTCGGCGAACAAAACTTATGCCATTTGATGTGTGCTTGGCATAGTGAATCAGCTGAAACAGTCGAAGAGTGGGGGCGATCTTCTTAGCCACGCAGCTGCATTCAAAAGCAGAGGCCGTGGCCCAACACCCGACGTTAAAGGCGTCAAGGGAAGCGCCAAAACATCCAAGCAAGTCGACTATGAATGATGATGGCAGAAGGCGAAGTCCATTGGTGAAGGCCTCAGTCCAGATGCCGTGCCACCCGGGCGGGCAATTGCCAATAGTAGAGAGTCGGGAGCCACGGCGAATCCCTAGGAGGATGGCAGCATGGCGAATGGAAGAACACGGGCGATTCTCTCTGCTGACCCTGAAGGAAAGTAGCCTGGGCCAATGACTGTGCGTTCGTCACAAGCAGCTCCCTGCCACATAGACTGCTAGTTGCCAATGGAGTAGGACCCGTTGACTTTGGTCACCTCAGGGTCAATCTCAACCCCATGGAGGACCCGTTCGAATCCTTTTTGGTGAGGACCCCAGAAGGGAAGGGCGGGAGATTCATCAAAAGTCTCCTCCGCTGCGTCGGAAACATGGGAAGAAGAGTTTCCGGCCAAGGGTGGAGGATTTAAGGGCCCCCGTTCAGGGGACTGACTAGAAAATGAGGGAGAGGGTGAAGAAGAAGGTGAAGGATCAGTGCCCGCGGAATAAGAGTGACTTTGGTTCTGGCTATCGGTGTCAGAATCCATGGTTAAAGAAAGACGGCAAGAAGCGAAAAAGAAAGAGGAATGCACGACAGAGAACAGAACTACAATGACAGCACGAGAGAAAGGTTGAGGCACGTACCAGGTGGGCGTCGAGGGGCTCCGGACATCTGAAAAAGGAAGAAAAGGGGAGAAAAGGTCGTTTTCCGGTCGACGGAAGAAGGAGAAGGCTCGTCGGAAAAAGGAGGAAATTGTTGAAGCAAGGGGACAGTAAAAACAGTGAGGTGAGGCAGCAGAGAAGGAGTAAAAAAGGGAAGAAGATGGTAAAAGAAGGGTTTTTATAGGAAGTCTAGTAGGCGGGAAACGGAACCATCGCGGTTGATGAGTGGGGAGCACGCGCGGCTGATGGGGCGTGTTGGCGGGAAATGGAACCGTCGCGACGTTCCATTGGGGGCATGCGCGGTTGAGATGACGTCTGGAAGGATAAGGTAATGATGACTTTTGGGGCAATTACTGAAATACCCCGATTTCCCCAACTTCTCCAGCAAGCTAGGGAGTAAAAGACCATAGTACCCTGAGCGGTAGAGGGGCGCATGAGAAACGAAAAATGGGCGTGATAGGAAGCAGCGATAAAAGAGATAAGGCGATAAAAACGTGGGCACAAGGGCGACTTAATAGAGGGTTAAGAGCCAAGAAACCAAAGCGATAAAGCGATAAAGCGATAAAGGGACAAAGCGACAAAGCGACAAAGCGACACGGCATAGGCGGCCAAAAGCCCTCAGCCAAGCAAAGCTCGACTAAGGGCTTGGGGGCAATTGATGGGTTCTCCTGCGGCGATCACAAGACAAGCGGTCTGAACTATGAGTAAGCCCTCAGCCAAGCAAAGCTCGACTAAGGGCTTGGGGGCAATTGATGGGCACGGCTTGCCAGAATCCCAGGGGCCCAAGCGGCGGCCCACATAGTGGCCCACATGGCGGCCTGAACACAGCGGCTAGGGCTGGAGGGTTGGACCTAGGCGATAATTCAGATGGGCCAAGCAAGCAAGCCCAAGAAGTGGAGGGGGCCCAAAGCGACGGCCCAGTCCGGCAGACTCCTAGGTTTACTCGGCGACACTTAGGGTTCCAAGACAAAGCAAACACGTGTCGACATCCTACGAGAGCTACAAATGAGTGGCCAGGATTCAGCCTTGGCGACCAAGACAGGGGTACTATAAATACCCCCCGTACACCCCATTAACCGGGGGACAACACTTTTACCCAGCGGACAAAACGCTCCGCGGTACGCTACTCGCTTCCCTTCCCATTCCTTAAACTGATCGCCTTCCTTTCCCTTGAACTACCTACCCCCTTCCTTACCTACGAGGTACACCACCCCCGGAAGACCAACAGGCTTGGGCTTCCATTATTGGGCCAGGCGACAAGGCTAGAACAACTTGTAAGCAGTATTGGTTTAATGAAGTTACCAGATGCCTTGTTACCTGATCTCGAAAATGCTGTTTCATCATCAAAATTATCATGTAAGACCTAAGGGCATTGAAATCGCTATGTAAGACCTACGGGCATTAACAAATCGCTGTGTAAGACCTAAGGGCATCAAAATTATCATGTAAGACCTAAGGGCATTGAAATCGCTATGTAAGACCTACGGGCATTAACAAATCGCTGTGTAAGACCTGAGGGCATCAAAATTATCATGTAAGACCTAAGGGCATTGAAATCACTATGTAAGACCTACGGGCATTAACAAATCGCTGTGTAAGACCTAAGGGCATCAAAATTATCATGTAAGACCTAAGGGCATTAAAATCGCTATGTAAGACCTACGAGCATTAACAAATCGCTGTGTAAGACCTAAGGGCATCAAAATTATCATGTAAGACCTAAGGGCATTGAAATCGCTATGTAAGACCTACGGGCATTAACAAATCGCTGTGTAAGACCTAAGGGCATCAAAATTATCATGTAAGACCTAAGGGCATTGAAATCGCTATGTAAGACCTACGGGCATTAACAAATCGCTGTGTAAAACCTAAGGGCATCAAAATTATCATGTAAGACCTAAGGGCATTGAAATCGCTATGTAAGACCTACGAGCATTAACAAATCACTGTGTAAGACCTAAGGGCATCAAATTTATCATATCAGACCTACGGGCATTAATAAATCGCCGTATAAGACCTAAAGGCGGCGAAACTACCAATGTAACGACTAACGACGGTGAAAAACACTAAGTAAGAAAGGAAAGGCGTCACAAGATGTAAGACCAAGGCTAAAAATGCACAAATAGAAGCCGAGTGGCAAGTGTTATACAAAAAAAAAAGAGAGCAATAACAACAAAAAGCAAACACATGACTTCAATTGTCTGAAAAGAAAGCAGTAATAACAAGAGGTCAGAGGCGGGATCAGGAATCCTTGGCACTGGGGTCTTTGCCACCGGACTTCGATGGCTCAGCAGCGGAGTCGAGTTCTTTGCTGCTGGTCGAAGGAGCTTGATCAGAGGATGGCGGCTGAGCCTCCGAGCCATCGGGATTCAAATCAGGCAAGCCGCGACTGCGGCGAGTAGCCATCACATATTCAGCATCTGCCGCCACTACCTCGTGCTCCAAGCGAGCAGCGTCTCGAAAGTAAGTCTCTTCCTCAGCGTCGGGTAGGTCGGGAACCCCAAGGCTGTGGCGTTAAGGCCACGAAACATAGCCCGAACCATTTTTCGCCCAGGCCAACCCTTGTTGGGAAACAGCTCGTAAAACTCATTGCGACAACTGCGCATTACCACACGCATACTCTCGCCGAGAGCATGAGTATAGTAAGCCACAGTCTCGTCATACTGAGCCTTGGCAGCCGCGAGGTCACGATCCGCTGCCGATTGTGCCGCCAGGGAGTCGATCAGCAACTCTTTCGCACTATCCCTTTCAGCGGTTATCTCCTCCACCTGGGCAGCTTTGCCGCGAGCTTTCTCCATCTCGGCTTCAAGGGCGGCAATGCGGTCAGTCGCAACCTGTAAGTTCTCCTGGACGCCCTCCATTTGGGTAATCCGCTCAGTCACCTCAGCCAGGCTCTTCTTTAAAGATCCAGCAGTAGAAGTCGCTGCGTCTGCTCGGCGCTGGAACCAATAAAAAAGTGAAAGGTTTCAGCAGAGGTAATGAGCTTGGTAAGAACAAAGAAAAACAGAGGCAATCCAATGAATACCTTCTCATCGTTGTGATGGCGGGTGAGATCCATGCGCAAGGAACGAAGGTTCTCAACATCCTCCTTCAGCTTCTGATTCTCCTCTTGCATGTGTTTACATGCAAAGGAGAGATCGCCGAGCTCGGCCATGGCCTATGCGGCAAAACAAACGAGATGAATAAGAAGCAGTGAGCAGGACTAAGGCAACAGAACAAGGCAAATAAATGGTTGCATTCCATAAGTACCTGGAGGAGCCGGCAAGAGGTTGCCCCGTGCAGGTCTGAAATCTCCGAGCCTTCACCAGGAGCGGTCACCCCCTAGTAGATACCTCGAGAGAACTCCTCCATGATATCTCTTGCCATCCGGGGCGATATGTGGGATGCCACCGGATGGACGACAGCGAAGTAAGGAAGACAAAAGTGACCCTCACCCTCGCGACCGGCAGGAGCAGGGCGATCAAAGAGAGCATTAGCCCGCTCTGTCCAGCCGGCCCGGCGGGCGCGATCGATGTTGACAGAGGGCGGACGAGAATGGTCGCGAGCAGGCTCAGTGAGGCGAAGATCAAGCTCCGCAGCAGGCTCTGACTCGGGATGTTCTGGGTCTCGGGGAGGAGGAATAGGCTCGTCAGGGAGGTAGGAGTCGTCATAAGCCATAGCATCCCCATGATCAGTAGGCTCCCTCACGGAGGGATCATCGTCTGCTCGGGGCGATTGGCGACGAGAGCGACGGAGCGGGGTTTCAGTATCGTCATCTTCCACCTCTACCACCGGTGGGGGTGGCGGTTGTGGATGGCTGGAGCTCTCACCTGTCTTCTTCCTCGGCTTGGAAGCCCCAGCTTTTTTCTTCCTCTTTGAGGAAGGAAGGCTTTCGTCTGTCTCGGTCACTTTCCTCTTCCCCTTAGATTTGTCAGGCGGAGGGTGGACGGAAGCAGGGGCGACGGAGACAGACTCAGAGCGACTAGGGCGAGTCTCACCAACAGGCCCGCGTGCGGCGGTAGTGAGGAGGCATCCAGCGAGGCTTACAGCGCCTGAGAAAAAGACAACCCAAGGGTTAATATAAAAAAAATAAAAAAAAGAGAAAAAAAGGGGAAAAAGCGCAAGGAGGGCATAAACACATATAAGTGGCAGAAAAAGGGTAGGCGATAATGAGAAGGTTGTGTGTTCCTAGGGATTTGGCTTCGGCGACTTAATTGCACAAGATAGACAACGCTAGCTGAAAGGAGAAAACAATCAACATCGCCTATACATAAAATATACCTCCTCGTATCCCCGCCTGAGCGGTCCTCAGGCCAGAGGTGGTCGATAAGTGATGGCAGTCAAGAAGGACCTGGCGACGCAGGAGTATTTCCTCAGGGGTAGGATCGAGCTCAGTGTTGAAATGGCTCACGTCGCCAGAGGACCAGGCGGAGGGAAGTAGCGAAGCCCAGTGGCGATCCGTGTCGCTGGGGCGGAAGTAGAAAAATGAATGATACCAGGTGGGGCGAGGCTTCGGAGATGAGTAAGTGCCCTTTGGGGAGAGATCAGGACGACGAACAAAACTTATGCCATTTGATGTGTGTTTGGCATAGTGAATCAGTTGAAACAACCGAAGAGTGGGGGTGATCTTTTTAGCCACACAACTGCATTCAAAAGCAGAGGCTGTGGCCCAACACCCGACATTAAAGGCGCCAAGAGAAGCGCCAAAACATCCAAGCAAATCAACTGTGAATGACGATGGCGGAAGGCGAAGGCCATTGGTGAAGGCCTCGGTCCAGATGCCGTGCCACCCAGGCGGGCAATTGCCAATGGTAGAGAGCCGAGAGGCCACAGCGAACCTCCAGGAGGACGGCAGCATGGCGAATGGTAGAACGCGGGCGATTCTCTCTACTGACCCTGAGGGAAAGTAGCCTGGGCCAATGACCGTGTGCTCGTCACAAGCAGTTCCTTGCCACATGGACCGCCAGTTGCCAATGGAATAAGACCCGATGACTCTGGTCGCCTCAGGGTCAATCTCGACCCCATGGCGGGCCCGCTCAAATCCTTTTTGATGGGGACCCCAGAAAGGAAGGGCGGAAGATTCATCAACAGTTTCCTCTGCCACGTCGGAAATCTGGGCAGAAGAAGTTTCGGCCAAGGGCGGAGGATTTAGGAGCACCCGTTCAGGGGATTGGCTGGAAGATGAAGGAGAGGATGAAGGAGAAGGTGAAGGATCGGTACCCGCGGAGTAAGAATGGCTTTGGTTCTGGCTATCGGTGCCGGAATCCATGGTTCAAGAAAGATAACAAGAAGCAGAAAAGAAAAAGGAACACACGGCAGGACTGCAATGAGAGTGAGAAAGAAAGGAGGAGTCACGTACCAGGTGGGCGTCGGGGAGCTCTAGACATCTGAAAAAGGAGTAAGGGGGAAGAATGGACGTTTTCCGGTCGTCGAAAGAAGGAGGAAACAGTGGAAGGCTCGTCAGAAGAAGGAGGAAACAGTTGAAGCAAAGGGGCAGTAAAAACAGTGAGATGAGGCAGCAGAGAAGGAGTAAAAAAAAAAGGAGGAAGACGGTAAAAGAAGGGCTTATATAGGAAGTCCAGTAGGCGGGAAACGGAACCGTCGCGGTTGATGAGTGGGGAGCACGCGCGGCCGATGGGACGTGCTGGCGGGAAATGGAACCGTCGCGACGTTTCATTGGGGGCACGTGCGGCTGAGAGGACGTCTGGAAGGATAAGGTAATGATGACTTTTGGGGCAATTACTGAAATACCCTGATTTCCCCAGCTTCTCCAGCAAGCTAGAGAGTGAAATACCACAATACCCTGAGAGATAGAAGGGCGCCTGAGAAGCGAATGTCAAGTGTGGTTGGCAGCAGCGATAAAGGTTCAAAGGCGATATAAGACACGAAACAAGGGCGATCTAACACGATATAAGACACGAGACAAGGGCGATCTAACAAATGGCCAAAAAACCAAGAAACCAAAGCGATGAAGAAAGGCAGGAGCGACAAAGCGACATGGCACAAGCGGCCAGAAGCCCTCAACCAAGCATAGCTCGGCTAAGGGCTTGGGGGCAATTGATGGGTCCTTCTGCGGCGATCACAAGGCAAGCGGTCCGAGCTATGAGTAAGCCCTCAGCCAAGCAAAACTCGACTAAGGGCTTGGGGGCAATTGATGGGCCCGGCCCGTCAGGGTCCCAGGGGCCCAAGCGGCGGCCCACGCAGCGCTCTGAACACTGCAGCTAGCGCTGGAGGACTGGACCTAGGCGACAGTTCAGATGGGCCTAGCAAGCAAGCCCAAGAAGTGGAGGAAGGCCCAAAGCGACGGCCCAGTCCGGCAGGCTCCTAGGATTCCCTCGGCGACACTTAGGGTTCCAAGACAAAGCAAACGCGTGTCAACATCCTACGGGAGCTACAAACGAGTGGCCAGGATTCAACCTTGGCGACCAAGATAGGGGTACTATAAATACCCCCCGTACACCCCATTAACCGGGGGACAACACTTTTACCCAGCGGACAAAACGCTCTGCGATACGTAACTCGCCTCCCTCTCCATTCCTTAAACTGATCGCCTCCCTTTCCTTGAACTAACTACCCCCCTAATCACTTACGAGGTACTCACCCCCTGAAGACCAACAGGTTTGGGCTTCACTATTGGGCCAGGCAACGAGGCTTGAACAAAATTAGTGGGACCCGAGCATCCCATGAGATTGCAATGACTCCAGGCGTTCTCCGAATGGCACGTAATGTTATCTCGACTGGATAAGGTTGCCAAATCATCTACATATAGCAGAATATATTGTGTGAGCATGATACAAGGTATTCAGAAACTTCATGTTGATAAGTTATGTACCTCGTTCGGGCTAAACGATCGAATTGATATCGGTAGACTTCAAGATTATGATCACCATGTCCGGGTTGTGGTAAACTTTGTATCCAACTGCAAGCAATACTACAATCAAGTTCCACATGTATATAAAACTTAATGTACACTAACGAGGAAAGATTTCATGTACAACACGTACCGCAGACCATATGGTAAGTCAATGTATTCATCATCGTCCCAGGAAACGTGGTCAACTGGTGTGCGTGAAATTATTGGAAAGTGCTCCCACGCCCAAATCTGGAGGATGAAGTATGCTCCACTGAGCTGCTCTGATACGGCATGACTGGCTCTGCACAGTTCACGATACAACCAGGCTAGGCAAGCTGAACCCCAACTCAGTGTGGCAGCATTGTTGAAGTTAGCTAGTAGAGGAAGCCACATCAAGTGCACATATCTTGTTGACTTGTTGGGAAACAAAAACCCCCCAATAAGACACAACATGTACGCACGAGCGTAGCGTTCTATGTCAAGGGGGGTTGGGTGGGGTGGAAGCTCATTAAATGTTTGAGTCAACCATGTCAACTTCAATTGTGATCCTTTCATATGAGCAGAACCAGCTTCGAGCCGAGGACCTAAGAAATCAGCAATCATTTCGATCCATGAATTGGATGCAGTCCAACCAGTAACGACTCCACCATCTATCCGCAACCCAGAAATGATGTTCACGTCCTCCAGACTCAATGTGCACTCTCCTTCAAGCATATGGAATGTATGAGTTTCTGGTCGCCATCTCTCGATAAGGGCGGTGATTAAATCGTGATCTGCTCGCATATTCAAGAATAGGTGGACTCCGTATAACCCCACACGTTCAAGATGTGGCTTGTACGCCTCATTGTACGAAGGCATAGTGGCAGCTCTTCTACATGAAAGTAACTTACGCTCTTCCTGCAAATTGATGTAAATAGTAAGTTACGATCGCGTACTTTAACGACATTATAAGAAATGGCCACTAACCAGATTTTTCCATATTTCTTCCGATCGATGGTTGGCCTGGTCATATAGTACACTAGGATCGTCGGGTCCGGGAAACATGGAACGTCGGTAATCAAAAGCCTCTGCCATTGACGTAGAGCTACAACCCACGTGAAATTAGTTCATGACAATATTCTACTTACTTTAAGTAATGAACATAGATGTAGTTGACGAAATTATTACCTTTGCACTTGTGAAATGTAGGACAATATCTTCAAGAGAGTAAATGACACTTCTATTCCTTCAGTTCCTTAAAGAGAGTAGGATAATTAGTACATTTCAAGATGATACAACCATTAAATCAACCAACAAGAAATTAACATACTTGTTCTGCTTACCTTTGCATTAGACACTTTGGCGAATGAAACTCATGCATGAGAAAGAGAATAAATTAAGAATAGTAGAAGATAGCTAAAGAAATGCATGAGTTGTATAAATATAATGAAGTGAAATTGCTTCCCAATACACTGTTGCATTTATGGGAGCAAAACTGTGGCATTCACGGGAGCAAAATTGTCAAGGGGCACGCTGATTCCCAAACAAAACCATTCACGTGAGATTCCCTCAGTTTTGTCGCCAACTATCACAAGTGAAGCATATATCGCCATAGTCGTCGGCGACAAACTGCAGCTGCGGTGCCACGTGTCACTATATCGCCATAACCAACAGCGATATATGAGTGCAGAAGCCAGCTGTGCTTTGGCGTGGGTGGGATCCGACGTGGCCAACATAAATCGCCACTGTCTTCGGCGACAAAGCAGATCGCCATTGTGGACGGCGATATTGCATCCCAGTCAGCAAAATTCACCCCATTTTGGGCATTGACTGTGAAACAACCCTAAATTGGTAATTGAATTTGGGGATTACCCCTTTAGGAAAAAATCCGAAGAGCAGAGCACCATATAAATCCCGAATAACTAGACCAACAACTCCTCCCATCGGTGCTCCAATCTCTCCATGGGCTTTGATACTCACGAATTTGCCATAGATCGTTCTCCTAATCACAGCCACGTGGTCTACAGTAAACGAAAAAATATTCACAACATTTTACCAAAAAATTGAAAAAATCAAAATCAAAATCAAAATATTGAGCATATACGGATCCTGGGATCCATCAGAATTCAGAAGACAAGTCCTGCATGCTGTTCCTCTGTGCTTAACCTTTTGCCCTTCAATCGCATTTTCATCTCTTTCCACTGTCTAGGGTTTCTAGGGTTTTGCACTTTCCATGAACCCCCTTCCTTCAACTCTAATCAATTAGGGTTAGGGGTTCTTCTCTTCTTCACCTCTTTACCATACGCTCTCTGTCGCTATGGTAGAGTGGCAGCAATTGCTTCAGTCCATCATCCTCGGCCTCATATTCTCCTACCTCCTCGCCAAGCTCATCTCAATCGTCGTAGCTTTCAAAGATGACAACCTTACAATTACACGCAATCCCTATCCGGCGTCCAGCAGAGCCTACCACCCGCTGAAAGACGGTGGCTCTGGAGATTTCCCCGGCGGGTTTAACGAGGGAGATTCGATCGCTGCTGAGCTGGGTAGTCTCAGGAATGAGAGCGTAGCTGGACGCGGTGATTCCGATGATGTTGATGACGACGACGATGACGATTGGGAAGGTGTAGAGAGCACTGAGTTGGATGAGATCTTCAGCGCTGCGTCTGCATTTGTTGCGGCGGCTGCTTCTGACCGGCTTTCGCAGAAGGTGTCTACCGATGTGCAATTGCAGCTTTATGGGTTGTATAAGATTGCTACTGAAGGACCTTGCACAGTTCCCTCTCCTTCTGCTCTCAAAATGACTGCTCGTGCCAAGTGGTATCTCATCAATGTTCTATCTTTAAACTCAGTTTTACCTTTTGATTTGGGTGTTAGTTTGGCCTCGATCAATTAAGTTAAATGCGATTACTTTGGCAACGAAGACTGTCAATGCTATTGGGCTTACTTGGTGCTTCAATTGACAAAAGAACTAACTAACTGATCATATTGGGTACCTTGGATTGCCTTTAGATGATTGAATGAGGAAACTTATTGTTGAAAGAGGTTGAAATTTCCTCCTGGGAGGAAATATGTTTGCTAAGAGTTCTGAGTTCTGACCAAGTGGCATTAATGCTGACATCGCTATACTTCTACAGTTAAGGTGCATTGACTTGTTGCTGTTGGACTGAGATCATGTTGGTAATTCATGACAGGACAGCATGGCAGAAGTTGGGTACTATGTCACCAGAAGAGGCAATGGAAAGATACATTGACCTAGTTTCAGGGATTTACCCGGCTTGGGATGCTGGTTCAGCTGCAGTAAGGCCTCTGTCTTCTCTGGTATTGTTGTCTTCTTCATTTGGATGCAAATAATTGAGCTCTGTTTTTTCATCTCTTGATGACATGGATGGCCAGAAACCCAGAATTGGAGAGCGTGATGTACTAAGGAGTAATGATTCCCAAGGTCCTATGGGGCCAGTTTTCAGCACCTTCGTTTACGAGGAAGAATCTGGGAATGAGCTGTAGGTTTTCTGAATTCTTATGCAATGAAGGTCAAGTTTTAGTTAGAACTTCTAATTGTTTGTGTGGCATGTTACAATCACCTTTGAAATGGTCTTCTGGAATCTTTGTGTGAGGGAAAACCATGGTAGAAGTGCATGCTTATTTATTTTGATCAGCGCAATGCATCAAGTACTTGGTCAATGATTCCGTGGCATGTACTGTACAGTTTGTTAGCTTTTCTGAGTTTTATATAGTGATTTTGTCAGCAGATGGTTTATTGTATGATACAATTGTTTTATTTATGAATATGGAAGGAAGTTAGTTGATTGAGTGTAGAAAGTTTCAAAATCTTGAATGGAAATTCATTTTCTTCTGAAGATTGTAGGGGGCTGTAGTGCATAATTGATTTGATCATGTACATTGCATGTATGGTACCGTAGGCTTGAAATAAATCCAGTACGCAAATAGAACAGCCTGGTTGTGTATACTTGTCGAGAGATGTGTAATTGTTGAAGCAAGACATCTATTACTTCGAGTAACTGAAAGGTTTCTTACTGGGCAGGAAAATGGATGCTGTTCATGCATTTGCCAGAGAAGGAGATGCTGATAATTTGCTGAAATCCATTAATCATGATGTTTCTGTCAACTTGAAAGGTTCATTTCCACACCTCTGCTCTCTTCTCGCCATTTGGCATGATCAGATGATGCTTAATATTTCCTATTTTGTTACCATGGTTACTCATGGTGATCAATACAGATAGTGAAGGCCGGACCCCTCTGCATTGGGCTGTGGATCGTGGTCACCGTAACATTGTTGAACTGCTTGTTGAACGAAATGCTGATGTAAATGCGAAGGTAAATCAGATACATGCTGCACATTTATGTTCACATTTCAACTAAATGAAAGTGATATCCATTGTTTCATAAGTTGGCATTGCTGATTTTGTTTGAACTTTGTGATCCAAAGGATAATGAAGGGCAAACAGCACTACATTACGCTGTGGTATGCGAGAGAGAAGGCATTGCGGAACTTCTAGTGAAGCAAAATGCCAACATAGACGAGAAGGATAATGACGGCATGTCTGCTAGGGAACTATGCGAGTCGAATTGGTCCTGTCTCCAAAAATCTGTAGCACATAACGACTAGCTGATGGTATTCCAGTTTACCTTAATTGACACAAATTCTAGGTGGGGTTTTATGCGTATAGATAGCAAGCTGAAACACTCGTTGGGATCTAGAAAGAACACTATGGAATGAATCAATGTTCACTTTTTTCTCTTTGATTTGGCTGCGAACAAATGACTGTTTAATGTTGAACCATTTTGCGACAGACATCTCATAGCTCTAGCAACTAAATATAGGAATAGAACAAGCTTTTGTTTGGGTTTTTGCTGTTTGGCATTTTGGGTATGAATAGTGAATCCATTGTATAGTTGAAGGTCATCTCTTTATAGCCTCAAGTTAAACTTTTAAAGGGTTAATACACATTTTTGCCTTCCTACTATGCAAAATTAACAAACATATCCTTCTACTATTTCTCAAACTGAATTAAACATCTCTACTTTTACACTTCTAACAAATGTGTCATTCCGTTAATTTTTTCATCTATTTCCTGTTAAATTTGTTGATTGGACATATCTAGTAAGCAATTTTGTACACATGGATACTGAGAGAATAAGAAATTTGCAAAGTTGGTGTGTTCAGAAAGAAGAAGGGAAATGAGGGCAAACATGTGGTTTAATCCTTTATTTTTTATAGGATTTTTAGTTTAAAATTTACTTTAGAGGCCACATGAACAAATAGTTTGAAGAGGCATGTATAGTCAGTATAATAGATGAGGAATAGATGAAAAAGTTAACGGAAGACACGTTTGTTAAATGTGTTAAAGTAGAGTGGTTTAATTCGATTGAAAAATAGTAGAAGGTTATGTTTGTTAACTTGGCATAGTATGAGGGCAAAAAAGTGTATTAAATTAGTCAAACAAATGAAGTGAAATAAATAACGTGACGTTTGATATGTGGTGATTCTAAAAAACTAGCCGTTTATGGGATTGTTAAAATTAGCCGTTTCATTCATTAAAAAAAAATTAGCCGTTTTTAGTGGAACATTTTGTTGGGAGAAATCCATGTATTCAATCCCTGTGTATTTCACAAATACAAGTTGGGTAGGATTTCACAATCTTAGAGGTAGGGGGTAGTAAGATTGTTAAAATCAAGGGGTGAGGGATTCATTAAACACACTAAAATTTTAAAAATACATGGATTCATTTTAACAAATCACTGCATACCAAACAATGAGTTTCATATGGGTTTTTTTAAATACAAGGTTTTGTGAATCACTAGAAACAAATCTATGGTTCATCGAAATACATGATTTTATGAATCTCAGTTACCAAACGGGATATAAATCATATCACAGTTTTATAAGTTATATTCTTATTATTAATATTTAGATTAAGACAAATAATATAAAAAAATTACATACGCATGACTAACTGCGGCAACGGATCTGCGTCCAAACCTTTTTGGTTTGGACCGTTCCAAACCCCATAGACGGAGGGGCAAAAGCGTCAATTAATTAAAAATTAAATAAAAACCTAATTTCCCTACAGCCGCCACACCGCTTCACTTAGCCCAGCCGCCGCACCGCTTTCGGCTAGGAGTAGGGGAGAAGCTCGGGAGAGGAGGCAGTTCCTTTCACTTCCGTTTGCAGTAGCCCAGCCGCCGCACCGCTTTCGGCTAGGACTAGGGGAGAAGCTCGGGAGAGGAGGCGGAGGGAGGTTGCCTATCGACGGCATAGGAGGAAGAGGCAGTGGCGGAGACGGAGGCTATGATCGGAACCGGAAACCAGGGGAGGCAGCTGCTGGTCGTACTGCTGAAGGTGAGGAAGGAAGACCTGCAAATCGGAAGTCAGCCCTGGCCGGAAGGAGAGGTTGAAGACGAGTGACTGATTCGTCAAATATTAAAGTTCAGTGACTGATTTGTCAAATATTAAAGTTCAGTGACTGATTTGTCAAATATTGAAGTCCAGTGACTAATTTGTCACATATTAAAGTTTATTGACTGATTTGGCATGTTTTCAAAGTTGAGTTACTGATATGTCACATATTAAGTTCAGTGACTGATTGTAGTTTGAGAATTTTTTTTTTTTTTTGGTGGAACATTCCCTCATTCGACGTAGTTTGGGAATTTTTAGTAACATTAAAATGTGAAATTTTGGTTGTTGAAATAACATATAATTATATAATCGGATCCTTGGTTATCTACTAAATAATCTTGTTAGCTAGTTAACAACTTGATAACTCGTTAACTCCATTGGTTAACTAGTTAACTTGATAAGTTAATTAGTTAACTCGAGTAGATAACTAGTTAACTTGATAAGTTAATTAGTTAACTCGAGTATATAACTAGTTAACTGGAGTAGATAACTAGCTAACAAGATTATTTAGTAAAAATGAAAGTTACAATTAAAACGGTTGGTTAACTAGTTAACTCGATAAGTTAAGTAGTTAACTCGAGTAGATAACTAGTTAACTCGATAAGTTAACTAGTCAAATCGAGAAGATAACTAGTTAACTTGATCGGTTAACTAGTTAACTTGATAAATCATGATGTTAACAAAAAGTTAACTAGTTATCTGCTGATAAGTAGATAAGTTAACTAGTTAACTCGATTGGATAACATGTTAACTAGTTATCTGTTGATAACTAATTAACTGTAAAAACTCAAGTTAACTAGTTAACTAGTTATCAATAAAAAATATTGTTAACAAGTTATTAGTAAAAATCAGGTTAACTAGTTAACTTGTTCTCGCCGGAAAAGTCATCGGAGTTTGTTCGGTCTTCGGAGCCTCGCCGGAAAAAATAACCGGAAAACATGTTAGCTAACTAGTTAACTGTAAAAATCCAAGTTAACTAGTTAACTAGACGTCGTCGGAAAGGTCACCGGAGTTTGATTGGTCACCGGAAAAGTCACCAAAAACTTTCACGAAAAAGTCATCGGAAAGTCGTTAAAAAGTCACCGGAAAGTCACCGGAGATGGTCACCGGAAAATCACCGGAGCGGTGATCGGCGACGGCCGCCGGAGGTGGTGACCGGCAACGGCCGCCGGCGAGGGGCCGACGACAGTACCTGCAACTGTCAACACAAGCATTAAAGGTAATAATAAAATAATAATAAAATATTTAAATTAAATATAATATTTAAATTATTTGTGTAAAAAGTCTGAAATACCCCTAACAAATCTGGACCATTAGATTGGTCGAAGGGTCAAACTAGATCTAATGGTTGTAAGGAGGTTTGGAACTTTCCAAACCTGGAAAGTCTTGGATGCTGATCCGATCCCACTAACTGCCCGTGCAAAAAAAAAACAAGAAAAAATGAAGTTTTTTCTTGAATTTTTGAATGAGAAAAAATGTGTGTCATGAAATCTTATGTACTATTTTATATTATTAATATTTCTAATTAATTATAAGTAATTCTATAATTACATGTAGGATACACATTATATAAGGATAGTTTGGTCAATATGCCAATGGGTAAGTTAGACTTTCTTCATAAAAAAATTCAATATTTGGATATTATTAATTAGAAACTATAATAATATGCATACCATCGAGTCAGTAGATCGAAGAGACTCATGTATATTATGTCGCATGCTAATTGGATCATATGTGTGAAATATAATGTGGATTCATCATATCATGAGCTACACATGTTATATGTCCTAGTATTCAATGTACCTCAACATCTACGTTTCTACTATAATATTATCTAGAGGGACGACTTAAAGCAAATATATATAATCTAATTCACGAAAACCCAATGTGCAAATAAAGTAGACAGTAACATCAAGCCACGTTCAAGCTAAATGATACCATATGGCTTACAAAAGGTTTAAGCTGTCAAAACAAGCCCTGCACAATCATCCTACATAAAAAGTTGCCCTTGAAAGCCAATTTCACAAAATCAAGTACTAGAATCTAGACATATACATATTATCATCCACCAAAAGAGACCTGAATGTCATCAAACAAAATACACTAACAACTACCAAAATCGTTGTTAGATTATACTGAATTTCCTTACAAAAGTTTCTCCTCCTAATCCTTATTCGTGTTATCCAGAATCGACCTTGCCTCATCAACCACCAACTGACAGTGTATCTCATAGAGCTTCAAGCATTCCTGATTAAATTCATCTTGTCTTCTATCAAACTTATCTCGCTTATCTGCTTCCACTATGTCTAATCTCTTCTTCATCACAATATTCCCTATTTCTTACCTTGGAGTTACATTTTTTTGTCTTTTTGTTTCTTTCGATTGCCTTCCTAAGATTTACAAGTAGCTTATCTCCACAACCACCACTTTTGATGTTATGGTTGGTGGTGGTGGTGGTGATGCTGATTTCCTTTTTCATTCCACTTGATTTAGAAGCATTCTTGAAATCAATAGCTCGACTGGGTGCTTTAGTGCCCCAAATCGCCTCAAACAACTCAAAGCATTTCTACTCGTGCGGCTTGGTCAAACTCTTGGCATCACTACCTTTCCTATTTTCGTTCTTCTTGAACTTCTTCCTAGTAATATTAAGAATATAGCTTATAAGTAATATCATTGATTTATTTGTATGACTAATTTGAATTTAAACTAAGTCAAGTATACAATAAAAAAGAAAAATAAGTTTTATGATTTCTAGATTATTAATTGTAGTTTAACTTATAAAATTGCAAGGTCATTGATTTATTTTGATTTATTTGTATGACTAATTTAAAATTTAACTAAGTTAAGTGTAAAATAACAAATAAAAATAAGCTTCATGATTTCTAGATTATAATCAGTTAATATACTTCATTTAAACAAATATAATTTATCATTATATCAGCATAATTCTCTCGTATGTCATATATACTAACAAATTTAAGAAATTAATTTTTAAAAATAGATTAATGACAACTAAAAAATTTACCTATTAATTATAAAAAAATATTGTATTTGAGTTAGGAACATACATAAAAAAATTAAGGTTGTAAAAAGTCGAATTCTCCTTCTAACATAATTTCTCCAGTGTTTGTTGTTAAACTAAATTGAACGACATATAACATGTTTAGCTCGTGATGTGATGAATCTACGTTAAATTTATTACATATGACCCAATTAGCGTGCTACACAATAGACATGAGTCCCTCCGGTCTATTGAGTCGATGGTATGCACATTATTATAGTTTTTACATAATTATATCCAAAATATTCAATTTCTTATGAAGGTAGTCTAACTCACCCCCTTGACATATTGACCAAATTATCCTCATATAATGTGTATCCTTCATGTAATTATAGAGTTAGTTATAATTAATTAAAAATATTAATAACATAAAATAGTACATAAGATTTCACGATGCACATTTTTCTTATTCATTAATTCAAGAAAAACTTTATTTTTTCTAGTAAAATTGATCTTTTGTAATAAAATTCAAGAAAAAACTCAAATGATATAATTTTTGTAGTAAAAATATATCTGTGATTGGATAATAGAAATTATTTATTTTTATTTATTTATAATATTTCTTAAATGAAAATTATTATTCATTCTTCATTATAATAGTATATCATAATGCATAATGAATATTTTAAATATAATATCCAGTTTTTGTAAAATAATAAATGACTAACTTATGCGCAACATATTACTATATTAGTTGTTGAACGAAATGCGAAGGTAAATCAATACAAGTCGCACATTTATTAGTTTCACATTTCAACTAAATGAAAGTGATATTCATTGTTTTTCATAAGTTGGCATTGCTGATTTTGTTTGAACCTGTTAATCCAAAGGATAACGAAGGGCAAACAACACTATATTACGTCGTGGTCTGCGAGAGAGAATGTATTGTTGAACTTCTAGTGAACCAAAATGTCAATATAGACGAGAAGAATAATGACAGCATGTCTGCTAGGGAACTATGCGAGTCGAACTGATCCTGTCTCCAGAAATCTGTAGCACAGAACGACTAGCCCATGCTATTCCATTTTATCTTAATTGACACAAATTCTAGGTGGGGTTTTATGCGTATAGATAGCAAGCTGAAACACTCGTTGGGATCTAGAAAGAACACTATGGAATGAATCAATGTTCACTTTTTTCTCTTTGATTTGGCTGCGAACAAATGACTGTTTAATGTTGAACCATTTTGCGACAGACATCTCAGAGCTCTAGTAACTAAATATAGAAATAGAACAAGCTTTTGTTTGGGTTTTTTGCTATTTGGCATTTTGGGTATGAATAGTGAATCCACTGTATGTTGGAGCCTTTGAGGCTTATCTCTTTATAGCCTCAATTTGTGAAAGGCTGTTTTTGGCACTTTAATTTCCAACCGTAAATACCTAATAACCTTTTGCCTTCCCTACAGAAAGAACAACAACATTATCACCAGAAAACAATGGAGAACATCAAAATCATTAATTTTTCCTTCTTTATTTATTTTTTATTTTATTTTCATCAACTGGAAGTTGAAGTAAAAACCCTTTTCTCCGATCACCAGGTGCTAGAAAATGGCAAGGGCAGTAGGAATTATATTCTACGCCCTCCTTACTGGCTCATTTGTTCTTATTATTACCATCATTTCCTTCTTCTCGTCCGATGTGGAAACCCATCGGCCCCACCGCCGCCTGGGTTACGTGTTGCCGCCGCCCACACATTTTGACCCGTTGATCGAGAAAATGCAGCGGGAAGCGCAGGAGAAGGTGGCGATGGCAGGGAGGTGGAACCAGAGTCGGTGGTGTATTTTGGAGAGGACGGGAAGTTCAATATAACAAAGAGGCTGGAGGCGTTGTTCCCTGCGGTGGATAAGTCACCGGTGGACGGGAAGATAAGCTTCCATGAGATGGAGGAATGGAATATGGCTCAAGCTGTTGACCGGTTGGCTTATAGGACGCAGAAGGAGCTGCTGACTTATGATAAGGATAGAGATGGCGCCATTAGCTTTCCTGAGTTCCTCCCTCAATTTTCCGGCGTCGACATTGGTACGCATTTACCATATTAACAATTAAATCTATATAAACCACACAAAGTGCATTCTAATTCTGTTTTATCATTTTTATTTCTATCCTAACTAAGTTTTCAATCTCATTAATCTCTTACTTTATCTTTCCTCATTTCTTTTACAAGTTTCTTTCTCCTTCTTCTTATTAAATTAAATCTATATAACACACATGATGTACTTACATCATGCATTAGTAAAATTATGTATCGCAAAATACTTTGCATAAGAAAATCATTTCGTTCATTCAACGGGTGAATACATTGACATTATAAATATATTTAACGTGTAGCGGCATCACGCGACCACACAATCTAGTACACATAATAATAATAATAACATATAAATTGTTGTAGAGAAAAATGAAACGGGATACGGTCAAGCTGGATGGTGGATGAAGTTATTCAAAACTGCAGATGTCAATGGCAATCGAAAACTCGATTTCTACGAGTTTAACAAGTAAACACTTATCCATGAATTCAACAGAGTATTTCATTGATTCCTTAGTAGCTTCCTTTTTCCCTCTGTAACAATTTCTTCATCCAATGCAGCTTCTTGCATCCAGAGGACAGTCAGAGCAAAGATATCCAGCTATGGTTGCTCAAGGGAAATATGAAGTAATCCTTTCACATAATTCAACATCTCTTAATCAATTTTGATGAGAAACTAAACCTAGTAATTGACAAACCCTAGGAGAATGGATGATGACGGCGACGAGGTGCTCAATTTCACAGAGTTCTCGGCATATGTTTACGCTGTGTACAAGACTTACGCTGAATTTGAGAAGATAAGAGTTCCTACCGCTGAAGAAAAATTCGCGCAACTTGATGTCGACCATGACAAGTAATTTGTTGTTGTTTTAGAGTAACGTTAATTGGTTTTTGATTATGTCGTGACGATTTGAATTAATTTGATTAGGTTGCTGAGCGTAGAGGAATTGCTGCCCATACTTCCGTACTTGAAGCCTGGAGAACTCACTTACGCAAAATTTTACAGCCATTATTTGATTGGAGCGGTACTTATTTGCTTTTAGTTTTCAATTTGGGGTCAAATCTTTAATACATCTTACCATTTCTAAATCTAAATTTTCACGACGTATTATTAAGAAAGACTGATTAAAGTAAGTTATTATTATGTTGGCGCAGGCTGATGATGATAAAGATGAACACTTGACATTGCAAGAAATGCTTAATCACGAATCTATATTCTACACTACCATTTATGATAGTGTCTATGAGCATGATGATTATCATGAACTCTGAATTTCTTTCTTTTTTCTTTTATGCTTTTTTTTGTTTCATCTTGCTTCTATTTCTACATCTTGCTTATAATGTATAGATGATTCGGTTTTTGTTAGGACATATTCTGTATATAGATTTAGGATATAGAAGAGAAACATTCGAAAAATATATTATGATTTCATTTATCTTCTCGAATCTTTGTATAAATTTAAGATATAGAAAAAAAATTTGTAATTGGTTCTTATTTCATTGTCGTCTGGACCAAGCTTTTATGAGCTTCAAAATTTAGTGTCATCACATTGGCGGGCGGAAAAATGTGAGATGTGGGTGGTGGGTATCTGTAATCTTGACCTGTATCTTCATCCCAGATGAAAAGTACTTCGACCCTCTAACTAGAAATGAGCTAGGCACCTGGAGTTGATTGGTGGGCGGAACTTGGATAAACACTAGTAAGTTTTGGCCAAACGTGTAATATACGAGCCACAGTTGGGATGAATCGGCAGAGGGAATGTCGCTCGGTAGTGCTTACCTAAACGAGAAGACTGAGTCGGCTCTTCCAGCGACGGCGGTTGCAATCGGCGACTAAGAGCAGACTCGTTTTTGACTGCAGAGAAGATTTGGGAGAGAATGGGGGTGCAGGGTTTTTTGTGGCAACGGTTAAAAGATGAATGAAAATGGAAAAGGTAAGTAGTATAATGGAATTTGGGGTAATAAAAATATTTAATATGACACAATAAATAGGGGAATCCCATTATTTTATTACTATAATCCCTCCACCATTAAATCTATTCTATGGAGATCTAATGGCTCTTATGAATTATGTCTATAAGACATAATCCATAATTTTGTCACCACTCCTAATCCGCACAAATGGACCGAAGAGCACAAATTATGGATGGTTGTATAACTATTATGGCATGTCCATGGCCTCCGTTCTGGAGCACCATGTCTACATTTTTTTTCATCTGGTCTTTCGGGATTCCCTTTCCCATTGGGTACAGTGAAGTGTGCAACGCGAGTAACATTTTCATATTGTGTCACATTGAGCTAGGGAAGAAAATTTACTTTGGTGCTTTCATTGTGAAGTTATTTTCTTTTCAAAAGGACCAGGAGAACAAGGACTTCCTCCACCGTGGCCGGATTAGGAGTGGTGACAAAATTATGGATTATGTCTTATAGACATAATTCATAAGAGCCATTAGATCTCCATAGAATAGATCTAATGGTGGAGGGATTATAGTAATAAAATAATGGGATTCCCCTATTTATTGTGTCATATTAAATATTTTTATTACCCCAAATTCCATTATACTACTTACCTTTTCCATTTTCATTCATCTTTTAACCGTTGCCACAAAAAACCCTGCACCCCCATTCTCTCCCAAATCTTCTCTGCAGTCAAAAACGAGTCTGCTCTTAGTCGCCGATTGCAACCGCCGTCGCTGGAAGAGCCGACTCAGTCTTCTCGTTTAGGTAAGCACTACCGAGCGACATTCCCTCTGCCGATTCATCCCAACTAATTTTGATTCCTGATTTGGTGCAGCCGCTGTGGTTTCGTGCAATCAGACGTTTTTGGGGTTTCGATTGTGTTGGGAATTAGGTTTCTTAACCAGCATTCATCGCGATTTTTCGTTCTGCTGCAATTGTTTGGGAATGGTTTGGGTACTATTATTAGGTTAATACTAGTATCGCATATGAATCTTGTTTGAAATGTCTATGTTTCGATTTCCCGTTTTGCTGCAAATGTTTGGGAATGGTTTGGAGATCTAATACTATTATCAGCATAAGTTGTTGTTTCAGATGAATGATTTGTGTTATTGTGGTTTGTTTGATTCCTTTTGTACGAGAATTCTTGTATTTAGTTGATTGACTCTGTTTTTGTGTTCTATGAAAGGGTTGAAGTGGTGCTAGATGAAGTAATAATAGTATTGTAGCGTTACTATTATTGATTTCGTAAGCCTGATGAACATCAGAATTGATAAAATACTATTATTAGATATATAACATTATCGGTTATTTGAAACTAAAAAGGAACAATGAACGAAAAATCAACTGAAGATGATTATGAATACAAAACATAAAAAATAAATCATTTATTATCGTATTGAAAATCGAGTTGATACTGAGTAAGTAAAAAATGAAAGTTTAGAAATAATAGTATTAGCTGGATAATATTATTATCTACATACTGTGTCCTTGCAAAATTTCGAGATTGTCTGCCGATGGTACAATATTCTCAGTCGTTTCTGAATGATTTTCGTCGATTGGATCATCGGGTATGAGATTGAGATCAAAACCTTCGCTCCTAGGCTGCTGGTTGGCTTCATCGATTACAACATGAGACTCCATGAGACAAGCAAACAGCCGCAAGTTAGGGAAATGAGAATAATGACTGAATAATGAAAAAATAGCAGGTAAGATAAAGGTTTAATCTCGGATTTGAGCAGGAATAATATTAGTAATAATTTGGTAACAAAATAAAAGATTGATTACAAAGAATAAGAATAATATCATTATATAAATGCCTTCCCAAATTGACTCAAATATAATTAATGCAATTAATTCACTAATTTCATAATTAATTAGCCCAAGAGATATCCAAATCTAGGATGGGTGAATCCTAAGGCTGTGAATGAATATTGTTGAGGTGACATAATTTAAATTATGTCACCATCCTTTGGCCGGGTTCGTTTGTAGAGGTTATACAACCTAGGTTGTGGGTTGAGAGCTTTAAGCTTGTCGTAGAGGTTATTAATAATTGCTATGAAGGAACTCAAACAACATGGTTTGAAATTAACTAGAACTCAAATGCATCCAAAATCCAAACCTCATTAAAACTCATTGTAGCTGAAATTGCAAGAAAAATCTCACGACACTCTATCATATCCTTTAAGCATGTCCACCTTCAAAATAAAGTAGAAGTTATTGCTTTTCTTCCTCGTGTGGAGCTTATGAAGCAACTCATGAACAACAATCATTAAATTGAAGGAAGTTATGTGCATATTATATAAGTTGTACGTACAACACTCATCCCCCCCCCCCCCCCCTAAAAGTCCCCTCGCGCTCCTCGCGTTTTCAACTCTTTCTGTAGTTCGTCCGATATTCTTCTCCTTCCTCTCATTTTCCTTCGATCATCTCTTCTTCCTCTTTATCATCATCATCACCCAACTGCGCCTCATATAGGAGGAAAAACACCCTAGTGCATGTCTCATTTTATCTATCTTCCTCATTTTCCGGGGAAGAAGTAAAGTTTTACAGAGTGAAGTCTTGCTCTTACTATCGCAAGTTTTTGTTTAGCAATGAATGTATCTCGTCAAATTTTATTGGAACCTTGCTAGAGGTTCATCGATAATGGCGGAGACTTGTCGAACATCTTTAGAATCATGTCGAAAAGTCACTATTAATTTAACCAAAATTTTCTTGGAGTTTAACGAGAGACAACAAAGTCCGATGAAGTATGGTCAGTCAAAGACGGCATCAATTATTATAGTTATTTTTATTTTTTAAAATAGTTTACTTAAAATATCTAACTATCTTTAATTTTGTTTTATTGGATTGATTGAAGTTTCAAATTCCATCAATAAATTCAAATATGTCAAGAATCAAAATGGTTCTTCTTGACAAAAAACCCTAATGGAGCCTCCGCAAGTTCCGGAGGCGATTGCTCCGACCTCGCCATCGGCCGCTGCTCTTGTCCGTCCGCCAGATGATGAGGTCCGCCCTCCGGCTTCCTCTTCTCAGTCTGCAAGTTTCCCATATGATGCTCCCCGGAAGAGAGCCAGGGAGATGGAACGCACCCCGATTTCCTTCCAATCTGACACCGAACGTGTATCGGCAGAAGATAGCTCCAAACTCCAACCACCTAAGAGCGACCCTCCCGGGAGGTCTTATGCCTTGGCTGCTGGTGCCAATCGTTGGGTGGTTGAAGAAGATGTCCTTCGGACCCCGATCCTTGATGCAGACAAAATCATCTATGAACCCTAGGTGTCCGGTGATTTCGTTCTCTGAAGCTGAAATCCTTAGTTTCTACAAGCCTTGGTCCAAGGCTCTTGTAGTCAAGGTGTTGGAGAAAGCTTTCTCCTTCCCGGTGATCAAGAGGCGCCTTGAATCACTTTGGGCACGCGCTGGCAGAATCCAAGTCTCCGACATGGCGAATAATTTTTTCCTGGTCCGCTTTTCTGAGGAGGGTGATTATCAACGTGCCCTCTTCGACGGACCTTGGAAAATCTTTGATTACTATATTACGGTGGCGAGATGGACGCCAGATTTCAACGACGAGGCCCCCATTCAGAAGATCACGACCTGGGTTCGGCTCCCCAAACTTCCGATCCAGTACTTCAACAGGTTGGTTGTTGAACGAATTGGGAATCATATCGGTAAAACTGTCAGACTTGATTTGGCAACGGCCGAGGGTGCCAGAGCACGTTATGCCAGAGTCTGCGTTGAAGTTGACCTTTCCAAACCCTTGCTTGGGAAATATGTCATTGAGGACAGAGTGTTTTTGGTCGAATACGAGTCCCTTTACAATATTTGTTTCTCTTGTGGTTTTTATGGACATAAAGAGGAGGGTTGCAAGCCGGTGATGTCTATTGAAGGAGAATTACCTTCGTCCCCGGAGGTTGCTGACGATAAGGACGTGAATGCTAATACCGACAGTGGAAGCTGGATGGTTGTCAAGCGTCGCCACCGGAAACCGACAAGCGCCTCTGAGCCTTCTACCAAGCCTAATCTCTTTCAGGGTTCTCGATTCGGGATCCTTGGTCTTGATGTGGCGCAGCCTGTTCACTCTGCTCCTGTATCGGATCCTGGTGTGGTACATTCAGATGCTGAGGACATCGAGGCTTCTCGGATGGCTGCTTCCTTGAAGGCTGTCCTGGATAAGACTTTGCCTACCAAAGATGGGAATAAGGCAGGTACTAATAAAGGTAAAATGGCCAAGGGTGGTTCACAACCTCCTGCTGATGTCACGAATGTGCCTATTAGGAATAAACAAAATGCTTCTAAAAAGGCTGTTGCGTCAGAGGACAATACTGAGGGTCTGATCTCGGTTCCGATAATGTTTGCTAATCCAGTTTTCCAAGCATCGGGGCCAAGCAGAAGGCTAAATCCAAGGCAAAGCCAGCTGCTTCTTCCCAACCTTCTAGCAAGAGACCCCTGCTCCGAAGACCAAACGATTCGACCCTAAGGCTCCGACCAGCCAAGTTTCTTCCTCAGAGAAGCAATCTTACCCAGGCGAACCAAGGAAGGATGGTAGTGTGGCAGGAGGTAGACCCCCAGACTCCTTGTGAAGGGATTTCGTTCCTCCCTTCTCCACTTTTCCCAATGATTAAAGTGTTCTCGTGGAATTGTCGTGGGCCCGGACACCGTGAGTTTATCCCGACCCTCAAGTTTTTTCTCCGTAAGTACAATCCGAACATCATTATCTTGGTTGAGCCCCGTATTAGCGGTGCCCGAGCCATTGAAGTCATTCGAAAGATTGGTTGGGATTCTCACCTTGTGGTGGATGCGGTTGGGTTCACGGGAGGTATTTGGACCCTCTGGAATGCCTCAGTTGTGACCATTACTGAGGTCGGGCGTTCTGATCAGGCTCTGCATTTTGAAGCTTACCAAACAGACTGCCCTAAGTCCCTGATTTCGGCAGTTTATGCCAAACCTTTCCCGACTGGTAGAGTTCTCCTGTGGGATGAACTCAGACACATGGCTGACTCTGTTCACATCCCTTGGTGTTTGGTGGGTGATTTTAACAATTACTTGCTCCCGGAGGACAAAGTCGGCGGAGCTCCCTTCGATCCAAATCGTGCCTCTTCCTTTCGTAGATGTCTAAATGACTGCAGTTTGATTGACCTAGGGTTCTTCGGCCCCCAGTTTACTTGGTTTAGAGGCTCTTTAAAGATCAGACTGGACAGAGCGTT
Organism: Linum lewisii; assembly: GCA_034768395.1. Taxonomy (NCBI): domain Eukaryota; kingdom Viridiplantae; phylum Streptophyta; class Magnoliopsida; order Malpighiales; family Linaceae; genus Linum; species Linum lewisii. Next base: position 71,954,728 of record CM068297.1, on the reverse strand, counting down.
GGCGTCGAGCACTTGGCTATCATCGTTCCCGGAGGCGAAGGTGATCCATTTGCCTCGAATTAGATCAGATCACAGACCTATTCTCTTGGATTTTGCAGACGGGTCTGGTTTGATTCCTTGGAACCGTCCCTTCCGATTCCTGGCGGCGTGGCTTGAACATCCGGATTTTAAGAGAGTTGTGTCGGAGAGCTGGGCGAGTAATCGCGGTATTAACCGTAATCTCAAAGAGCTGACCATTGAGCTTCGTCGGTGGAATCATGACGTTTTTGGTAATATACATCAGCGGAAACTCCTTCTTTTATAGCAGCTGGCCCAATTTGATAATCATCCTTCCTTGGCGTCAGACCATGGTGTTACCCAAGCTGAGGAGCTTATCAGAAAGGAGCTTCAGAAAACTCTGTGGGAAGAACACGTTCTGTGGCTCCAAAAATCCAGAGCGACTCGAATCAAAGATGGTGATCGGAACACTCGCTATTTCCATCTGACAACTTTGAAGAGGCGGAGTTTTAATAGGATTTCTCAGTTAAGGCTTGCGGATGGTAGCTGGTCGTCAGACGATGACGTCCTTCAAAGGATGGCAGTTGACCACTTCTCTAATATCTTCGCGGAGGATAGCCATCAACCAGATACCATCCCTTGGGGCTTTGTTCAAATCCCGGGCAGACAGGCTACGGCCATTGGCTGCGCCCCTTCTAAGGCCGAACTCAAGCACATCATCGAGAGTATGGGATGCCTTAAAGCCCCCGGGAGAGACGGGTTTTAGCCTATCTTCTTTAAGAGGAACTGGGATATTGTCGGGGACTGCCTTACTAACTTCATTCAGGATTGCTTCAGCGATACTGGCCTGGTTGAGCGAGTAAATGAAACAGTCATTGTACTTATCCCCAAGCGCGGTGTCCCCGAAATGATTGATCACTTTAGGCCGATCAGCCTTTGCAATATCACTTATAAAGTCATTACCAAGTGCTTGGCGCGCCGTCTCAGACCGCTGATGAAGTCCCTAGTCCAATCCACCCAGGCTAGTTTCGTCCCGGGTCGTCAGATTTCAGATAATATTATCATTCTTCAGGAAATTATCCATTCTATGGAACATGATAAGGGCCGAGCCAAGAGGATGGCGCTCAAAATCGATCTGACGAAAGCTTATGACAGAGTTCGGTGGAGTTTCTTGGAGGATACTTTAAGGCTGCTGGCTTAACTCCCTCTGTTTGTAATCTGATTATGGCTTGCGTTACCACAACCAGATTTCGTATCCTTTGGAACGGCGGACTCACAAGTCAATTCACCCCACAACGTGGGATTCGCCAAGGTTGCCCTCTGTCTCCCTTTCTGTTTACTCTTTGTATGGAACGTCTCAGCCATATGATTGCAGATGCAGTTACTGAAGGCAGCTGGAAACCTGTTTCTCTGTCTCGAGATGGTCCGAAGATTTCACATCTGTTCTATGCGGATGACTTGATTCTTCTCTCGGAGGTGTCGATTTCCCAAGCTGAGGTCATCATGCGCTGCTTTGGCCGATTTTGTGACATCTCTGGCCAATCTATCAACAAAGATAAGTCTGCCCTCTTCTGCTCTAAAAATTCTAATAGACAGTTGGATGCAGGTATATCTTCTGTCTTAGGGATTCCTCTAACCCAGGATCTTGGTCGTTACCTGGGCGTTCCAATATTGCACGGCCGAGTTACTAAGTCGACCTACTCGGATATTCTATCTCGGATGGATGCGAAACTTGCGGGATGGAAAGGCAAAACTCTAAGCCTTGCTGGCCGAGTTACCCTGGCGCAGTCTGTTCTGGCTGTTATTCCGTCCTACGCTATGCAGACTTCCCTCCTTCCTATTGATACCTGTAATGAAATTGATAAACGCATTCAGAGCTTTGTTTGGGGCTCGTCGGAGGAGGGAAGGAAAATCCATCTTTTGAAGTGGGAACAGATTTGTGAGCCGAAAGAGAAAGGAGGCCTCGGGTTACGACAAGCACGTACCCTGAACCTTGCTTATATGACTAAACTTGCTTTTCTTTGTTTTCAGAAACCTGATCTGCTTTGGGTTCGTGTTCTCCAAGGGAAGTACCTCAGAGAGTCAGCTCAAGGTTATACTCAAGCTAATAGATCGTCCCAATCGAACACGTGGAAGGGTATTTGCCAGGCTTGGCCCTCGATGATGTGCGGGGCGAGAGCTGGGATCCGAGATGGAATGCATACTTTCTTTTGGAATGCTAGATGGCTAGACTCGGGTATCATCCTGGCAGATTGGGCAAACGAACATGACCTGGATTTCAACCCCGCAAAATGTGTTGCTGACTTCGTGGATAGTAATGAGGGGTGGGATGTAGACAAACTTAATCGGGTGCTTCCAAGCGAGATTGTGAATCAAGTTATTGGCCGATCTCCGCCTAGAGAGGACCTGGGCCCCGACAACTGGATCTGGGGCGAGAATTCTGATGGCAAATTCTTGATCGGCTCAGCATATACTCTTATTTCGGGGCAAGGCGTTCGTGACGTCCCTATGAACGTAATGAAGATTTGGAAGTGGGGTGGCCCCAATCGTGTCAAATTCTTTCTCTGGCTTGTTATTCACGAACGCTTATTAACCAATTCTAAACGAGCTCGGCGTCACCTTTCTGGCTCAGCTAGTTGTGCTTTTTGTGGAGATCAAACTGAGTCAGTTAGCCACGTTCTTAGAGACTGCCTAGCTGCTGATGGGGTCTGGCGGAAACTTGGGTTTGTTGGAGCTACTCAGAGCTGGAGGAGTCCGCTCCATGTTTGGCTTACTGAGGAGCTTCACAAAGATCGAGGTACCCTGTTCGGCGTGACTGCGTGGATGATCTGGAAATCCAGAAACGAGAGGGTGTTCTCCAATGTACATGTGATGACAGATCAGGTTGCCCTTAGGTCGTTGAGATGGACGGATGCAGTGACCGAGGCTACTTGCCGAGATGCCAGGTGCTTTGGAGATCGCAGGGAAAGGCGCTGGGAATTTGTGGCTTGGGAGCCAGGCCCATTGGATGGTGTTACTGTCAACACAAATGGGTCTCATAACCCCTCTCTTAACAGAGCTACGGCCGGAGGGATCATCAGGAATACCGAGGCCAGAGGCTTGGTTACGCTTAATCTGGGGCAATGCTCTATAACCAGAGCAGAGATTAGAGGTGCTATTGCAGGTCTTGAAACGGCCTGGAACTTTGGCTTCCGGAATGTGGAGTTGCAGACCGACTCCCAAGTTGTAGTCTCCTTATTGACAACACCAGGTATCCCCGAACACCAGCATGCTTCTGAAGTGTTGCACTTTCAAAATCTGTGCAAGAGAGACTGGAGAGTTAACATTCGTCATATCTACCAAGAAGCTAACAAGGCAGCCGACTTTTTGGCAAGTCAGGGCTATGACTTCCCTTTCGGCATTCATCTTTTCCCTTTTTATGATTGTAATTTTGGCCATATCCTGCGATATGATTGTCTTGGAGTTTCGGAACCACGTCTGATTTCAGTTGATATTTAAGGCGCGTGACGCCGTTTTTCTTAAAAAAAAAAATTGGTTCTTCTTGTACCGGATCCATCCCAAATTAAAGCACAGACGCCGCGTTTTAATGGGAAAAATATAATTATACTTCACCAGAAAAACAAAATGCAAAAAACAGAAAAAGGAAAATAGTAAAGAATAAAAAAAGACGAGAGAACGGGGATTGAACGAAGGTTTTTGGAGAAGAAGGGTTTGGGAGTGAAGAGAATAGCCGCCGCTTATCGCCGCCGACGTCAGCTCCTCGTCGATCTTCCTCTATAGACGCCTCTAAAATTGAAGCCGTGAGGCGAGAAGCTTCATTGCTAAGTCGATCCATCAGTGTAAGGCAGCATTTCCCTAGACCGTCAATCGCTGCTCGTACTTGGAATTCGCCGGATACAATTTCTCCCTCTTAACGTGAACGTAAGGTACCAGATATTTTTCTCCGTTATCGATTGCTAAATTTGTTTATTGATCTAGTATTCGCTCATTATCTTTCGTTCTCTTCCGGAATCTCATTGCGAATTGACTATTTCCCCCTTGCGACAGAGGATAAATCAATTATTACGATGGCTTATCTTCAACACGGGAGAAGTGCCCTGCGGCAAATTGTTAGAAGAACCAATCTTAGGAGCTCCGATTCCGCATTACCTCCGTTGATATATGCTTGTCAGGGAATTCGGTTTAGGAAGCTAGAGGTTATTCTAACATCGGTACGTTCTTTCATTCGATGCACTTGACTTCCGAATCTCCATTGTTTGGATTTCATTGTGGAATCAATCAATTACTGATACTGAGTTTGAATCTTCCAGAACATAGAGAAGCTTGGTAAAGCAGGTGAAACAGTAAAGGTTGCTCCTGGATATTTTCGCAACCACCTGATGCCTAAATTGCTGGCTGTTCCTAATCTTGACAAGTTTGCTCATCTAATCAGAGAGCAGCGCAAGGTTTTCCAACTCTTGTTTCTCATTCATGGTTCTGCAGTAATTCTTCATTTGCAATCGACTCTTGTTTGATGCAATACCCTCTAGATGCTAGTTGTGCATTTTGCTTTGAAATTGGCTGATTGAATCTGTTGTTTGCGTGATGATGAACTCTGGTGATAGGGTCCTTGGTTCATGCTTTGATGATAAACATATGTTTTTCGTTTTCCCAACTTTATTTTCAGATGTACCAGCAAGAGGAGGAAGAAGAGGTTAAGAAGGTGGTTGATGAGACGAAGGAAGATCAGATGAAAGAATTCGAAACAGCTGCAAAACGCCTAGATAAATCCCGTGTGGTATGTTCTGCATCTTTTGACAGTTCTTGTCCATTGCACCTGGAAGTGTACTATTGTTTACGTATCCGTCTATATTGCAGACATTTAGGGTGGGAATTGATTCTCAAAAGTTCAAAGCTCGTGCCTCAAAGGATGAACCGGTTGTAATTCATGCACCAGTGACGAAGGAGGACATTGTAAAAGAGGTATACCACTTCTCTCACTTAAGAAACGTTTGTGCATTGTGTTTCCATAGCTGTGGACCATTCTGATTTGAATATCCTTACAGGTTGCAAGGCAGCTTAATGTGCTTATCGATCCAGACCACCTTCATCTGCCTACACCATTGACAACATTTGGGGAGTATGAGGTTCCCTTGCGTCTGCCGAGGTCAATTCCATTGCCAGAAGGGAAAGTGAACTGGACCCTGACTGTTAAAATCAGGGGCAAATAGAGGGCATCTGCTCTAAAGATTAAATCATAGGCAGATAATTTGATGGAGATGCAGCTGTTGGGTCTGCGTTGCTGCAAGTCATTGGATGTTGCAGCTTTTTGTTTATGTCCCATATGTTTCCTCAAATAATTAGATTGAATTTCAGATGAATTCCTAGTAAGTGTAGGATACAGTCAGTACGTACGTGCTGAATGGTTTTGATTGAAACTCCTTTGCCCTTTGGGGCTTGGTGCTGGTTCTTTAGAAAAGATTTGACATTTTGAGTTCTAAGAAAGTTTGATTGTGTAATTTTCCGTTCCATCTTTAGTCTTCGTGACGTTAATTAATGTGCATTCAATACACAATGTTAACTTTAATTGCGTTTTTAATTGGGAATATAAGTATATTTATGATTAGATAGGATGAAATTGACGAATAAATTTGTGGTTTTAAAATTCTTCGTATTTCACTATACTCTTTGTGATACCTCTGCAATTTACCTCCCTAACCAACTTTTCATCTCCTACCTCCGATATTTCTCTTTATTGGTGTGTTTGTGTCCAGATTTAATGTTAAAAAGACGAAATTTGAATCGGAAGGACCAAAACAGTAAAGTATTCAAAATAGGAGGAGGTAGAAAGAGCGATTTATAATGTAGAGGGCTATTTGTTATTTTCTCCTAATTAATTAATTTTGTTTTTGGTAGGAAGACAAAACAAAGAAAGATTACAAAGACCGTAGCACCAACCGTGGTTGGGATGATCTGAGGCGATCATAGGTGCTCCAACGCACCACCACCGGGTCCAAAGCCTCAACCATGTGAGTGCCAAAAGGAAGAGTATGACCTAAGGCCGCTAGAGAGTCCGCCAAGAAATTGCCCTCTCTGTAGGTATGTTGAATAACCACCGTCCAATCCCATCAAATCATGCCTTAAAGATGCTCACCAAACTCGCATGCTGATGGTCCAAGTTACCCTCCTGTTGAAGAATCTTAACTGCACACATGGAATCAGTTTGAATCTCTAGCAACCTCACACCATAGTCCCATGTCAACTTCATACCTTTGATGATACCCCGAATCTCGGCCCGAGTGATAGAACAACTCCCCATATTCATGCTGAACACCACAGTAATATCTCCAGTAAAGTTTCGTACCGCCCCGCCTGCACTAGCTGCTCCATGAATAGAGCGGGCACCATCTGTGTTCAGAGTATACCAAGGTGGAGCAGTTGGTTGCCAAGCAATATCTTGGACCACTTTCTCACTTGGATTAAGGGATCGTGTTTGAGCTGCCTCCTCAAGGGCAGAAGTAACAGTTTGATTCCAGAACTGGATCCACTACAACAAAACCAGGCTACAGAGGCACACCGTATTTGCCTCTATAGAGTTTTAGAGGCAGATAGCTTAAGTGCCACCAACGCTCCTGTCGCTAAAGGTCTTTTGAGGCAAATACGGTGGCACATATTATCTGCTACTAATTGAAGAATTAGTGGCAGATATAATTGTTGGTAATTACGTCTTTAAACAACCACTTATCTGCCATCTTAGCCACCTTTTAGAAGCACTTATTTTTGTTGCTGGTAAATCTTTTTAGAGGCATATATAATATATTTTTAAAAAGAATTTACTCCTACCAGGATATTTCCTTTATTGGACTCTTCCACTATTTTACATATATTATTTTCTACTCTTTTGCTATCTACGGAGTTCGAAACCGGGTGATTCAAGGAAATGTGCTAAGTTCTTAGTTCTTAGTTCTTATCACTTGGCTCAAGAGTACTTACTGATATTTTTTGCGTAATTTTTAAATATGAACTCTATAACTCAATGATACGTAGAAACTATGCAAAGAAAAAGAAATGAAAATTGAAAAAATGAAATTTTTTCTTACTCATTATTAGAAAAGAAAATCGTTAGCTTTATTATATGTATATAATTAATTATATAGTATCTAACATTTATCTACACAAAATAGTACAAAGTTTACAAGTTATCTACCTTTACAATTTTTTTTTTAAAAGTAATCGAAATCTTATTCATCAACTCTCATGAGAAATCAAACAACACTCCAACAAAGTCTCATCTAGCCAAATCGGATGGCTATCACCCACAAACGGCGACATGCAAAAGGTGTCATTTGTAAAAGGACACCTTTACAAATTTTAATCATTCAACATATAAAGATAGATCAATTATCTACCTCTAAGCTAATCATACAACTTATAGAGGCAATTGACACCTTTACAAATTTTAATCATTCAACATATAGAGATAGATCAATTATCTACCTCTAAGCTAATCATACAACCCATAGAGATAATTGTAAATTATCTGCCTCTAAAAAATTTAATTCATACAACCTATAGAGGCAGTTTTAAATTATCTGCCTCAAAAAGAGTTTTTTTTATAAGACAAAAAATTATAGAGACAGTTATAAATTATCTGCCTCTAAAAGATGTAATCGTATGACTTATAGAGGCAATTATAAATTATCTGCCTCTAAAACTATAAAAATTATTTATTAATTTTAAAATAAATAAATAAAATACAATTAGAGACAAATATTTGCATCTATAGAGGCACATATAGTATTTGTTCTTTAAAAGTATGTTTAGAGACAAATATTATATGTGCCTCTATGTATCTGCCTCCGTAGCCAGGTTATGTTGTAGTGATCTGACTAATAATACTATCCGGAGTAGGCTTGGAACTTTGGAAGGTCCTTTCATTGCGGTTCCGCCAAAGGTTCCAGCATGCAAGCCCAAAGAGAACCTTCCAATTTGAGCTCTTCAAGTTACTACACCACCAATTCTCGAAATTCTCGGTCATGAAGGAATTACACTGTCCAAGTGATAATAAACGACGCCACACATCCACTGCAATAGGGTAGGATCGCATAACATGTTCCACAGTTTCAGCCACGTTACCACAAAGAGTACAAGCATCTGTATCAGTCAAGTGTCGTCGTCTTCGTTCTTTGTTGGTCATGAGCCTATCATGGTAAGCAAGCCACATGAAGTGTCGAACCTTATTAGGTCCCGGCCACGACCAGATCCTCTTCGAATAAGCCTTCCTCCGTACCAATGCCCTCTCTCATAATTAAATAAGACTTATATAATGTAATTAATGTATTACAACCGGTTTGTTTGTGTCCACAAATTATAAGTAAAAAGGAAAATGAACACTTCTGAAGGAAAAAAAGGAATTTGATCGTTAAATCAGGTATGAGGCTAAGCTTTTGCCTTTTGGCGCTCTGATCCTCTTATCCCTAAATTTCACCACCGAGTTACAACTCCTTCATCCCTGACTTGGTTGGTCGAACTCACCCCACACTCCATCAATGGCTCTATTAGGGCCACGCCAGCTCGAACCATTCCTACCGACCAAGCAGCAACTTGGTCACTTCTCCACCACCAGCTCCGGCAGCCGTTTCTCCAGACCCACCACCGCTAACATACTCAACACACCTCGACATAACCCTTTTCCAGTTCATCAATCCATCAGAACCCTTCGTTGCTCAGCCATCGCCATAGACGCCCCTTCTACTCTCACCGATGTCGCCGGTGTCAGGTGGGTTTCACTTCACTCCAGGGCGCCCGTGAGGAGATGGAGGATGATATCGTCATCCGATCCGACGGCGGCCATGACGGATTCTCTTTCGCCGCTGTTCTCGACGGCCATGGCGGCTTCAATTCCGTTAACTTCCTCAGGTACAAATTGGTGTGTTTCTGTTTTGTACCGATTGAGATTTCGCCCTAAAAAGTCCGATCGGGTTCTCGATTTTTCAATTTGATTGATTATAGGGATGAATTGTACAAAGAGTGTTTGGCTGCTCTACAAGGTGGGTCGCTATTAAATGGGAAAGACTACAACGCCATTAAAGAGGCTCTGGAATCTGCATTCGTCAATGTTGATTCGAAATTATTAACCTGGTATGTGTACTTTGTTTTGCTTATTCCCCTCTTGAAGTGGATGATAAAACTGAAGATTAATTTAGATAGTGTTTCTGTTCTGTGTTGATGAAGGCTTGAAATGAATCATGCCGAGGATGAATCCGGTTCTACTGCGACTGTCGTGTTTATTGCAAGTGATAGGCTCATCATTTCCCATATCGGTGACTCCAATGTGGTTAGCATTTCATTTACATTTGATTATCTGTCATCAAATATCCCGTAAGATAAAGAATTCGAGATGCTTATTGATCGAATAGGAGATATTTCGATAGAGGTTTCTAATTCCTTGTAAGGGTATATTCATTGGTGTAGGTATTGTCTCGTTCTGGTAAAGCAGAAGTGCTGACTGATCCTCATCGTCCTTATGGAAGCAACAAGAGTTCCCTTCAAGAAATCAGAAGAATCCGGGAAGCAGGTGGATGGGTGTGTGTGTTTTTTCTGCGCTTAACTTTTTTATCCCTTGATTACTCAACACTTTTCCGAATACATTTTACTCTGATACCAGAATGATATTTTGCCTATTGTTTGTGATCAGAAATGATTACCTTCTTCCTGATTACAAACTAGAGTCACGGTTTTGTTTCGCTCTTATCATTTTGCTGTATTCCAGTTTTGCTTCAGTTTTCCCTTCATGTGATCTCTCTTGAACATTACTGCAGCGGTAGATACTGAGATGTAGCCTTGTATTACATTGGAAACATTGCAAACTAGTTCTTATGTTTAGTTCAATGCCTGTAGATCAACAATGGGAGGATTTGCGGTGACATAGCTGTATCACGTGCATTTGGTGATATGCGGTTCAAGACAAAGAAAACTGAGTATATCCAATTCACTTCTTGATATGGTTAGTTTGTCAATCATATGTATGCTTTGGAAACCTTCATTTTGATTGTTTATATGGTTGGTGCATATGAACAGGATGTTGCAGAAAGGAGTCGAGGAAGGACGATGGACAGAGAAGTTTACTTCTCGGTATTAGCTTTCTTCATGCTATTCTAGTGGTTTTATTTTCTTCAGACCTTGTTGTATTCTAACTATGTGGACAGAATATATACTGAGTGAGATCTGGCTATTCACGCCAATATTATAAGTTAGTGTTTGCCTGCATGGTCTTATAGGCTACGTGTCCCCTCTAAATGACTTTTTCTGAGCTGGATTGCAATTGCTGATTGCAAATACGTCCATGTATAAACTTCATTGCATTTGTGCATGTCACCAATCAAAGGATAATTTCAATTACCTTCTATTAAGTAGATAGACTGAAGCATTTAATGATTCCATCATTGATCATGTATAGCTCATTGTCTGAAAAAAGAAGATAGCTCATAGCACTGGACATCAGTTCTCCTAATCGAGAAAATTAGTAGGCTATTCAACTGTGTTGCATTTGGATCAGAAAGTGAAATCCTTGGTGCTGTGACAGAGTGCAGTTCAATGGAGACTTGGTTGTTGCATCTCCAGATATTTATCAAGTGACATTGGGTTCAGATGCAGAGTTCATACTACTAGCATCTGACGGCTTATGGGACTACATTAAGAGGTGTGGTGGATGTTCATACTTGGACTTCATACAATTTTGCAACTATCAGAAATAGTAGCGAAATTACGATTTTATTTCCCTTTTCTGTGATTCAGCTCAGATGCGGTTCAATTTGTTAGGGATCAACTTAAGCAGCATGGAAATGTCCAGGTAACCTTAATGCTTCGTTTCTAACAACAATTTGAAGATGCAGCAAGTCATTATACATAATTAATTATGTACTTCAAATTCTGACTTCAGGTAGCTTGCGAAGAACTTGCAAGAACAGCTCTGGTAATAAAATCATGCATTTATTATCTTTGTTTATGTTTAACATAGAATGAACATTCACCAATCTCAGCCTAATCATAATATAAGAGGTCTCTTATGTTTCTCAGGATCGACGTTCACAAGACAACATTAGCATCATCATTGCTGATCTAGGGTATGAACCTTAACTGACCTTTATCACGTTTGACATTTCGCCGTTGAACATCTTGGTAGCTTTTCTGAGAAACGATAACTTCCGTAACCAAACAACAGAAAACAGGGAAGTGGAAGTTCTTGTTGAAGTTGAAAATGATCCAGTTTTTGGCTTTTGAACTTATGAAACAGGAGGACAGATTGGCAAACTGTGCCAGTGCAGCAGAAAAATGTGGTCTTTGAACTAGGCCAAGCATTTGCTACCATTGGCATCGTTTCAATTGGAATATGGATGACATCTTTGCTCTCTTTCTAGATCAGAAGGATCCTAGATATGTATATAAAGAAGAAGAAAAATCAAGATAGACTTGTACATGTTTTCCTTTAATGTAAAGTAGATATATCACATTGCAGCTGCATTCTGATGCATTATTAGTTCAGACAGCAAAGATAGATTATCAGCAGCCACACATCACCTCTCTGTTCGACTAGTTTCGTTTCGGTTTCTCTGTTTCTTACTGAGGAACGAACATTAGGTTTACCCGCCAACCCGTCAATGCTCGACCCTCGAAGTGGGTTGGGTTGGCCACCAATTGAGTGGTTGCTTTTAGTAGTGCAGCTATGGGTGCGCACCTTGCAGTTTGACTGGTATGAGCCAAAACAGTAATTATGGGTCATTTTCAATCATCTTTTGTAATTGAAGTGGACTATGGACTATGATGCAGGCAGGCAGGCAGAAGCAGAGAGCACCAAAATGAGTAATGGGTAGTATTGAGTTGAAAACAAAGAGAGAAGAAGAAGTGGATCTGGAAATTGGTGGCATCTTTGTAACCTCTGTTTGTGAGTGTATTGGTGGGTAGTCAAACTTATGAGATTGATAAGATAATAGTGGGACAAGGATGAAAAGACGTAATATTAATAGAATGCCAAACTTGACCAAAAACAATGCTTATTTGCTTTTACCTTTTATGGATCAGAAAGTAGCCATTACCCTTTTCAACCAAACCGAATCAAAATTTAGCTCTCTTGGCCAAACCATCGTATTTCAACAAACTATCTGTCGGGGGAAATTTTGCGGAGTTTATTGAAAACTTCGTAGTAGTTTACCGTTAGGAGGAGCTGCGTTTTTGTGTTTCAGATATTAAGAGTTTTTGATTGTTTTCAAAATGGGTCCAAAAATACTGGTGATCATCTAAGTATGGGTCATGTAACAGCGTGGTCACCCAACTATGTTTTGTAACAGCGTGGTCACCTAAGTTTGTAAATCATAACCGACAAGCATCTCCGATGATTTTTCACCGAATCTCCTGTGAATTTTCTAGCTCAGAGGGCAACATCAACCAACAAAATAATATTGTTAACATGGAGAAGATGGAATAAAAATATTTTGTTGTTGATGTGACCTTCTGAACTGGCAAATTCACTTGAGATTCGGTAAAAAATTGACGGAGATGCTTGTCGGTTACGATTTACAAACTTAGGTGACCACAATGTTACAAAACATAGTTAGGTGACCACTCTGTTACATGACTCATACTTAAGTGACTGCTAGTGTTTTTGACCCTTTCAAAATGTGTATTTTGAGAAATTCTACATTTATTAGAAATTTTGACTTCACCAAACATAAGAATGGATCTCAGAAATTTTTCCTATTATTTTCTTTACTAAACATACATACCAAACAAGATAATCTAACATCCTCCAATATTGAACAAAGACTTTTCCAACATTCCCCTATTCTCATATGTTCTCTAATTCCCAATCCCCTATATCAAACCACGTGTCGAGTTGGGGATAAGTTCTTAAGAGCAATTATTAAATGAAAATAGTAATATTGCACTCACTTTGTCTGCAGAACTAAACAAACAAACCAGGAATTTCATCTTTTGTTTATCATCTGATGCTGATAGACACACGATGAAAGGTGCGAGAGATAATAGAGACTATCGAGTTGGTTTTATTGTTGTTATCATTGATGAGAGAAGGGGTTTCATTTCATAAAACTTGGAGTCTCAAATAAGTACGGTGTCAAAAAAAAAAAAAAAAATACGGTGTCACATACCCTCTCCTAGGAACTCAACGTCCTCGTTAATATTTTCTCCACTATCGTTCAAGAAAGACGCAGAGATGCTTCGATACCACTTGTAACACCCCAACATTTTCCAACAATATATTGTCCGCTTTGGACCTAAGCCCTCACGGATTTTCTTTTGGGTGTAACATGGTGACTTTATGTGAGGTCACTCATCTCTGCACTGCTCCAACCTGAGCATGTTTAACTTTGGAGTTCTTAAAAGAACTCCTCATTTACACCTCAAAACGCGTCTTGTCAGTTAAGGTTGAACTATTCCTCATATCCCATGGATCTCTCCCGTGCTTTGTCGATATAGAATTTGCCTAAGATGTCATAAATAGTCTTATATATTGGGGACTAAAGTTTGCATTCACCTAAAGTTTGCACAGTTCCATATGACCTTGTGCAAGTGAATTGATTATATAATTGGGGACTAACAAGATTCGATGACAAAACTTTTTGATCAACAACTCTGATACTGAATACAGGTTTTGTAGTTTTGGGACAGGTACATATTGGGAAGCATGTACCGTGAGTAGCAAAATGTCGAAATATGTCCATATATACATTACATTTCAATAACTCAAATTGTCGATAGAAGTTCAATACCGATATATAAAAATAGATTGAAGATATAAAATATAAATAACCATTTGGTTGCTTCTCTTATTATCATATATATCATAGTACATGGTAAATAATAATCAAATCACTAGAAGCAACAACTCTTTATGAAGAGTAAAATACTAAAGTACTAAGTTCATTCAATCTCTCAAAATCCTTCCTCTTCCTCTCATGCAATTATTTTTAAGACTCAATTTGGGATATACATACATCCATCCATATATATGGCCTATTTGAAAAACCTCTAATGAGTTATTAAAATAATTAATAGTGATTATTAATTAATTAACTAGCTATTAAATCATTAATTTTTGTAATTTCAAGGTTTCTGCCGGATCTACCCCTGCGAGGATCATGTCTGGAGTTAGCTCCAGTTTCATCATAGTCTGCCAAATCTGTCATTAGTATCTTCCTACCCACCTTGTAATAGACTGGAGGATTTGGATTCATCATGATCCCTTTTTTGGAGCCCTCGAGCACCATGCCTGCATCTCACATAATTGAAAACAATAATCAACTTTAAGCTCGTTTGGTTGATGGAGTTGGGTTCGGGAATTAGGTTTCAATTCCCGGTCCACTAGGAATTGACCCAAATAATTACATTACAATTCTTAGTGGATCGGGAATTAAAACCCAATTCTATCAACCAAATCACCCTTTAGCTTATCCAAATTATCAAAATAAAACAAAGGGTTCGCTCAACCATGAGATACAAGTGATTGTCAAGGAATGTTATATAAAGGGAAAATAGCACTTTAGCCTTTTTATTTTGCCAACTTAACAAATAATCTCTTACACTATAAATTATTTTTTTACCCTTCTTACTTCAACCACTTAATTTGTCATCCTTCCGTTCCAACTTTCATCTTTGTGACATTGATTGATGCACATTTCGTACACTACATTAGCTACAATAGTCATGTACTAGCTTACTAAACATTTTTAAATTGGCAATATAAGCGTTACCCAATTAAGATGAAATCGACGAATAAATTAAAGTGTGGTTTTAAAATTCTTTGTATTTCACTATACTCTTCCTGATACCTCCCCAATTTACCTCTCTGGCCAACTCTACGTTTCCTACCTCCAATATCTCTCTCCGTCGATGTGTGAATGTGTTTAGATTTAATGTTAAGAAGACGAAAGTTGAAACGGAAAGACCCAAACAACAAAGTAGTCAAAGTATGAGAGAGTAAAAAAAACGATTTATAGTATAGTTGGCTACAGGGGCCAAACTAGGAGGAGTCAAGCCAAGCCCCGACTCACCCCAATTTCGATCCAGAGCGTTGAATTCGAGTATAAATTTGTGATTTTTTCAAATTCGCCTCAATTTTGTATTAGTTCAACTCAGTCCAGCTAGCATCACCATTCATTAAATCCTAAACTTCACCAATCGTGTAATCACAATTTCAGAGAACTATATGTATCCATAACTAAAAAAAGATAGAAAGAAATAATACTAACCTCCTGAAGTTGAAGATGAACAGCAGCTAGTGAAGATGCAAAGGTAGAGCAGAAGAAAGGTAGTGAGCAATCTATGAGTTTCTGTAGCCATGAATTCAGATTATGCTTATATGGGCCTCAGTGATCAAAAGCTGTTTTGATTTTCAGAGTTTAGTAATATTTGTATGAGAAGATGATCAAGAATAGAGTAGGGATATAAAGCTATGGTGTTACAAATGAATTGTGGGGGAAAGGGCTTAGCCCCTTTTTATATGTAAGATTTTGGGTAAAAAACGTTATTGTTCACCTAAGTTTGGGGTTGTAACAACATGGTCATCTAACTTCGTTTTATAACATACCACTCACTCACCTATGTTTAAACAAGGTAATCAAGCAATAATTTCGGCCACTTTTAATGAAAGTTCTGGCCAAACTCATAGTTAAGCGTGCAACATCATCAAACATTATATTTCGTAATCTCCTCGGTTGAACCCTCAAAATAAATCGAGCCAACTCAAAAACCAAATCAATTCCTACAAAAATGGTTGACCCAAACATAAGTGAATTCTCTGTTTCAAAACGAAGTTAGGTGACCACGGTGTTACAACCCCAAACTTAGATGACCGTCAAAGTTTTTGACGGAATATTTTGGTAGTGGAATTGAAGGGAATGCCTCCCAACAGTTGAGAGCAAAATGTGATACATAGGTAGGTTAATCTATGGAGTGCATATTACCCACTATATATTGCTACAGAATGATGACGATATGCATTAGTTAAATTGATTTGATTCAACCCCTTTTTATATGATATATGTGCCAAGAAATTCTAATGTGAAAGTCAACTATACAGCCACCCATTTCAGTAACATCAAATTAAAAAGGAGAAAATAGCATTTTGCCCTCTCTGCTTTGCCAACTTAACCGATAATCTTCTATACTATAAGTCGCTCTTTTTACCCTCTTCTATTTTGATCAATTTTATCGTTTGGGTCCTTTCATTCCAACTTTCGTCTTCGTGACGTTAATTGATGTGCATTCAGTATATCATGTTAGCTAGCGGATCTAGGGGTGGGGATCCCCAGGCCACGACCCACCCACTTCCGAGTCTAGAACTGCTAAACTATATATATTCTAACTAGCATATTTTCGGCCCGTTGGCCGATATGTTATATAACTTATATTTTAATTTTATATTTAATATAATTTTTAGGCATTTTATTTAGTCTAATTAGTAAAAAATGTTTATTTTATAATCATAGATTTAATATTATGTTTAATAAATTGTAAATTAACAAAATTTTTGAATTGAATAATTAAAATTAAATGAACACTCAATGGGTCAAATTAGTTAACATATTACATAGTGGAGAAATTAAATAGTTTAAAGTAAGAAATATAGAAATAAACTTTAATTGAAAAGTGAGTTGCACATTATCTTTGAAAATATACACTAATAAATTAAATTAAACTAAGTTAAATGGAGAATTTTACTTTTTTCCTAAACTTCATCATGTTAAAAATATTTGGAATTTTATTTATTAATTACTTAATTTATTGAATATTTTTATTTTTGTGGAGATTTATTGAATAATTTAAAATGAGAAGAAATAAAATAATATGATAGGTAAGTATCCTATTATTAAGGAGAGAGTTTTAAATTATATCTCTAATTTTAAATGTTCATATAATAGCTAGATAATTCGTTATAAAATACTAAAAGTATATTATATTTAAATTGAATATTTTGATAAATTATATGATATTTTTTATATGACTAATTTTAACTACATACTAAAAATAAAATAGGTCAGTTTATGATCACTGCAAAGGAGAAAATATACATTAGAATTATACTTTTTATTCAAACAAAATTTTCAAATGAGTGATGTCCTCCAAACCAGTATGCATTCAACTTTTTTACCAACAAAAGTAAGTTCAAGATAAATGGAAAAAAATTCGAAGTCTCTCGAAACATTTGGAAAAAAATAAAGTTGAGACTAAAGAAGCCATCACTATAAAAACAAATTGAGGAATAGTTAAACATAAAGAAAATTGGAACCTAAATTGGCCCATTATAAACTTAAATGAATTTGGAAATAAGGATCATGATATATGAATATATTTAGGTTTAATATGCCTAATTCAAACTAAACAACTCGACCAATACTCTAAATTTGTTAATAGTTAATGACATGTAACATGTTTTACTTACGGTCTCATGACTCATACTCTTATACACTCATGATCTCTCTCACCATTGATCTTACTAATACACAACCTTATTTATTTAGTTTTCTTTTGATCAATAAATATATTAATCAAAAAATAATTCTCTTAAATTTTCATGATTTTTTTTATAATTTATGCAGCTTGATCGATGATCAAATTAATTAACAACTTACCAACTTTGAGTCATTCAAATAATTTACCAACAAATTCAATTCAAGACAAATGAAAAAAAAAATTGCAACTCCCTTAAAGCATTTCCAAACAAATAAAGTCGAGATTAAATAATATATCAATGTAAAAAACTATTTTTAGGAATATTTGAAAATGATGAAAAATGATTGGCCTGTCAAAACTTAAAAGAATTTTGAAAATAAAAATCATATTATATGAGTGTATTTAGGTTTAAGGCCTAATACATAAATTTAGCCAAACCTTTGGCAATTATATCAATTCTAGCCACTTCTATAGAAAATCCCAAATCAGCCATTTTAATCATTTTCGTTAACTTTTTCATCCAAGTTAACGGAAATTCAATTCACCAAAATTAGGTGTCAGCTGACATGGCAAAATTTTGCCACATCACAATTTTTACAATAATTAGAAAATTAAAATGAAAACACTCATAATCCTCTCTCTAACTCAATAGTCAGCCCAGCCCAGCCCCACCTCTATTCACATCGGCCCTTGCCCTCCTCCACCTCGCCACCACCACACTAACTCCGACTCGCCGCCGCCACCACCTCCATAATCCATCTCGTGTCTCTCTCCTCCTCGTCATTTTCTTGTTGTCGCACTCCTCCTCCGGTAAACAAACCCTACCCCAATTCTTTCTTCAACCTCTCCTTTCTGCAGTCCTCAGTCAGATCCAACCCAATAAAAAAAATCCATAAACAAAAATACCTAAAATCAGAAGAACAAGAACTACTTCTGGATGCTGCACTTTATAGCTTTATATCAAAGTTACAGAGAAATATTTCATTTGTAAGTTTGAATATGGATTTCTGAGTTGGGATTGAACGCTGCCGCCTAAAAGGAAGGTTTGTCAAACCCAGTATCGTAAATCAAACCCAGAAATAGCAAAGCACAGGTCCTCAGTCAAATCAATGTTTCAGAATGAAAAGAGGAGAGGGAAAATCTTGTTTTCGAGTTTCCGATTGAAAACACGATAGGGAGAATCGTGCTTTCCGATAAAACCCTAGCCTTGATGGGGGTTTTCCAATTTCGGCGGCGGCCACGATGACATGGAAAAAGATTTGTTCTTCCAGGAGAAACTTGGCAGAGTCGAATCTAGACCTCCGACGAGGAGCATTCAAGATGAATTCCCCAATAGGAACGATAGTAATCGAGCAGCTACTCATAGATCCATCGGGGAATGGAATCGACGGGATCGACGGGAAGGAGGGGTGAAGATGGGGAGACGTTTGTTAACGTCGAGGAGTTCTTTAAAATAATTAATGGTTTAGTTATTTTAATTTAATTTTGGTTTATTCATATTATTTTTTACATTTTTATTCGTATTTTATATTAAATTTAAGTTTTAGATGATGATGTGGCATTTATTTGACCGGTCAAATGGATGCCATGTTAGCTATCTTTTCCACGTCATTAACGGTGTTACAAAACTAACGGTCAATTAAGTCAACGGGATATATTTGACACAAAAATTAAAAGTTTGGTCTAAATAGTGTCATCAAAATAGAAGTGGCTAGAATTGACATAATTGTCAAAGGTTTGGCTAGATTTGTGTATTAGGCCTAGGTTTAATGAATATGTCCAATTTAAACTTGACTCAACTCGATCAATACTCTCAAATTTTAATAGTTAATGACATTTAACCTATTTTACTTATGATCTCATAACTCATACTCTTATACACTCATAACATCACTTACCATTGATCTTACTATGTAGAATCTTATTTCTTCAAATTTCTCTATATCAATAAATATATTAATTGAAAATTTATTCTCTTAAATATTCATAAATTTTTACAGTTTATGTAGGTTGAACCTTGATCAATTTAACTAATGACTTACCAAACTTGGAGTTCTTCAAATAATTTACCAACATAATTAATTTCAAGATAACTTTCTTGAAACATTTCAAACAAATAAAGTCGAGAATAAAGAAATCCAAACTGTAAAACAATTATTTTGAGGAATAGTTAGATAGAATGAAAAATGAAACCTTGATTATATTGGTCTGTTAAAACTTTAAAAAAATGAAAATAAATATCATATTATATTAATGTATTTAGGTTTAATAAATATGTCCAATTCAAACTAACTCAACTTGATCAATACTCTACATTTTTTAATATTTTATGACATGTAACACATTTTACTTACGATACACTCATGACCTTAGTTACCATTGATCTTACTAATGTAAAATCTTATTTCTACATTTGTCTCTAGCCCAATATTAATTGAAAAGTAATTCTCTTTAATATTCATAAATAGTTAAATTTATGCAACTTGATCATTGATCAAACTAATTAATGACTTACCAAACTTGGAGTTTTTAAAATAATTTATCAACAAAATTTCGTTCAAGACAAATGGAATTTTTTTTTTTGCAACTTTATAGAAGCATTTGCAAACAAATAAAGTCGAGATTAAAGAAACAATCACTGTAAAAAATTATTTTGAGAAATAATTAGACAAATAAAAATGAAACATCAATTCCCTTGTTATAACTTAAAAGAATGTGAAATATGGATCATGTTATATAAATGTATTTAGGTTTAATCAATATGGTCAATTCATGCTAAGTCAGCCTAATCAATACTCTGAATTTATTAGTAGTTGATGACTTGTGACATGTTTTACTTACAATCTCATGACTCATACTCTTATATACTCAAGACCTCACTCATCATTGATCTTACTAAGGCCTGACCTTATTTCTTCAGTTTTCTCTAGATCAATAAATATTTTAATTGACAAATAATTCTCTTAAATATTCATAAATTTTAAAATTGAAGCAATTTTATCCTTGATCAAATGAATTAATGACTAACCAAACTTGGAGTCCTTCAAATAATTTACCAACAAAAGTTAGTTCAATACAAATGGAAAACAAAACTGCAACTATAAAAAATAAAAAATTGAAAACTGCAAACAAATAAATTATAAAAAACACCACTATAAAAAATTGAGGAACTGTTAAACATAATGAAAATTGAGAGTTCAATTGGCCCCTTTTTTTTTGACAATAAAACTTTCTGAATATATTCATCACTTATAGTGGGAAAAAGGGATTACAAAGGAAAGCCCAAGGCTCTATCACTCTAAACGGGTAATCCAACTTTCTTGCCCTGTATCGAAAGCTGCTGCTTTGGCAACCTTGTCCGCTAAATGATTAAGGGAGCGTGGGATGAAGGAAATCCTAATTTGAGGGTTTTCATCCAACGTGCGAGACATAATGTGGAGCCAGGCTGCGCATTGCCACGGCCAGGCAGAAGAAACTCTTTCTAAGCGCATCTACCAAGTCAAGGCAATCAGTCTTCACAGTAGTCTCTTCCCCAGTTTGAACTGCCAGCCTGATGCCAAAGAGTAAGGCTTTCGCTTCCGCAACTATGGGTGATGAACAAACAAGGTTTCCCGTGTATCCCGCCACAACTGCTCCATGGTGATCTTCATGATGATCCCATATCCCGCCCTCGGGAGGTTTTGTGAGAAAGAACCATCACAAAGAATCTCCCTACAATTGGCAGGCGGTGGAGGCTGTTGTGTCGGACTGGAAGAAGTGGTGTGTTGCGGCTGTCGATGAATCTTTTCCCATTCAGTTTTCAGACGACGTGAAAGCAGGATCGTGGTGTCGCACACAGGGTCTTTGTCGTTGAAAATCTTGTCATTTCTAGCTCTCCAAATGTTCCAAAGCATAGCAATGCTAAGCAAAGTATCGAAGTTAACATTTTCCTGTTTAGACTCGATTATCCACTTCATAATACCCATTCCTGGAGGAGGTGGTCTAAAGCTCACGAATGTTTTTTCCCACGTCCTCCTAGCATGGCTGCACCTAGACAAACAGTGAGAGATATCCTCCTCTTCATCCCCGCAAATTGGACATAGCGTCGAATCTGCACACTTCCTTTTCCAAAGGTTTTTCTTGGTTGCCATGGCGTTCTGTGTGATTCTCCAGAGGAAAAATTGGTACTTGGGGGGACAAGGGAGGTTCCATAATTTACTCCAGGTCGGGTCCTTTGATAAATACCTATGATTCCTGCCCTCCTCCCTCTCTTGGGTTCTACTACAGTGATAAGCCGACTTCACGGAGAATTTGCCGTCCTTCGAGAAATGCCAGACCCAGTGGTCTTGAATGTCGTGGGGGCCAATCGGAATAGCTTCAATGGTTCTAGCCTCCTCCTCATCGAAAGTCTCCCTAAGTTTCCCTGGGTCCCATTGTTCGTGGTTCGGTGTCATCCAAGTAGTGGGGTTGGAGTCGGTCCCCTCCCTACTACTTAAAATTTTAAATCCATTGGAGCTTGGGATCCATGGGTCTGTGAATGCTTTAATAGAAAGGCCATTCATGAGGTTTTTCCGCGCTCCTAACTGTAGAGTGCTCCTAGCATCGCAAATGCTCGCCCAGATCCATGAGGTCTTGTCACCTTTTCTTGCATCAAAGAAAGTCGTATTAGGAAAGTAAAGGCCTTTCAGGAGCTTTGCCCATTGTTTATCCGGTTCCTGGAGGAGCCTCCATCCTTGCTTCGCGAGCAGAGCCAGGTTGAAAGATCTGAATTCTTTAAACCCCAGACCTCCCATAGCTTTCGGGTGGCAAAGTACCTCGCCATCTCTCCAGTGTATAGTCTTAGAGGTCGAGGTTCCTCCCCAAAGAAAAGCACTCAGCATGGAATTCATGGTGTTAGTGGCTCTTTTTGGCAGGAGGAAACAAGACATAATATAGGTCAGGATGGCTTGGTACACCGATTTCAGTAGCGTCTCTTTGCCTGCATGGGACAGGAGCTGGCTCTTCCACGACTGGCAGAGGTTCTCCATTCGTGTGAGCATTGTTGCCACCATGTCCTTCTTGGATCTTCCCCATTCCGATGGAACGCCAAGGTACTTCCCAAACTCGGGGTTCCGATCAAAACCAAGTCTATCTTTGATGAGGTTCTGGAGGGCCAACGGGGTGTTCCGACTAAAGGTGACTGATGACTTTTGAAAGTTGATTTCATGCCCGGTAATCCGCCCATACTCCTTCATCGTCTTCGTAATCTCAATCGCTTCCGAGACAGAGGCATCACCGAAAAGGATGGTGTCATCCGCAAAGAGGATATGGGTAAGGGTGGGGCATCTAGCATTTAACTTCAGTCCTTTGAGCTTACCTCCATCCACTCCTTTCTGGATGAGGTGGGATAGGGCATTAGTCATCAGGATGAAGAGGTAAGGAGAGATCGGGTCGCCTTGTCTAATACCTCTGGATGGTGTGAAACTTTCAGTCGGACACCCATTCAATAAGATCGAGAACTTCACTGATCGGACGCAGGCTCTTATCCAACTGCACCAGGTCTCGCTGAACCCCAAAGCTTGGAGAATATTATCTAGACATCTCCAGTCCACCAGGTCATAGGCCTTCTTCAAATCCATTTTAATCATCATGTCCCACCTACCGCCTTTCTTAGCCCTATTTTTAAAGTTATGGAGAACCTCATGGACGATAATGACATTGTCTTGGATAGCCCTTTCCCCAGCAAAAGCTGACTGCATCTCCGAGACGATGGTGGGAATAAAGATTTTTAGTCTGGTCGACATAATCTTAGAAATGATTTTGTATTTGAAGTTGCAACAGCTGATGGGGCGGAATTGGGAGATGGATTCAGGGCAGTGGACTTTAGGGATGAGCGTGATGTTAGTGTCATTCCACCCTTCGGGCATCTCACCGGAGTCAAAGAATCCTCTAATTTCCTCGCAGAGCTGCTCACCAATTATGTTCCAGAATTTTCGGAAGAAAGTACCGGGAAATCCATCTGGGCCTGGGGATTTGTTCGCTCCCATTTGGAAAACAGCCTTCCTAACTTCATCGTTGGAGATGGGCTTGCAGAGCTCGTCATTCATATTCCTTGTGACTACTTTTGGAAGATCCCACTCCTCATTTTGAATATTCTCATCCCTCCTTTGAGTGAATAGATTTCTAAAGAAATCACAGACGTGACTTTCAATAGCTTGTTGGTCCACAATCCAGTCACCGTTCTCTTCTTTGAGCTTAACAATTGTATTCTTAAGTTTACGTTGGACTGTCGCTGCATGGAAGAATTTGGTATTCCTATCCCCGAAATTCAACCAGTTGATCCTACCCCTTTGTTTCCAAAATCTTTCCTCCTCACGCCACAAATCGTCCAATGAACTGAGAAGGCTTATTTCCTCGCGTTTGGAATCCTCATTGGCCGGGAGGGCTTGGACTCTAACCAGTTCTTCCTGAATGGCTTTAATGCGTAGACCTGAGTTCATATTGTTCCTTCGCGCCCATCTTCTCATAGTAGTTTGAATCATCATCAGATTATTTTGGCAGGATCTAGCGGGTTCCAATCATTTGTAATTGTCTCCAGACAGTCTTGATTCTCCATCCATCTCTCATCGAACCTAAAGGGGGCGGTCTTCTTGTTGGCATTCCCGTAAAACTGGAGTCGGATGGGACTGTGATCTGACCCAATCATTGGCTCATGATGGATTATAGCCTTGTCATAGTAGGTTCTCCACGAGATGGAACACAATGCTCTATCCAACCTTACTTTGATATGGTCATCCTCTTCTTGTAGGTTGGACCACGTGAATTTGTTACCCGTGTAGCCTAGATCCATGAGATGATTATTGAAGATAAATTCTTTAAACGCTTCGGTAGAGTTGCGCCGGGGCGGTAGTCCACCGATCTTCTCGCTCGGGTCGATAATTGCGTTAAAGTCTCCCATGACTAGCCAAGGGGAATTAGAACCCGGGTTAAAGGCTTGAATCTCTTCCCAAAACTGGTTTCTCAAAGTAACGTCATTCGGTGCATGGACAAAGGTGACATAGTACAAAACATCCGACATAATACTAATATGAACGAAATGCGTGCCCGACGCTACAATGGAGATAGTAATCTCGTTAACCCACCAAAGAGCCATACCCCCGCTAGTCCCTATAGGATCATGATACCAAAATTTTGGGTACTTTGCCGCTCTCCTAATCCTATCTACTACATCTCTAGGGTTTTTTGTTTCCGGAAGAAATACAAATGAAGGGCTAAATTTTTGGACTAAGTCCTTAAGGTAGTCGGTTGTCGCGGTTGGCCCAATTCCACGACAATTCCAGCAGATAGCATTCATGGCGCTCCTAGTGGCTTGTGGTAGGCCACCTGCACCCCATCCGTAATTCCCTCCATGTCTTTCGCTCCATCTTCAATCCCGTACATTCGAGCCCAACCCGAGTAGTCTGCTTTCTCCATTGGAATGTATGGAGAGATCTGGCCATGTGGGCCAGACTGCTCATGGGCCTCATTCTCCTCATTAAACTCAGTAATAATGGGGCCCTTAAGCTTCCTTTTCTTCTTAAGCTGATGTGGGCTATGGTTCCTCCCGGCCCGAATCTCCCACTGGCCCGTAACATTCAGATCAGCGCCTAAATGAAAGGAGGAGGGCTGCATTATTGGGCTGAAGGCTCCCATGTGGAATTGAGGTGAAGGTTGGAGGATTGGGTTTGCTGCTTCCTTCCCTTCCCTTTGGGCCGCCGCCACATTGAAGGCCTGTAATAGATTTCTAGGGCAGCCCGTTTCCTCTCTTTCAGCTTCTCCTTCCCTAAACCTAATTTCCTCGAAACCAGGTGGAACGGCCGGCGCTGCTTCTCCGGCGTTGGAGCCTCTGTCCTCAATCCCTGGGATTCTCTTTGCTCCTCTCATTCTTGTTAGCGATCCTTCAAGGCCTCCTAAAACTTAAAATAAGGTCCATGTTATATGAATGTATTTATGTTTAATGAATACACCCAATTCAAACTAATCAACTCGATCAGCAATCTGAATTTGTTAATACTTAATGACATGTAACATGCTTTACTTACGATTTCATGACTCGTACTCGTATACACTCATGACCACACACCCCATTGATGTTATTGAGGTACAACTTTATTTCTTCAGTTTGTTGTATCTCAATAGATATATTAATAAAAAAAATACTTCTCTTAACTATTCATAAATTTTTAAACTTTATGCAACTTGTTCATTGACCAAATTCATCAATGATTTTTTCAAGGGAATTAATCAATGACTTAGTTAGTTTGAATGTTTGTTAAAAATTTGCGCGAGAAAATACATTATTCAATATAATGATTTAAATATTCTATACATAGCGTTAGAGCCTGATTATTAAAAAATACAGAGGCAATTTAAAAAAAATATCATCATCTCAGAATAAACTATATGAATACATTATTATCACAATTTCATTCACTCTACTATCTATTCAACTTGTTAGTGTATTTCTACAATAAACTATTGGTTATCACAAAATTAATGAAAAGTGCTTCAACTGGTACGATAAAATATCAAATAGGTTTGGCAATTTGACCCAAGATAATGGGTACCCACCCAAAACCCACCCGGATTGGGCTCAATTTACCCGGCCGGCTTGGGCTTTTTCCGGGTCCGGGCAAACCCGAAACCCGTTAATTCCGGGCGGCGGGCGGGCATCGGATATAGGCAACCCGTCCCCGGTACCCACCCGTTTAGTCAAAACGGCGTAGTTTTATTAGAATATATAAATATTCAATTTCCCAAACTGCCAAACCCTAGCAGCCCAAGAGAGCCGAAATATTCACTGCCAAACCAAACCTAAAGTTCTCTCCTCCTCATTCCTTACCTTTCTCACGATTCTTCATTCACAGCCCACCGCCGTGATTTTCTCGGCACAAATCTTCCAAATATGAACTTCATCCCGTAGATTTCTCATTCAGATCATCTTCTTAGAGTGATGCTGCAGAGATAATCGGCAACGAACATCCTACTGATTCGATACAGAGAATCAAGCACAGATTCTCCGATGCCAGATAAGAATCCTACAGATTTTTCTTTCTGTTTGCGATTTCATATTCGAATTCTTAGACTCCTCTTTGAGTTGGTATTCGGATTTCGTTCTTGGTCCCAACCCTATAAATAGCTTATTCGTGCTCAGTAGTTTGCATATTCTAACTTCGATATCTGCTCTGTTATTGGATTTCTTAGATTCAGCCTTCAACTTCTGGAATCCGGACTGCTGTCTGATCGTTTGGAGTTCTGCACTCAAAAAGCTAAAGGTAGAGGGTGCTTAACTGCTTATTTGTGTTGTTTTAAGTATGCCGAAGGTTTTTTTTTTTTTTTTGCTTTCTTCTTACTGTTTTAATGTGTTCATTTCTCACTTCTTTCCACTGCAGTCGATTATCGATTTCACTCTGTTCTACGACTGAGAAGTCAGCCTATATATCTGCAAGAGGTAAGGGTTTCTGTAACAGGTTAATCAGTTTCCATGAACTTCTTATTGTTGTTTACTTATTCCGATTTGTGTTGTTAACTTCTTTGCACAGATAGATTGTTTGACTCCGACCGTCTTGGGCTTTTGATTTGATCTGGTCTCTAAGCTGATCCTACTGAGGTAACTATGTAATTACGTTACAAGCATCTTACTGCCACACCTACACAATTTGTTTGATATGCTACTGCAATGTTCAAAACCTGCAATGTTAAAATAGGGAAAATTACGTTATGCCTATCTGTTAATCTGTTATTCATTGTTACCATTACGTTATTCATTGTTCAATCTGTTAAAAGCTGCAACTTTTGTGATATGCTACTACAATGTTAAAACCTTCAATTTTCTTGCTATGCTACTGCAATGTTAAAATACGGAAACATTAGAACTTAAGATCATAAGGTGTTTTGTTTATTGTTCATTGGTCATCAAACTTTGAGTTCTTGAGTCCTTGAGCGGTGCTGATATTGTACATTTTATGTTGGTTAGTTATGTTGCTTGCTGGAGTCCTTGAGCGGTGCTGGTAGGCTGGTAGTTTTTGTTTGATGCTGTTGGAGAGCTGCTGTGTTTGTTGTTGCTGAAGCTGTTGGAGAGCTGCTGTTGCTTTTGTTGCTGTTGGAGAGCTTCTGCTGGAGCTGCTGGAGAGCTGCTGTTGGAGCTAATGGAGCTGCTGCTGGAGAGCTATTTGAGCTGCTGCTGGAGAGCTATTAGAGCTGTTGCTGGAGAGCTACTAGAGCTGCTGCTGCTGGAGCTTCTATCACAAGCTGCATTAGTTTTAATTTTTTCCAGTGGTTTTTAGACATTGATTTTGTTTCCAATGTTTTCTTTCTAGTGGTTTAAGACTTTGATTATTAGCTATCTAGGTTGATGCTCTCCATTACAACTCTGCAGAATAATTGGTTGTTGGTTTAGCTATCGGTTCTATTTTGATGTTCTATGTAGCTTTGAAAAGCTTCATTTGTGATTTTGTGTTATCTGCAAATCTGACATTAGCACTGAATGATATTTGCATATTTGTTTGCTTCAGTTTGAATCTGATTTCATTTGTTATTCACTGACCGGAAATTACCCACCAAACCCGTCCACCCGTGAGTGGGTGGGGATGGTTTCGAAATTGCACCCATTTGGCTTGGCCGGGTGGGTACGGGTAAAACCCGCCAAGCAAACGGGCGGGCTCGGATATGCCAAACCCGTCCCCGACCACCCGTTTGCCACCCCTAATATCAAAGAGCAATATGCTTTAATGTTTTAATGTAATTATAAATTACTTTGTCTAGCTTAGCTGGTAAATTGCAATACTTTTATCCTTGAGGTTGTGGGTTCAAGTCTTATAGTGGCTGAAAAATTATCACCTTGATTGGCCAATTTCCTACAATTAAGGAGAAGCATGGAGAATCCTAGGTGGCAATAGGAAAAAAGCTAAAATGCTTATATATGTTTGTAGATGCACATAAATGAATTGGCCCACTTATTTTTTTCTTCAGATTTAGCCCAATACATATTATGATTTGACGAAATGACCCAGTATCATGATCCTCTAGATCCACCACTTAGCTCTAATAACCATGTATTAGCTTACTAACGGTTTTTTAATTGGGAATATAAATGTATGTAACTGGATTGGATGAAATCGACGAATAAAATACCTGGTTTTAAAACCTTTCGTATTTCATCATACTATTCCTGATACCTCCCTAATTTATCTCATTGACCAACTCTTCGTCTCCTACCTTTGATATCTCTCTTTGTTGGTGTGCGGATTTGACTAGATCTAATGTTAAGAAGACGATAGTTGAAACGGAAGGAGCTAAACAACAAAGTGATTGAAGTAGGAGGAGGTAAAAAGATTGATTTATAGTATAGGGGTAGTTTGTTAAGTTGGCAAAGTAGATAGTGAGAAATTATTATTTTTCCTTTTAAAGAATTAAATATAGTAGAGTGGTATTGTAACACACCCAACACAAGAAGAGAAAGAAAAAGAAGAAGTGCATATGTGGAGACAAAAACTAAAGAGAAAGGAAACATAATCATATCCCCTTTACTTGCATGGCTTCAACTTGCAGCTCTTCCTCTCTTCTTCTTCCTCAAATAATCAAAATAAGCAATGAACAAAAGCAAAATACAGAAAAAAAAAAAAAGAAGTTGTGATCTTGCTGATACTTTACTGTTTGTTTAGTTTAGAATTAGAGAACCAACTAGATTTTGGATTTAAAAGTGAATAATTTGGTTTATTAGATACGTAATGAGTTCGTTCACGCGATAACCACTTGAACTTAATTAAGTATATTATGCTAGGAAGTGTGATTTTCGATGCGACACTAAATGAATACTAGATTTAGCAACACCATTCCTAAGCGACGCTCTGAATTTGTCATCAGCCAAGACATAATCATCCCCATCGAATGCTCTTTCTTTGGAAAAAGTAGCAGATTTCTTTTGCTCCAATCAAGGATGGTGAAGGCTATGAACAGGGCCGTCCCGTGAATTTCGGAGGCCCTGTTCGAAATTTATTATTTGGCCCTATAAAATGATAATTTAAACCCAAATTATTTGGGTTATATTAACTTGACTTGTTTGGGCGGATATACTGATTGATTTGAGACAATAATAATACCCATTTATGATGGTCTACACGTGCGACCTTGTGCCCACCTTGACTTACCCAATGTCATTCCAAGACTATATAAAATCTATTAACAACTAAAAATTTTAAAAAGTAAAATAATATATGAAGTATAACTTAATATCATATCATATTTATATATTTAATAATAAATTTTTTGAAAACAATGATAGTAAAAATAGAAAGACGACTTCGAAAAAACAAACAATGCTGAAAAGAACAAAAAAAAACTTAGTTTGATTTTGTCAAAGATGAGGATTGAACTCATGACCACTTGGAATAAAACAAAAACTCCAACCACTAGACCATATCAACATTTATGTTTATTTTTGCACAGTTTATTTATAATGTATATTTTAGGTGTTTTTACTTAACCCGAAAATTTTGAGGCCCCGATATTTTGAGGCCCTGTGCCGGAGGGCCGGCCCTGGCTATGAAGATCGAGGATGGAGGAGGCTCTATAGATCAAAGATAGATAAGGATATGAAGATCAAGGATGACATGATGGCGAGACGATGGAGGCTCTTTCAGGACTAGAGGGTGATAGAGATTTTTGCATAACTAGAGTGTGACATCTCATGGGTTCGAATACCACCAACACCAACAAAATAAATCTGTGAGGGTTGGGCCCAAAGGGGACAATATTTTGTCAGAAAAGGTTGAGATGTTACAAGTGGTATTAGAGCCTCTCTGTGTCCCTCTTGAATGATGGTGGGGTAAACCTCAACGAGGACGTTGAGTTCCTGAGGAGGGGGTGTATGTGACATCCTAGGCAGAATATCCACAAAGCATAGGAGAGATTCATGGGCTATGAGGAATAATTCAAGATTAACTAACATGACGCGTTCTGGGGTGTAGTGGTGAGGGTTTGATCTTGAGAGAAGGAGGTCATGGGTTTGAATGCTATTAATACCAAAAATAAATCCGTAAGGGTTGGGCCCAAAGCGGATAATGTCTAAGTTTTTCTTTTATGAATGGATGTTTTTTGAACCTATAACCTTTTTAATGAAGGTGTAGTTATTATACCAGTAGACTAAGTTCTTCCATATATATCTAAAGTGTTGGTGTTGGTGTGAATTGATATTATATTATATTTTTCATTTGGATTGGAATATACTAATCAATAACAACAATCCCCATGTAAAGAGATTTAGATAAAGTCAAACCCTCAAGTAGTAATGTTGGGAAATAACTAACAAAAAGCTCATATACATAATGTCAAGATCAGATATCATAACTAGCTAACATTAGCTTTTACTAAATTAATAATTTGAATATGCCTAGTCTTAATAATCCTATGAAAGTAACATTTAGTGGATCTCTCTTGTTTCACTTAGCTTGCTGGTGAAGTAATGGGGTGGTTTGACTGAAAGGTCGATGAGTGGGTAGATATTAAGTTGTTTTTATATGTTGATATTATGGAAAGGTGGTTTATTGCGAAGTGTACAAGAGAGGGTAGTCAGAGTGTGTATGAGTGTAAAGAGAGTTAAGGTTTGTGAAAGTGGATAGGAAACATAGAAGTATCAAGGTGGTGTTTGATGGCGCATGACCAGCCAAGACATATAGCTTGGGTAAGCGTATAGTCTAGGTGTATGGTGGTCTGATAGGTGTCCTCCTTTTAACATTGGGGTCACCTTGCTATATATAGTCTCCAAGAAGTATTGGTCAACATTCTACGTGCTAGTTGAGGATTGGTGACTCCTCTAAGGTGCCATCTAAGGATTGGTGACTCCTCTAAGGTGCCGTCAAAACTGTTGATGGAGATGAACTCATAGTCCTGAGGCTAAGAGGACGGTTGGCAGCAGGGGTCAGGGACAAGTCAGATGCACAATGACCTTGAGTTGACAAGGGTGGCCACCTGTGCTAATAGAACAACTCGGGCAAACCTAAGTCATAATGATCATGGTTGCTTGTTGACTTTGGAGACAACTAAATGTTGTCTGGTCGAACCGATGGTTGAACAATGTTGGTCCGAACCGATGAGTGAGACCCATGGGCCTAGGGCCCATCAAATCTGATCTCCAATCCAAAATGCCAACCCATAACCACATCACTATTATGAGTTATGACCACAAGCAACCCATGATATAAGTGGAATGGAGAAGAAAACGTCCCAACCCACATATGAAGAGTGCACTAATAAGTGGAAATGAGAAGGTTAGTTCCTTTTTCAACCTTTGAAAAAGGGGAGGAGGAAAATTGAACAAAGTGATCGATACGTGTTAAGCTATGCAGAAATATGGGTTATATAGAAGTGGTGTGGGGGTCTCAATTCCACCCATTGTTAAATTCCAAGAAATGCATTTCCCCTTTTCCGTAGTACCAAACAGCACTTTGAGAAAATAGCTTTTGGGGGGTTTTGATCGCCACTTCTACTTAGAAGAAGAGTCTTTTTCAAAGTCAAATTGGACAGTGATAGATATTGCTATTTGCTAGTGAGTGAGTGGCCTTTAGACCGTTAGTAGACACTATAAGATTCATTGAAAATTTTGGCAAACTAACTGATTCTGATAACTCTTTTTTAACAACTCTAGTTATTGGGACCTAGTGGTTCATGACATAATATCAGAGTCTTTGATGACCGAAAGTTCTTGGCATTGAATCCTGGTAGTTCCCGATATAACAATTAATCTTGTATAAGGGTTGGTGGACCTTTGCAAACTTCAGTCCTCTTTCATTGGCTTCTTCCCTTTAATGGGCTTTTATTTGAGGAAGCGTGTTAGTAAACTCTATAAGATCAATTCAGAACCCTCCCAACAACTCGAGTTATTGGAACATGTTATAATAACCAGCCCTTATCTTGTAATGTTTATTGTCATTGTCTTCTCTTTTATTTTGTGGATCCACTTGTTATGCAATGTCTTCTTTTCTTTAGGGAGTTGGACCAATTACTAGGATTCATTCGTCGTCAACGAATCCATCACATTGAGCATTGCATACTGGTTCGAACATTCAAATTAAATTGAGTATGTTTCAGGTGAAGTGTTACAACGGACATAACTTTCAAGGATGATGGTTAAAGTGATCAAAAAGTAGAGATTGTGAAGGTCGATCGTGATAGTGTTGTGTGGTCATGGTTGAATTTTAATGTTTTAGAGAGGGATTGCGGTAGTGTTGGTCGAGAAGTTGAAGCATGAGCAGAAGAGGGGGATGACAACAATGGTGGATAAGGAAAGAAAACAAAGAATATTAACAAATTCTTGTATTTATCGAATTATAATTTGGTAGGAAGCAATTAGATTTTGGGGTTTTGTAGTTTTAGGGTCTAAATTATATAACTATGTACCGTCAGTGGCACAATGTCAAACTATGTCCAAAATTAGACAAATATGACACGAGGTAGCGCCACGCCACCCAAGCAGTGCCGCGCTACCCAGGAAGCGTGACGCTTCCCACACTCCATTTTTCATTTCCATGAAAAGCTGGTGCTTTCATTTTGTTGTACAGCAGCACCAATTAATTACTACATAGCACATTCCACCATTGGTGGAATCAATGGAAAGTTATAATTAAAATTGCATTTTGCCCCCTCACATTTATCAACTTAACATATAGCCCCCTATACTATAAATCGTTCATTTTACCCCTCCTACTTTGACCACTTTGCCGTTTGGGTCCTTTTGTTCTAACTTTAATCTTTGTGATATTAATTGATGCCCATTCAGTACAACACATTAGCTCCAATAGAGTCATGTATTAGCTTACTAAGCGTGTTTTAATTGGTATATAATATAAGTATATATAGTTTGATAGGATGAAATCAGCGAATAAAATGTGAAGTTTTAAAACCCTTCGTATTTCACCATACTCTTCGTGATACCTCCCCAATTTACCTCCCTAACCAACTCTTCATCTCCTACCTCCGATATCTCTCTTCGTCGGTGTGTGGATGTGCCCAAATTTGATGTTAAGAAGACGAAAGTTAGAACAGAAGGACCAAAATGGCAAAGTGGTCGAAGTAGGAAGGGGTTAAAATGAGCAATTTATAGTATAGGGGGTTATATGTTAAGTTGGTAAATGAGAGGGGGCAAAATGCTATTTTAATTATAACTTTCCATTGATTCCACCTATTGTGATTAATTGGTGCTTCAGTGGGAAATGAGAAATTGGATTGTGGGAAACGTCGCGCTTCCTGGGTAGCGCGGCGCTACTTGGGTGGCGTGGTGCTGCCCAGCCTGCGTGGCACTACCCTCGCAACACATTTGCCTAATTTTGGACATAGTTTGACATTGTGCAACTGACGGTACTTAGTTATGTAATTTTGACCCCAAAATTACAAAATCCTTAGATTTTGGGGTGAACTTTATAAAGGAGAGGAAGAGTTGTAACATCTCGTCTTGAAGTTTATGTTGAATTAAGTTGGACATCGTTTTGTAGAACTAGCGTATACACAAGGGTCGTGGTAATGGATGATGGCATGACTGTGAGATTAGGATATGCGCAAAGCCCTTGATCACAACAGTAATATGTGTGTGGATCACATGCTTACAAAGAAGCCATGGTCATAGTATTAGTTGGTACAACGGGCATGCGTACCCAACAACGAGCATCGAAAATATGGGAGCTACGGTCGTCGTGCAAGTGCAATGGACGACGTGAATTTTAGATAAAAGACTGTTGATACCAAGGAGGAAAGTGATTGTTTGATGAATTATGGTGGTTTATTGTTGTTTGATGAATAAAGACGGCTGTTGTTTACGATTCGATTCAGGTTGATCAGAGTATTTATTGTAGGCTAGATTATGTCTATATCAGTGTTAACTCGTTGTTATGTAACATCATACTAATTCAGGTTGATAGCGTTATAAATGCCATTAAAATTCAGCATCAACAATTCAGAAGGGCTAAATGTCAGGCTACATTTTGCCAATCTGGGTTCTTACAGCTTTACAAGTTCTGACAATTCATTCCAACACTTTGAATGACCTGAAAACCTCATGGCAAAATATTTACACTTCTGCAAAATCCAATTATTCAATCAAACTTCACTGATCATGAACGCCAAAACTTCTCATCTTCAGCAATCAGCACTAAGAATTGCCTCTTCTTTCATCATGCCAGTTCCCAATTCCAGGTTTCATCAACTAATTGAGCATCAGAACCTCGTACAATTCATCACAGCTTGGCGGAGATCGGTTCCAGGTGCAACCAGGACCCAACCAACCATCATATATGCCACAACCACGAACCTCCTATCCGAACTAAACCAGACCAAGCAGGGTTGCACCAATGACAATAACACACACATCCTAGTACTCACTGACTCTCACTGTCGATCACATACAATCCTAATGAACAATCTAAACAGAATTATATAATACGCATAGATGAAGTAATTCAGACTAAAGTGCTCAAGTAAGATTTGAAACTGACATTTGTATCATTCAACGAATGCAAGACATGATTTTTTTTGGGTTGAATATAAGACCTGTAGAAACAACAAACAAAACTGAATAATGCAATGCAAAGATGCTATTCCCCCTCAATAATATACGTCAGAACACAAAAGCCCCCTTCCCATCCCAACCAAGTATTGCCCCAACAGAAAGAAAAAGAGGTTCCAAGTTGTTTCTAAGTACAGTCTGACCATGACGACAATAGACATATTGATGATATGACAGATACAGAATTGGGACCAAACCAGAAACGAAATTAAAAAATGTGGGGCTAACAAAAAGAAAACTGATGATTAGAATCTCGATCTTCTGCATGTATATGGCCCGAGGAAGGGTCTTCAAGTGCCACAAAAATCTTGAACAACCCCAATTTTAGCCATCCCTTGAAACGACCTAGGGTGCGTCCTCACTTGTGTCAATCAACCCAATCCAATGCTATCTTTCCACGACTTGACTTGACTCGACTTGTACCAACTTTATGCAATGCAATATGATGACACCTTGACCTTTGGACTGACGATGACTTTGACGCATCTTTTGTCCCGAGCGACAATCCCGATCCAATGACACTCCGAGACCTCAAGACACAACCTCATGGTGCTGGTTCAAGAGCTAGTGACAGACAGAAGACCACCCCCAGAAAATTGCAGATGACCCGACACGAATGCAACCCCGGACCTGACTCAAGATACCGAATGCATGCAGGACTCTAAAACAAAAATGCACGTTCCAGTCAGGAATTGACCTCAAGCAGAAATGGCACGGGTGATGGCCAACTTGGTCCATTCAGCTGATTCCTTTATCGAACCGTCTTCAGAAGACAAACATTCATTTAAGAAGTCTCTGCTAGAAAGAGAATTCTGTATCATAGTTCCAGCATTACTTCCCAGTGTGTCTGCCAAGTCTCCAAGAACCCCAATAGCTGTTCTCATTACCAGATCATCCCTGCAATACATAAATAATAAATAATAAATAGCGTCAGTTTAGAGTCACTGAGAAGCACAATAGCTTTCAAGAATACAAAAACTATAATGAAGATGCAAATGAAGGAAAAATACTTACATATCCTTTTCCATGTATATGCTATCCAAGAACTGGAGGATGTGGGGTGCATAAGGAATTAAAAGTTGGGTTTTAGTTGAGTTCTTGAACCCTTGAAGAATTCCCGAATAAGCCTCCAAGATTCCATTTCTAAGAGAATTTGTATATTCAATCATCTCGTCATCAGCACCTGTAGTATGAGCAGACAATTCTGCAGCACTTTGGAGCATCGGCATGGCATACATAAGATACTTCTCAAAATCTTGGCCTATTGCCAGGGCAATGTCGCCGAGGCAGGAGAATATTGGGGGCTTAACAGATCGATGCAACTGATTGCTAGACAGATCCTTGAGAAGCTGGGTCATGATCCCATCACAGTGAGGTAGAACTTTATTTTCTAATGCCCTGCAGATATCACCCACCACTCCAACTGTAACGGCACACACCTGGTACTCTTCAAAATTCTGAAGACCCATTTCCAAATACTTGTAGAATTCTGGCATGTACTTGGCAAATTCTGGGCCACATGCATAAGCAAGAGCTCCAATAGAGAGCATGGCCTCCTCATGCACTGTCGCACTTTTACATGCAAACACCCTAAGGAAGAGACCCATTATTTGATCAGCATACTGCATAAACACATACTTTGTCGGCTCCGATGAGCCTAGCTTTTGGATGATAACCTGCAAACACCCACAAAGAAGACCTTGTAGTTCACCTTGCTTTTCCCTTGCATCAGATGACAGCTTCTGGCCCTCAAGTGTGTTGTGAAGTTCCATCATTATCACAGGAACAAGTTGCAACACCATAGGGGCTGTTTCATCGGTTGAACACCTGACTACCTCATTAAGTGTTTCATAGGCAGCAGTCCTTAATCGACACTCACCTGCATCTTCTCGGTGCGTGACAGTGAGAAGTGCCTGAACAATTTCTTGGAAGTATGGAGTCAAAGGAGATGATGGGCCAACGTCTTCATAACCTTGAGCAAGAAAGTATAGTGCTCCACAAGCCTTCCCAGCTACATTTGGCACATCTGTCATACTTTGAAGTAGTACAGTTATGATTTGCTGGCAATTTTCCTGTGTAATGATAGGTGCATCCATTGTTGAACCATGGAGAAACTCAAAAATACGTCCAAGAGTCCAAGCAGTTGTATCTTTCACATGAGTACTAGAGTCCTTAGTCAGAGCCGTCAACATAAAGTTCAAAGCAGCATTGACAATAGGAGTCAACTTGTCAGGAGAAGGACCTTCCAAAATTGAGCCAAAAGCATAAGTGGCCGCCTCTCTTTGTCTCCAATCAGGTTTTGTTATGTTCTCCTGAATAAATGGCATAACAAGGGGTACAATATCATCTCCCACAGTACGAGCAACAAGTCCAAGGCATGTCCCACCAGCCATTGCAATATTCCAAGCCCCTTCATCCTGATCCTGATCCTCCTCTTGCTTCAAAAGTGTCTCCAACAAAATGGGTACGAGAACAGTCAGAGCCTGTTTAACAAAATAGGAGCACTGTACATCTGAATCCCCAGTAAAATCACCCCCATACTCTTCCAGAATGTCTATCTCCTCATCACAAATTGAACTCCAGAATTCAATAGCTTGAAGTGCTACAGCCTCATCATCTTCCCGCACAGCTTTAGATGTGATAGTGAAAATGTCTTGCATATAAGGAGTTAACTTCTCATAATACATTGACGCAATCGATACTAAGCATTCAAAAGCTGCCTGGCGGATCTTCAGCTCAGTTGACAGAGCAGCCTCACAAACAACTCTCATAATGTAATCGCGCTCCATGTCATTGCTAAAATTTGCTTGAGCAAATCCCAGTGCATTATATAACGCTCGAACCGCAGCTAGTCTGACATCAGTGTTTCCTTCTGAAGAGCTCATTCCTTGAACTACAACAGTCAGAATTTTATTCACATTATCCTGATCAACCGCGTCAGGGGAGACTTCCTCACACAAATAACCTAGAGTCTCCAAAGTAGCTTGCTTGACATGGGCAGGTAGCTGATGAACATTGGACAGAAGCGAGCCAATCAGTTCAGGCCACTGCTTCTGGGGAAGCTCAATTCCAGCAACTTTGGCAATTACTTGAGACGCGGTTGAACGAGCATCAAGTACAAGAGAAGAAAGTGTCTTCACTAAGCAAGATTTTATCTGATTCTTTACTGCAGCATCCAGTAGCAACCATCTTTGGACAAGCTCAAACTTCCTATGTTGCTCCTTAGCATCCAGAGCATTTTTCAGTATCAATCCAGCTAATTTGCGGCTATCAGCAGGTTTATCTTCATTGGCCAGCTCACCAGAAAGAGAAAACAAGAAAGCAGGGAGATTTTGCTCTTGAAACTGTTTCAAGCTGTCTTCAGCTTGCTTCCGGATATTGCCATCAATGGATTGTGCATTCAAAAGCACCTGTGTGACCTCCATGGCCATAATATATCTGTACAGACAAAACATGCAAACATTAGATCAATGACTGGAAATACAGCATTAAAGTTGAAAAGCGAAAGAGTGGATCAACAGAACAGAATTGTTAATTAATTGACGCTCCGCAAACATCTTTAACTAAGCATATGCAACACGAACAAACTGACAAACTGGTTGAATATAAATGGAATTGGATACGGAAAATCAAACAGGAGAAAGATTTCAACTCGAGAAGACAGAAAGGAAAAAAGGAAAGAAACATCAAATTACTTTTGCCAACATATGTCCATAAGAGCCGTATCATAAGCAAAGAATAGAATGAAAATCCCTCAGCGTATTTTCTTAAAAAGTCCTACTCTGACTTAGCAAGGATTTCAAAACTCCTGAGAAAAGATAAATCTTCTAGTGAGCAAAAACATATCCAACCCACTCGAATATAATAAAACAGTTCAACTTCTCGAAGTACAGCACCGCATTAAAGAAAGCAAAACACAAGTCCAAACCCTATTTGAGTACCGTACTGGTGCTCAGACTAAAGTGAACTAGATTACAACTGGTACGCATCAGTCCTTCACCAGAATAATTCATCCCTAGTCCAGAACGATCATCGCGAGAAAAAATAACAAGACCGAAGAACAAAATCGCCAAAACCAGTAGTTTGAAAGAGAGCATTCAGATTGGGAAGATACGATTCGATCAAGTTAGACAGAAACATAGAAAGACACAAAGCAAGATCAGGTAACAAAGCTCAACACAATAGAGTCAAACCAACAAACACAGTACACCAATATTGGCGCATCGGATAGCAGGAGAAAACGAGGGACAACACTCAAGATCAAGCTCGAAGAAAACAAAAGACAATACGAAACGTTTAGCGTAAGTAGAATCAAAGCTAGCAGACTTTACTTACGGA
Organism: Linum lewisii; assembly: GCA_034768395.1. Taxonomy (NCBI): domain Eukaryota; kingdom Viridiplantae; phylum Streptophyta; class Magnoliopsida; order Malpighiales; family Linaceae; genus Linum; species Linum lewisii. Next base: position 71,915,394 of record CM068297.1, on the reverse strand, counting down.
ATCGAATGAAGAGGGAAGACGAATGTCACGGCAGATCGGAGAAGCGGGACGGCGAGTACTGAACCCTAGCAGGAACCGCGGGGTGGAGAGAGAGAGAGAGGAGGGATAAACAAAGGCGAAAAGAGAGCGGACGCGAAACGAAACTTGAATTATGACACAATTTTTACAACTAATCAATTGCTTATGTACTAAGGCAATTATTGGCTGCTACACGCTCCACAGTCTATCTGGATTTTCAATAAATAATTAATTACATTTTTATGATGTTAATTTAATACTTTGCATTTAGTATAAACTAAACTTCGTATAATGATTATTATTTTTTGAGAAAAATAGTATTTGGACGTAAGTTTTGTCATGACTACAAATTTTTGTAGTCATTTATACTACATCAATAATAACCAATCAAAATAATATATCAAAGTTTAACAGTGCCGTTCTCTATCGTACCAGCAGCAGTGTCTTCTGGCGGTCATCATACTGGATCCAGGTGACATGACCAAAATGGAGACCTAATAAATCTAAGTGACCATTTTCAGTGATCAAACCAAGATTATGAGACGTTAAGTGACCAAGTTGCATAACTGGAAAAGTTGAAATATTATTGTTATAATTGGACATTTAAAAATGGAGTGACTGATTTGCAATAACGGAATTAGTTTGATTGGGACATTTTGTTAACTTTCTAAGTTTATGGACCAATTAAGGATATATATGTGACATCCTAGGCAAATCTCACATCGACAAAGCACGGGGAATCCATGGGCTATGAGGAATGATTCAATCTTAATTGACATGACGCGTTTTGGGGCGTAGTGGTGGGGGTTTGATCTTGAGAGGAGGAGGTTATGGGTTCGAATCTCACCAACACCCAAAAGCAAATTCCGTCAGGGTTGGGTGCAAAGCGGACAATATCTTGTTAGAAAAGGTTGAGATGTTACAAGTGGTATCAGAGCCTCTATGTGTCCCTCTTGAACAATGATTGGGCAAACCTCATTGAGGACGTTGAGTCCCTAGGCAATCCCACATCGACAAAGCACGGGGGAGATCCATGGGCTATGTGGAATAATTCAACCTTAACTGACATGACGCGTTTTGGTGCGTAGTGGTGGGAGCTTGATCTTGAGAGGAGGAGGTTATGGGTTTCAATCCCACCAACACCCAAAAACAAATCTGTGAGGGTTTGGCCCAAAGCGGACAATATCTTGTCAAAAAAAGGTTGGGATGTTACAATTTCCAAGCTAAAAAAGGATTGATGCAAGGGGACCCATTTTACCGTACCTCTTTGTTATTTTGATGGAGGTGCTGAGTTGTCTGTTTGATCAAGCCATTGCTGCTAAGGAGTTTAAATTGCACCCCCCCCCCCCATGTAAAGGGATTCAGCTCACGCACTTGAGCTTTGCTGATGACCTTCTGGTTTTTACCAAGGAAAATGCGGAGGCTGTCAAACTTGTTACTAAGGTGCTTACCAGGTTCTGTCACTGTTCAGAATTAAGATTTAACCCTGATATGAGTCACATCTACTCTGCTGGTGTGTGTGATATAGCTAGAGATAGCTTGGTCAATGCCTTAGGATTCATTAAAGGAATGCTCCCCTTTCTCTATTTGGGAGTCCCCTTTACCCCAAGAAAGCTTAGGAAGTGTGATTGCAAAGCACTTATCGACAAGATATTTAGTAGAGTGACAAATTGGAAAGACAAAAAGTTGTCATATGTTGGTAAGTGTCAGCTGATAGATTCAATCATTGGAGTGACACTACAGTACTGGATGTCGCATTTTGTACTACCTTCAGGTATTATTAAAGAGGTTGAAAAGATTTGTAACAATTTCCTTTGGGGTAAGGTTGAGGGGGTGGTAAGGCCAAAGTTGTTTGGTGTTATGTCTCTCTACCTATGATTGAAGGGGGGTTGGTATTAAGGATACGAGGAGATGGAATTGTGCAAACGTAATTAGACATATTTGGGATTTACTGATGAAAGTAGGTTCGATGTGGGTGGCTTGGATTGACAAGTACAGGTTAAAGGGCAAAAGCTTTTGGATGATAAAGTCTACAGTTGGATCCTGGCATTGGACTAAGTTGCTGAAGCTAAGGGCTAAGATCAGGCATTTTATCACAGAAGATGCAGATGGTGATTTATTGTGGAATGGTGCTTACATGGCTAAGTTTAAGTTGAGTACAGTCAGGGTAATAAAGTCTGATGTTCCCTAGTTTGAAGCTGTCTGGACAGGCTATAAATCTCTCGATAAACTTTCATTGCTTGGCTTATTGTTATGGATAAGATATATACAAAGGATAAAATCAAGATATGAGATAGAGGAGTTGATAGCAGCTGTGTTTTGTGTTGTGCACTTGAAGACACAAGGAGCCACTTGTTTACTGAATGTTCTTTTACAGTGCAGGTTATTACAGAAGTATTGCCTGATCTACTGAACAAAAAGCTAGGATCAAATGTTATGTTACCTACAGAGCTGGAGTGGAAATGGTGTTGTTTAGAAAGCAAAGCGCCTCCTAATTTGGAGAATTATGATAAGCTTCATTTGGTCAGAAATATGTAAGGAAGTTTTTACTCACCAAACAAGGAGTGTTGCTCAGCTTTGTGACTGCATTAAGGAACTCACCATCTTTGCGAATGGAAACAGAGATAGAGATGTCATTATAGGAGTGCTCTAGTCTTTAGTATTGGTGTTCTTAGGGATCTACTACCATTAGGACACCCCTTAGTGTCCTCATATTAGGACACCCCTTACAACCACAGGATTAGAAGGTAGATCTAATGGCCTAAATTAATCTGGACAAAATAGTAATCTGAAACTCCTATATATTCTAAATCATATTAGGGTTTCACAAACCCTAATTCTATTTGACATCTCTCCCTTCAAAGCTCTCGCCGTCGTGCTCTCGTCCCGCCGCCGCCAGCCACTTCGCCGCCGCCGGCCCCACACCAGATCTGCTGCCAGCCTCGCCATCATTAGATCTGCCGCCAACTTGCTGCCGCCACCATCCTCGACGTCGCGGCCAGCCCCACACCAGATCTGCCACCAGTCTCACCATCATTAGATCTGCAACCAACTCGCCACCGCCGCCATCCTCGATGTCGCCGCCAGCCCCACACCAGATCTGCCGCCAGTCTCGCCATCATTAGATCTTCCGCCAGCCTCGCCGCCGCCTCCAATCCCACACCAGATTTGCCGCCAGATCTTCCGCCAGCCTCGCCGCCGCCGCCAACCCCACACCAGATTTGCCGCCAGCCTCGACATCATTAGATCTGCCGACGTCCTTGCCGCCGCCGCCAGCCCCACACCACACCAGATCTGCCGCCAGCCATCTACATCTCTGCCACCTCAAACCCTCGCCAACTCTACTTTATTCGGATTATAGATCTGGCCATCCTTTAATCCGTTCGGAGATCCGGCCATCTAGATCAGACCATCTAGATCAGACCATCTAGAACCAGCCATCTACATCTTTGCTTTTTAGTTTCTGGTCATTGGTTATTTGTAGTGTTCCATATAGTTAATTATGGAACATGTTTGTAGTGTTCCATATAGTTAATTATGGAACATGTATTCGATATTATTGTTTCATTTTCAATTTGATTCAAGGTTTTATGATTTTCTGTGTTCCGATTTGGTAATAAGGAACAAAATCGATTTTCAACACGTTCCATTACTTTTGAAATGGATCACTGTTCCGGAACAATAAAATAGGAACTGTTTCGAAATGATAAAAGATGAATAGTTTCGAAACAATTTCCACAAAAAGTGTTAGAAACTAATCTAAAATAAAAACCAACGGAGATACACAACAAAAACCTGCGAGCATAGAGAAGAAGATGAAGAAGTAATTAAAAAAAGATAATTAATTTTATCATAAATTAAATGAAGCAGAAAAAGGAATAAAAAATCAGCAATGTAACTGCCAATCCGAAAATTAATAAACAATAATTAAAAATCTGCAATAAATAAAATATTGAAATTACCCTTATGTCCAATTAATATAGGTATTCCGATCTTTAAAATTAAATCCTACGGCTCTAAGAGGTGTCCTAATGGTAGGATTTCCCGGTGTTCTTATATTTTTTAACCTTTGTTCAACTATTCCACACTTTTTGGTGAATAAAATATAATGAATTCATAAAAACAAATCTAAGGGTGTATATTAATGTAGTAAAATAAACTACAGAAATTTGTAGTCACCATAAGTGCTCTGGTATTTCGACTCCTCTATTAGGCCAAGTTAACAAACAACATTTTGTACTATGAAATGTTCGATTCATTCTATTTTTGCTATAATCATTAATCAACCTAACAATCAAGTTTCATCCAAAATTTAGTTTAGTGATGACTCGCCAACGTTACTCAGACATTAATTATAACATTATCTTGTCACAATAGCATCTTTCATCTGTTGCTTCCACTAAACTAGAAAAAATACATGCAAAAAAATTATAATAATTAGAAATGAACAAATAAAAATTAACTTGTTTTACTATTTAATTATTTGGCATTTCTATTTTTTATATTTAAAAATACCAAAATCCAAAAAAATACAATAATTTATAAAAAAATTAATCTAATATTTTTAGTGTATTTTGTTTTTACTTTTTTAGTTTAGTTGAGTGAGTCGCTGATTTTATAAGGTAATGTCATTAATTATAGACCAGTTATATGGGTGAGTCATCACTTAATAGAACCCTAGATGGAAATTTTGATGAAATGATTTGATTGTTAGGTTGGTTATTTGTAAGAGGGGGCAAATCAAGTGTTCAATAGTACATGGGGCTATTTATTAACTTGGCAAAGTAAAAGGGGACAAAGTATCATAATCCCTATTTTTTAATATGAATTAAAAATATCATATGTTAACTACGTAAGGTTAGGGTAAGAGTATTGTCTTAGTTGAAAAGATAGGGTAAGGATAGGATAAGGATATGATCAAAAAACTACCTTTAACCTCACTAAAAAAACTCACCATTGACTTCTTCATCAACATGTTCACCGTACGACCCCCGACGAATTACTCACACCTCCTCCCTTTGCTATCAAAGCTGATCATGGAGGAGATGAATGGAGAGCTTACAAAACAGGTAACCGATGAAGAGATCTGAAATGTCGTCTTCTCATTGGGGGCATCCCAATCCCCAGGTCTGAATGGGTTCAACGAACTTTTCTACCGAAAGCACTGGAACCTGGTCGGATCTCAGATAGGCGCAGATAAAAAAATCACTACTGCTCAAATGCCAGACGGGTGGAATAATCACATTGTTCTTATCCCAAAAACTCATACTCTCCCTCTAGGTTAACGGAATTCATACCGACTAGTTGTTATAACTTATGGTACAAGGTCATCACCAAGTTTCTTTCCAATTAACTCAAAGGTTGGCTCACAAATCTCATCTCTGAAAACCAAGAAGCCTTCACTAGAGGAAGATGCATACAAGACAACATCATCATTGTACATGAAGTTCTTCACAATTTCAGAATAAGAACCAAAGGACACAAAAAGGACATGTGCATCAAACTTGATATGAGGAAAACCTACGACTTCGTGGACTAGGATAGCCTCTCAGCCATTCTGCAAGATTACAGGTTCAACGATCTTTAGTGTGCCTGGATTAACAGTTGTGCACGCATAGTCAAATCCGACATCCTACTCAACGGAAGATCCACTAGTTCCTGCACCCCTACAAGAGGAATTTGTCAGGGAGACCCTATTTCTCCTTTCCTTTTCATTCTTATGTCTCTAATGCTTTAACAACCTTGATTGAAAGAAATATTCAAACTAATATCACAAACGGTATTAGACTTACAAGAAGGCCCCCTACTGTCTCATTGTCTTTTTGCAGATGATACGATCATATTTGGGAAGGCCACGACAGAGGAAGCAACAAGAATTATTCAAATCATCAACTCTTATGGAGAGCTTATGGGACAAGAAGTAAACAATGACAAGTCCGCCAGCTATTTCAATGCCAATGTCCCTGACCGAGAGAAAACAGAAATCAAGAATGCAATTGGTTTCAATGGCCCAACTCAAATCCTACCTACCTTGGAGTCCCTACAGAATGTGGAAGATCTAAACACGAGACTTTTACCTTCCTTATTGATCGAATGATGACAAGGCCCAATGATGGAAAGCCAACTTCTATCTCATGCTGGAAAAGAAATCCTTCTGAAATCGGTTATCCAAGCTATCCCGAGCTATATTATGAGCCTTTTTGCCTTCTCCAAAAGGCTAATCAATAGAATGAATACGATCCTCATACAGTTTTTCTGGTTAGGATCAATAACGAAGAGGTCTATACACTGGATGAATGCTAATATTATTTGCTCCCCAAAATCACAAGGGGGTTGGGATTCAGAGATTTCCAACACTTCAACCTTGCCTTGTTAGCCAAACAGACGTGGAGACTACTGGCTAATCAGGACGCACTCTGGGAACGTCTTTTGAAAAGTCTCTACTTCCGGAATATTGACTTCATGTCAGCAAAGAAACATGCATGTCCTTCTTGGAAATGGTCCAGCCTCGTGAAGGCCCAACCAGTGTTAAAATTGGGAGCCTTTAAAGCAGTGGGGAAGAGAATCAATTGTTCTTAACTCCGACCCTTGGATTCCTCATTTACTCCCGATGATGCAAAATGTTAGACTCAATCTTCTACATGAAGATTGGGTTGCAACCCTGTAACCGCTTTTGGCCCAGTGCAATAAGAATCTAGTAATACGTTTTGTAAAAAAAAAATCACTATAAATCTATTTTATTTTTATATAAAATACTAAATAAACCGTAGTTCATGGTTGATTCATGAGATGACTCACAATTAACTAATATAAAAGCACATTATAATCATCAGTCTTTTACTTATACAAGGTCTTGATTTAGAATGGTGTAATGATGGTGATAGTAGAAATTGAACGTAATATTTGTGTAACATTACTTTATTGACTAATTTATATATTTCAAGTGCTTATATAATGTTTTTCGTTTTATTTATTGTGGTTGAGGATGATGTATTTTGGTATAAACATTATCGTAAAAATTTAGTTATAATAGTCGACAAAAATATCCAGAGTACCATGTGGGTATTTGTATGGTAGGTTAAGGATAGCCTAGTTGAAAACTCATATGGTAAATGCTCGGGTATTTTCCAAAGCTATACATTGAGGGTAAGAGTACGGTTGACCCTATACCTCGGTCGAAAGAAAGACAACAACCGCCACATTTTCTTGTCCTCACGCTCATCTCTATACAAATTTTGTTCGGTTTGGTACTCTGAATTATGAGTAATTTCAAAACAGTCCATAAAATGATATAATTATAGTTCAATTACGATATAGTCTATTATCTATATCTATACTCATATATATACATATATATTTTCACCCCTCTTTTATTCCTTCTCCCCTTAACTTTAGGGATTCCACCAATCAAAAAAATTCTTTTTCTTTTTTAATTATCATTTAGTTTTCTCATCTCTCCTTTTTACTCCACTATCCAACAATTTAGCTTTTAACCCACAAAATAATTATTATTATTTTTTCGCTTAACTCTAATTTTTTACTTGAACTCTATATTATATTGAACGAAAAAAATAAAAATTATTAATTGTTTTATGAGAAAAACTTATACTATTAAAAAAATACAATATATTATTTATGCATATTATTCTTCCTACATTATAATTTATAAGTGAAATTAATAGATACATTTTATATTATATATATTTCTGGACATACTTAAATAACTAATCAAAATTTAGTGTGGTATGTATAATTAATATTATAAATAATATTTCCTACTTAAAATTAATGGGATTTTCACTCTTCTATGTTTTTACAAATAAAACAATGGGATTTGAACAATTAAATAACATGAAATTTACCAGATTTATTTATTTTTATTAAAATTTGTTTTTCATTTAATTTAAAAAATGGCTTTTGCATTTAAAATTTTTATTTTCTAATCAATAATTTAGATGTTTGGTTTAAAAAATAAATATTTATAAAAGTAAATGAGCAATCAAATGGACTTAAATATAAATAATTTAATGAACTGAAGATATACAAATAAGAACAATATCATATATTTATATTTATATTACCTTGAGAAACTAATTTTTTATTATTTTCATCTTTATATATTATCTCTCAACAGAGTTGAAAAAAAACCTGCACTGTGTACTGTAATTATACTTTATATATTATAAATTATATATCCTATATAAAATTTAATAAGATGTTAATAATTGAATCGTGTGCACTTTGACCATAATCCTACATTTATCTAATCTATTGAAAACATTTGATGATTTCTTCAACATTTTTATGTTTAAAATTTTATTTTATAATTATGATTTAAACCTTTGAATGTATTCAAAATTAAATCATCAACCAAAAATTTTTAGACATAAATAATTAGATTAATAGAAGAAATATTAAAAATAATAGAAATATCTATTATCTGTTGATACTTTCATAAATTTTCCTTGCTATAATCAATTAATAATTTTTAGGAATAATGAAATAAAGAACATTGAGATTAATGTGTTATAAATTATGGATAAGAGAGACAAATTTTCCTAATAAGAATGTTATTTTTATCTCCAAATTGTTTATTAATTTCTCTAAATGATAATCAATATTATATATTTCACAAGTCGCGGCCCGCCAACGGGCGGCCAAAAAACTAGTATATATATAAGCAAATATAAAAGACACCCCCTTTTATTCCTTCTCTCCTTAAGTGTAGGGAATTAACCAATCACAATTTTCTTATTAATTAATTCTTATTTGAATAAATTTTAAATAATAATAGAAAATAATCTATGTCACTCCCACTTTTTTTACCACCCACTTTGGTGGGTTTTCTTTTTCGTTTCATTTAAACTTTTTTTTTTACTTTTTTCATTTACAAGTTAATAAATAATTAGCTTATTGTAAATATATATTGGATTTATTTTTAATATTTCATTAAATTGAGTAAACCGATAATAAGTAATGACTAGCTACCCTATATTATTAACATTTCAATAAACGTATATCATATATCTATTGAGATTCATGAATATTTTACCATGTTTTTTATAATATTTTTTAGGAAAAATTGCACTTTGACCACCTCTCTTTGTCAACTTAACATATAGTCTCATATACTATAAATTGTTTTTGTACCCCTCCTACTTTAGTGTTTTTGCCTTTTGGGCCATTTCGTTCCAACTTTCGTCTTCTTATCACTTAATTAACGTACATCCAACACACCACATCAGCTCCAATAACCACATATCAGCTAACTAAGTATTTTTAATTGGGAATATAAATATATATAATTACATATGATTAAATTGATGGATAAAACATGTGGTTATATAACTCTTCATATTTCACCATATTATTCGCGATACCTCCTCCAATTTTCCTTCCAGACCAACTTTTCGTCTCCGACCTCCGATATCTCTCTTTGTAGATTTATATTATATAAGTAAATTTAGAAGACTAGTTTAATCCTTTCTCTAGCTAATTAATCAATCATAATTTTATCACATTAATTAATCACTGTTTAAATACATTTTAAATAAAAAATAAACTGTTATTCACACATTTTTGTGATGTTATCCACGGTTTATTTGTTTTAGTATTTATTATTATTATATGTTACCTTTTTATGCATAATTTCTAAAACATAAGGGGATTAATTAATTTATAATTAAATCTTGTGCTTAATGTTTGTCCATTCCACGAAAAATCTATAAGAAGTTATTCTCCACACACTAATAAGGGCTATATGGATTCTCGAGAAGAGAGGAACCATGGTGGTCCCTCCCGGACCGCCTGGATCTGACGAGTGCAAAATGAACAATAAAAGAAAATTCCTATTAACGAATCACAACAATACACCTTACAAACAAATAATAAGTAAAACAATATTCTCTTTTCATTAAACTCTCACATCTTTTTGGGATAGTAACCACGTTTATTTATTTTATTTTCATTTAAATTCTTTTTATTACACTGTCCCTTTGAACAAATAATTTTTTAAAACATAAATTTATTTTTTATATTTACATTAATATTTTAAATATTTATTGAGTTTAAAATAAAATTACATTAAATTTTCAATAAAATTATAATATATATTTATTGATGAATTTGTATTCATTCTCTCTTTACTTTAGACTTTAAAACAAATGAAAATTAGCCTTTTAAAACAATGATTTTACATTATTTCATAATTTTCCTTCCATATGAAATTGAAATGTTCATTTTCAATCTATTTTATGTATTATAGACAAAATTATTATAATTTCACTTCCGCAACTCTCTAGCCCACAACAAGATTTTATCTCTCCCAAATTTATAAATTTCTTATTCTCTTGAGAAGTTACGAGCCACAAATTTATGAAATAATTTATTCAGTCATCTATTGTTTTTTATTTCACTACAATTAATTAAAATGAGTTGATCATTAGGATAAACAATTGGACACCGGTCATTAGACAATATAAATAAGGGTTTGGTTCAAATGCATCACACACAACAATATTATAAGGGTCCGAGAATCCAAATTTAGCATCACGTGTTTAGAGTTCGTTGAGCATAATAAATTAATAACTAATCTAGCAAGACATGATGAATAACTAAGAACCAGCATCTAAAAACATAGATCAAGACAATCAACAATCTCCAATATCGTAATAAGCTATTTTTTCACATTTCATTAAAATAACGCATATGATAAATATCTATTGGGTTTCATGATATTTTTATTTTCTTCTCCAATTTAGATAAATAGAATTTATTTTGCTAAAGCAAAATGAGTTTTTTTATTCATAAAATATTCAATGGAGTAGATAAGTTTTTGGTTTGTCTTTATCATGAAATAATTTATGATTACAGGTTTTGTCTTAAATATTATGTTCACATTTCCTATTTGGATAGACCAACCTTTTATATATAATCATTCCACAAATGAACATAAACTTATAGTAATAACCTTTTCTCTTCAAGCTACATTTCTCATCATGTTCATTACGAATGTAATCATCATTTTTTTATTTTATTTAATTTTATACGATCCACATGATTGTTACTTAGAAGTTCATGATATGTTAATAATGAAATAAAACACAAAAAAATAATGATCTAACAATCAATGGAAAAATTAGAAAAATAAAATAAAAAATATATGTGAACAACATAGAAAATGTCAGTCTACAAACATCAAATCAAATCCAAGTACACGATCTCGAAAAATTTCAAGCTACAGTTGGTAAAAGAAACACATAAACAAGTACTACACACAACCTTACATAAAAATTAAAAGGTGCAACTCCAACTATAGCCAATATTTACAGACACTAAGATATTGAGATCCATTACCAATAATTTATTTAAAACCCCCCATGGGCTAAAATGAAAAAATGCATTAAAAATAAAAAAATACTAGAAATAATATTTCCTGCTCTTTTTTAATTAATTCATCCATAACATTTTTGAATATGTAGTAAAATTCACTTACATTTAGTTTAATTTTAGACTATCTTTTCCATTTAACTTTTTCATCCTTAATTCATTCTCTATTATACTCGATCTTTAATCATGTCTTATTTTTTAATAGTATTTTATGAGGTTTTAGCTATTAAGGTTAATATTATCTATCTACACATGGCCACTGGTCGGACGGTTCAGTGGCAACAAACGAAAGTGGTGACATTGGGAGGAGTTCTAAGAGACTATAAGACACAGACTATAGATGACTTCATGACGAATATTGGGACATGTTCAATAACCTGTGCAGAACTCACAAGCATTGCCATAAGCATGGAGAGAGCTTGAAATGTTGGGGGTGAAAGTCCTAGAAGTGCAAATCGACTTCATATGTACAGTTAAACTCTTATCAACGACCACATACCTGGACCTAGGGCTGGGAAATCGGTTAAGGTTAAACGGTAAAAAAAATTGACCGACCGATTTCGGTTAACCAATGGTTAACCGATGGAATTATCGGTCGGGGGATCGGTCAAAAGCATTTACATATTTCGGTTATCGGTTAAAAGTGGTTAATCGACGGTTAACCACTAGTTAACCGGTCTGACCGATTTGACCGAAAGTTAGTTTGGGTAAAATTTTTAGGGTTAGTCACTCCACTCTCGGCGGCAGTCACTCACTCTCTCTCTCAATTTCTCTGAGTCTCGGACTCTCTCTCTCGATGACGCGACTGCGACTCCGTCGATCTCCAGTGTCCACACCACACACCACTGGTCGGCGGTCGCCACTCGCCGCCACCACTGCCCCAGCCATCCGCGCCGCTCCAAGTCCATCCGCTCCGCTCCAATCGGCAGCCGCCAGCCGCCAGTCCAAGTTCAATCAGCTCCGGACGATTCCTCATTCACCAGCCTTCCTCCGCTGTCCATCTCCATTAGCCGCCGTCGATCTCCAGCCAACATTCACCGCCGGTAAGCTCTCTTTCTCTTCTTCTATTTTGTTTTCTTATCCTCTCGCAACTATCTCTCAGCCTCACTATCTGAACTCAATGCTTGCTTGCTTCAAATGAATTAGGAACATAACAGGGGAGCTCGATTTCGAAGTTTCCAACTAGTCTCATCTCATATCATCATGGAAAGGTATGTCTCTCCTTCCCTCTCGATTACATTCCCATTGTCCGATTTAGGATTGTCCGATTTAGTTTGAATTAGCAGAGTTAGCAGATGCCCTGGAATTATCATATCATAACAAGTTAACAACCAATCTCATTATGAGACTCTCATATTAATAATGTAAAGGGTTGGTGTTAAACTTTAAACTGTCCTCCTGCCCTGGAATTAGCAGATGGTCTGTTTCATGATGCTCTTGCTTGTTTGTACGAAAAATTGTGTTCTAGTGCTAGTCTTTAATCTTTATCCTTCCTGAGCTGTCGTTGTACTTCTGTAGTTCTGCAACTTAACAGTCAGTTTAGGGTTACTGTTGTTCTGAATTGATACTGTGCAACAGATTATCTGTTTTTGCAATTAAACCACATGAGATACACAGCTGAACCAAAGGTGATTCCCTTTAATAATGATATTGGTTTAATCTGAATTATAGCAGAATTACCCTGCTCTGGTTGCAGGTTATAATGGTCTAAAATTTGTTCATATAACAAATGATGCTGCATTAGTACCAAAACCCCTCTTTCCTTGTGTGTTCCCTAATGCTGTATTCATGGAAGTGATGCATAAGTGACCTCTGTTGTGTTTACATATTCTGTTCATGAATACCAAAACTATGGTTCAACTTGAATATTGTCAACTGTGTGTGTTAAGCTATCTAATGAAAAGGCAACCATGACCACTACAATGTTGCATGCTATTCATCATAAAGGGATGAACATGATACTTTATTGCCACTACTCACAACTTCTCATGGAAAAACATACACCAGATTCTCACAACTTCTCAATTTGTTTCTTTCACTAGGTTAGGTTGAACATCTGAGCATTTATCTGCACTAATTTCAGTTTCTTGTTAGAATAATACCAATAAACACCTACTGTCCAATTTCAGTTACTGTCCAATTTACAACCCTAGCATTTCGGTCAAGTTTGAAGTATGAACTTAGTCATTATAAAGCTTTACTTGCATTTCTATCTTCTCAGTTAGTTTTACTTTCATTTCTCCTTCTCTATTTTACATTTCAGCCCCTGTGTTTTACTTACATTTCAGCCCCTGAGGAGACTGGTGGCGAGGAGGAAGAGGATTATGAGAGCGAGCCTTGCATGGACGGGGCAGAGGACGACGGTGGTGGAGCCTTTAATATGGTGTTCGATCTTTGAACGTTATTAACTTATTATCGTTATTAACTTATTATCGTTATTAACTTATTATGTGTTGTATTCTAGACTACTACTACTCTAGAATGGTGGTATTTCTATCTATTGAACACTTTATGGATATTGTTTGGTATTATGCATGTATTTTTAGGTAAAGACTAAGGAGGGACTGCAATCATGCGGCCGGGAAAGCTCCCGAAACAGTCGTTATGTTGCAATTTTTTTTACATAATATTAGTACAAAATCGGTTGAAATTCGGTCAGTCGGTCAAAATCGGTCGAAATTTGGTCAGTCGGTCAATTTTCGGTCAATCGGTCAAAATCGGTCAGTCGGTCAGAAATAGGTCGGTTAACTTTTCGGTCGGCTAAATGTTAAAAAACCCGGTCGGTCTATTTTGGTTTTGACCGATTTCGGTCAAAAAACCGACCCTGCAAAATCGGTCGATCAGTCGGTCAAAATAATTTCATTGGCGGTTAACCATTGGTTAACCGATTTTGATCGGTTTTTGACCGCACCGACCGATTCCCACCCCTACCTGGACCCCCAACATGCAACAATCGTTTGTCAATATAGAAGACTGCTGGAGAGGAACTGGAAGGTTACTTTAAAACACATCTATAGAGAGGCAAACCACTTCGAGGTCGCACTGACGAATAAGGGTCGTGGAGCTGACTAGGAACACACACAGTAGATTGTTCGAATAGCATAATTAAATACTAGGAGCGATATGCCCTTATGAGAGAGTCGGAGACTCGATTAATTTTCATGCAATTTAATTTTTATTCTTCCTAAAAAAAGTATTGCCCGCTGCAAAGCGCGGGCCACAAGCTAGTTATAATTAATAATAATTTAAGTAATTGAGCCACATACCCGTAGACTTATTTACTCGAAGCCTAGTACGATTTTGAGCATCATGATTTTATATTTTATTGTTTGCTATGAATAAAACGAAATATATATGATGACCTAACTATAATCAAATACACATCGATAGCATAACCAACACATCTATATAGGACTTCTATTCATCTTGATTCCAGCTTAGAGACCTCTCTCATCATGCCAATTCCCAATTCCAGGTTTCATCAATGAATTGAACATCAGAACCTCGCACAATTCATCACAGCTTGGCGGAGACCGGTTCCAAGTGCAACCAGGACCCAACCAATCATCATATATGCCACAACCACGAGCCTACTATCGCTAAGTTACCAGACCAAGCAGGTTGCACCAATGGCAATAACAAACACTTCCTAGTACCCACTGACTCTCACTGTCGATCACATACAATCCTAACGAACAAATCTAAACAAAATTGAAGTGCCAAAGTAAGACTTGAAACTGACATTTGTATCATTCAACGAATGCAAGACATGATTTTGTATCATTCAACGAATATAAGACATGTAGAAACAACAAACAAAACCGAATAATGCAATGCAAAGATACTATTCCCCCTCAATAATATACGTCTGAACACAAAATACCTCCTCCCATCCCAAGTTCCCAACCAAGTACTGCCCCGACAGAAAAAAAAAAAGCAAAAAGAGGTTCCAAGTTGTTTCTAAGTACAGTCTGACCATGACAACAATAGACAAAGTAATGATATAAAAATGTGGGGCTAACAACAAGAAAGTTGGACGATTAGAATCTCGATCTTCTGCATGTATATGGCCCGAGGAAGGGTCTTCAAGTGCCACAAAATTCTTCAACAACCCACATTTTAGACATCCCTTGAAACGACCTAGGGTGCGTCCTCACTTGTATCTATCAACCCAATCCAATGCTATCTTTCCACGACTTGACTTGTGCAGTATGATGACACCTTGACCTTTGGACTGACAATGACTTTGACGCATCTTTGTCCCAAGCAACAATCCCGATCAAATGACACTCCGAGACATCAAGACACAACCTCATGGTGCTGGTTCAAGAGCTAGTGACAGACTGAAGACCACCCCCAGAAAATTGCAGATGACCCGACACGAATGCGACCCCGGACCTGACTCAAGATACCGAATGCATGCAGGACTCTAAAACAAAAATGCATGTTGAAATCAAGAATTGACCTCAAGCAGAAATGGCACGGGTGATGGTCAACTTGGTCCATTCGGCTGATTCCTTTATCGAACCGTCCTCTGAAGACAAACATTCATTTAAAAAGTCTCTAATGGAAAGAGAATTCTGTATCATAGTTCCAGCATTACTTCCCAGTGTGTCTGCCAAGTCTCCAAGTACCCCAATAGCTGTTCTCATTACCAGATCATCCCTGCAATACATAAATAATAAATAATAGATAGCGTCAGTTTAGAGTCACTGAGGAGCACCATAGCTTTCAAGAATACAAAAACTATAAAGAAGATGCAAATGAAGGGAAAATACTCACATATCCTTTTGCATGTATATGCTATCCAAGAACTTGAGGATGTGGGGTGCATAAGGAATTAAAAGTTGGGTTTTAGTTGAGTTCTTGAACCCTTGAAGAATTCCTGAATAAGCCTCCAAGATTCCATTTCTAAGAGAATTTGTATATTCAATCATCTCGTCATCAGCACCTGTAGTATGAGCAGACAATTCTGCAGCACTTTGGAGCATCGGCATGGCATACATCAGATACTTCTCAAAATCTTGGCCTATTGCCAGGGCAATATCGCCGAAGCAGGAGAATATTGGGGACTTAACAGATCGATGCAACTGATTGCTAGACAGATCCTTGAGAAGCTGGGTCATGATCCCATCACAATGAGGTAGAACTTTATTTTCTAATGCCCTGGCGACATCACCCACCACTCCAACTGTAATGGCACACACCTGGTACTCTTCAAAATTCTGAAGACCCATTTCCAAATACTTGTAGAATTCTGGCATATACTTGGCAAATTCTGGGCCACATGCATAAGCAAGAGCTCCAATAGAAAGCATGGCCTCCTCGTGCACTGTTGCACTTTTACAAGCAAACACCCTAAGGAAGAGACCCATTATTTGATCAGCATACTGCATAAACACATTCTTTGTTGGCTCCGATGAGCCTAGCTTTTGGATGATAACCTGCAAACACCCACAAAGAAGACCTTGTAGTTCCCCTTGCTTTTCCCTCGCATCAGATGACAAATTCTGGCCCTCAAGTGTGTTGTGAAGTTCCGTCATTATCACAGGAACAAGTTGCAACACCATAGGGGCTGTTTCATCAGTTGAACACCTGACCACCTCATTAAGTGTTTCATAGGCAGCAGTCCTTAACCGACACTCACCTGCATCTTCCCGGTGAGTGACGGTGAGAAGTGCCTTAACAATTTCCTGGAAGTATGGAGTCAAAGGAGATGATGGGCCAACGTCTTCATAACCCTGAGCAAGAAAGTAGAGTGCTCCACAAGCCTTCGCAGCTACATTTGGCACATCTGTCATACTTTGAAGTAGTACAGTTATGATTTGCTGGCAATTTTCCTGTGTAATGATAGGTGCATCCATTGTTGAACCATGGAGAAACTCAAAAATACGTCCAAGAGTCCAAGCAGTGGTACCTTTCACATGAGTACTAGAGTCCTTGGTCAGAGCCGACAACATGAAGTTCAAAGCTGCATTGACAATAGGAGTCAACTTGTCAGGAGAAGGACCTTCCAAAATTGAGCCAAAAGCACAAGTGGACGCCTCTCTTTGTCTCCAATCAGGTTTTGTAATGTTCTCCTGAATAAATGGCATAACAAGGGGTACAATATCATCTCCCACAGTACGGGCAACAAGTCCAAGACATGTCCCACCAGCCATTGCAATATTCCAAGCCCCTTCATCCTGATCCTGATCCTCCTCTTGCTTCAAAAGTGTCTCCAACAAAATTGGTACGAGAACAGTCAGAGCCTGTTTTACAAAGTAGGAGCATTGTACATCTGAATCCCCAGTAAAATCACCCGCATACTCTTCCAGAATGTCTATCTCCTCATCACAAATTGAACTCCAGAATTCAATGGCTTGAAGTGCTACATCCTCATCATCTTCCCGCACAGCTTTAGATGTGATAGTGAAAATTTCTTGCATATAAGGAGTTAACTTCTCATAATACATTGACGCAATCGATACCAGGCATTCAAAAGCTGCCTGACGGATCTTCAGCTCAGTTGACAGAGCAGCCTCACAAACAACTCTCATGATGTAATTGCGCTCCATGTCATTGCTAAAATTTGCTTGAGCAAATCCCAGCGCATTACATAACGCTCGAACCGCAGCTAGTCTGACATCAGTGTTTACTTCCGAAGAGCTCATTCCTTGAACTACAACAGTCAGAATTTTATTCACGTTATCTTGATCAACAGCATCAGGGGAGACTTCCTCACACAAATAACCAAGAGTCTCCAAAGTAGCTTGCTTGACATGGGCAGGTAGCTGATGAACATTGGACAAAAGCGAGCCAATCAGTTCAGGCCACTGCTTCTCGGGGAGCTCAATTCCAGCAACTTTGGCAATTACTTGAGACGCGGTTGAACGAGCATCAAGTACAAGAGAAGAAAGTGTCTTCACTAAGCAAGATTTTATCTGATTCTTTACTGCAGCATCCAATAGCAACCATCTTTGGACAAGCTCAAACTTCCTATGTTGCTCCTTAGCATCCAGAGCATTTTTCAGTATCAATCCAGCTAATTTGCGGCTATCAGCAGGTTTATCTTCATTGGCCAGCTCACCAGAAAGAGAAAACAAGAAAGCAGGGAGATTTTGCTCTTGAAACTGTTTCAAGCTGTCTTCAGCTTGCTTCCGGATATTGCCATCAATGGATTGTGCATTCAAAAGCACCTGTGTGACCTCCATGGCCATAATATATCTGTACAGACAAAACATGCAAACATTAGATCAATGACTGGAAATACAGCATTAAAGTTGAAAAGCGAAAGAGTGGATCAACAGAACAGAATTGTTAACTTAATTGACGCTCCGCAAACATCTTTAACTAAGCATATGCAACACGAACAAACTGACAAACTGGTTGAATATAAATGGAATTGGATACGGAAAATCAAACAGGAGAAAGATTTCAACTCGAGAAGACAGAAAGGAAAAAAGGAAAGAAACATCAAATTACTTTTGCCAACATATGTCCATAAGAGCCGTATCATAAGCAAAGAATAGAATGAAAATCCCTCAGCGTATTTTCTTAAAAAGTCCTACTCTGACTTAGCAAGGATTTCAAAACTCCTGAGAAAAGATAAATCTTCTAGTGAGCAAAAACATATCCAACCCACTCGAATATAATAAAACAGTTCAACTTCTCGAAGTACAGCACCGCATTAAAGAAAGCAAAACACAAGTCCAAACCCTATTTGAGTACCGTACTGGTGCTCAGACTAAAGTGAACTAGATTACAACTGGTACGCATCAGTCCTTCACCAGAATAATTCATCCCTAGTCCAGAACGATCATCGCGAGAAAAAATAACAAGACCGAAGAACAAAATCGCCAAAACCAGTAGTTTGAAAGAGAGCATTCAGATTGGGAAGATACGATTCGATCAAGTTAGACAGAAACATAGAAAGACACAAAGCAAGATCAGGTAACAAAGCTCAACACAATAGAGTCAAACCAACAAACACAGTACACCAATATTGGCGCATCGGATAGCAGGAGAAAACGAGGGACAACACTCAAGATCAAGCTCGAAGAAAACAAAAGACAATACGAAACGTTTAGCGTAAGTAGAATCAAAGCTAGCAGACTTTACTTACGGAATCGAATGAAGAGGGAAGACGAATGTCACGGCAGATCGGAGAAGCGGGACGGCGAGTACTGAACCCTAGCAGGAACCGCGGGGTGGAGAGAGAGAGAGAGGAGGGATAAACAAAGGCGAAAAGAGAGCGGACGCGAAACGAAACTTGAATTATGACACAATTTTTACAACTAATCAATTGCTTATGTACTAAGGCAATTATTGGCTGCTACACGCTCCACAGTCTATCTGGATTTTCAATAAATAATTAATTACATTTTTATGATGTTAATTTAATACTTTGCATTTAGTATAAACTAAACTTCGTATAATGATTATTATTTTTTGAGAAAAATAGTATTTGGACGTAAGTTTTGTCATGACTACAAATTTTTGTAGTCATTTATACTACATCAATAATAACCAATCAAAATAATATATCAAAGTTTAACAGTGCCGTTCTCTATCGTACCAGCAGCAGTGTCTTCTGGCGGTCATCATACTGGATCCAGGTGACATGACCAAAATGGAGACCTAATAAATCTAAGTGACCATTTTCAGTGATCAAACCAAGATTATGAGACGTTAAGTGACCAAGTTGCATAACTGGAAAAGTTGAAATATTATTGTTATAATTGGACATTTAAAAATGGAGTGACTGATTTGCAATAACGGAATTAGTTTGATTGGGACATTTTGTTAACTTTCTAAGTTTATGGACCAATTAAGGATATATATGTGACATCCTAGGCAAATCTCACATCGACAAAGCACGGGGAGATCCATGGGCTATGAGGAATGATTCAATCTTAATTGACATGACGCGTTTTGGGGCGTAGTGGTGGGGGTTTGATCTTGAGAGGAGGAGGTTATGGGTTCGAATCTCACCAACACCCAAAAGCAAATTCCGTCAGGGTTGGGTGCAAAGCGGACAATATCTTGTTAGAAAAGGTTGAGATGTTACAAGTGGTATCAGAGCCTCTATGTGTCCCTCTTGAACAATGATTGGGCAAACCTCATTGAGGACGTTGAGTCCCTAGGCAATCCCACATCGACAAAGCACGGGGAGATCCATGGGCTATGTGGAATAATTCAACCTTAACTGACATGACGCGTTTTGGTGCGTAGTGGTGGGAGCTTGATCTTGAGAGGAGGAGGTTATGGGTTTCAATCCCACCAACACCCAAAAACAAATCTGT
The DNA here is from genome assembly GCA_034768395.1 of Linum lewisii. Lineage (NCBI taxonomy): Eukaryota > Viridiplantae > Streptophyta > Magnoliopsida > Malpighiales > Linaceae > Linum > Linum lewisii. Next base: position 71,894,704 of record CM068297.1, on the reverse strand, counting down.
GAGGGTTTGGCCCAAAGCGGACAATATCTTGTCAAAAAAAGGTTGGGATGTTACAATTTCCAAGCTAAAAAAGGATTGATGCAAGGGGACCCATTTTACCGTACCTCTTTGTTATTTTGATGGAGGTGCTGAGTTGTCTGTTTGATCAAGCCATTGCTGCTAAGGAGTTTAAATTGCACCCCCCCCATGTAAAGGGATTCAGCTCACGCACTTGAGCTTTGCTGATGACCTTCTGGGTTTTTACCAAGGAAAATGCGGAGGCTGTCAAACTTGTTACTAAGGTGCTTACCAGGTTCTGTCACTGTTCAGAATTAAGATTTAACCCTGATATGAGTCACATCTACTCTGCTGGTGTGTGTGATATAGCTAGAGATAGCTTGGTCAATGCCTCAGATTCATTAAAGGAATGCTCCCCTTTCTCTATTTGGGAGTCCCCTTTACCCCAAGAAAGCTTAGGAAGTGTGATTGCAAAGCACTTATCGACAAGATATTTAGTAGAGTGACAAATTGGAAAGACAAAAAGTTGTCATATGTTGGTAAGTGTCAGCTGATAGATTCAATCATTGGAGTGACACTACAGTACTGGATGTCGCATTTTGTACTACCTTCAGGTATTATTAAAGAGGTTGAAAAGATTTGTAACAATTTCCTTTGGGGTAAGGTTGAGGGGGTGGTAAGGCCAAAGTTGTTTGGTGTTATGTCTCTCTACCTATGATTGAAGGGGGGTTGGTATTAAGGATACGAGGAGATGGAATTGTGCAAACGTAATTAGACATATTTGGGATTTACTGATGAAAGTAGGTTCGATGTGGGTGGCTTGGATTGACAAGTACAGGTTAAAGGGCAAAAGCTTCAGCTGCTTCAGCTGCTTCAGCTTGCTTCACTGCTCCGGATATTGCCATCAATGGATTGTGCATTCAAAAGAACCTGTGTGACCTCCATGGCCATATTATATCTGTACAAACAAAACATGCAAATATTAGATCAATAACTGGAAATACAGCATTAAAGTTGAGAAGCAAAAGAGTGAATCAACAGAACAGAATTGTTATAAATAAAGTGAACAAATTAAGTTCCAATGGCATAATAAATCGTCAAATTAATTGACGCTCCGTAAACATCTTGAACTTAGCATATCCAACATGAACAAACTAACAAAATTGTAGAATATAAATGGAATTCGATACGGAAAATCAAACAGGAGAAAGAATTCAACTCGAACGCGGCTCCAGAAGCCAGAAAAGAAAAATGGAAAGAGACATCAAATTACTTTTGCCAACATATGTCCATAAGAGCCGTATCATAAGCAAAGAATAGACTGAAAATCCCTCAGCGTATTTTCTTACAAAGTCCTACTTTGACTTAGCAAGGATTTCAAAACTCCTAAGAGAAACATATCCAACCCACTTGTGAAAGGTTTGGCTAGATTAGTGTATTAGTCCAATAAAATAACATAGTTCAACATCTCGAAGTACAGCACCGCATTAAAGAAAGCAAAGCACAAGTTCAAACCCTATTTGAGTACCGTTCTGGTGCTCAGACTAAAGTGAACTAGATTACAACTGGTACGCATCAGTCCTTCACCAGAATAAGTCATCCCTAGTCCAGAACGATCATCGGCAGAAAAAATAACAAGACCGAAGAACAAAATCGCCAAAACCAGTAGTTTGAAAGAAAGCATTCAGATTAGGAGGATACGATTCGATCAAGTTAGACAGAAACATAGAAAGACACAAAGCAAGATCAGGTAACAAAGCTCAACACAATAGAGTCAAACCAACAAACACAGTACACCAATATTGGCGCATCGGATAGTAGGAGAAAACGAGGGACAACACTCAAGATCAAGCTCGAAGAAAACAACAGACAATACGAAACGTTTAGCGTAAGTAGAATCAAAGCTAGCAGACTTTACTTACGGAATGGAATGAAGAGGACAGAGAATGTTACAGCAGATCGGAGAAGCGGGACGGCGACTCCTGAACCCTAGCAGGAACCGCGGGGTGGAGAGAGAGAGAGAAGTGATACACAAGGGCAAAAAGAGAGCGGATGACACAATTTTAATTCCGCTAATGGGCGGGGACTTTTTATCTCAAGCTGAGACACGAAATGGATGGTGTTGATTGCTCTCTCAGATAAAAGCGAGATCTAACGGCTGAAGATTAAGCAGGGGTATGGGGGGAGTTTTTTTTTTTTTTTGACATAGGCAGCTCCTTTCGGAGATACGGAGACAGCAAGCACAAACAAGGAATTGAACATCAAGTCCCAACCCGGGAAGTCATGTCTACCTCCACAACTCCCGGGAGGTTAATCAGAGCCATACGAGCCACGTAATGGGCGGCCCTGTTACCTGAACGGCGAACCGTCATGAAGCGCCAAGAAGAGGCTCGCCGATGCATTTGAAGGACCTCCTCTATAATAGCTCCACCTGGATTTGCTCTGATTTGTCCTGCAAACAGCCGAGTCGAGACAAGTTCGGCATCCTCTTCAATATCCACCTGCAAAACACCAGCCCACAGACACCAAGTGCAAGCATCGCGTAATGCCAACAACTCTAATACAAAGGGATCAAAGATACCTGGATATGTTGCCGCCCTTGCCCGAAGAACAACACCAATGGAATTACGGAGGACCCATCCAGCAGAACCGCCCAAACCTGGTCTTACGGCTCCGTCAACGTTGATCTTTAAACGAGAAGGGTGAGGTGGGATCCAGGAAACTAAAGGTTGGGGAGGGGAGGGAGTGAGGATGGGCGACGGCCCGTAGATAAGACTATGTTCCCGCCACTGACTGTGGAAGTACTGGAACAAAATCTCCAACCGTGTCTGAGCACGTTCAAATACCACCCTATTTCGCCCTTTCCACAGCCGCCACCAAGCCAAAACCCAAATTGCTTGAGATGAGGTTGATTGCGCATAATGTCCTTCCAATAAATTGCAATGTGCGTGTCCCCTAAATCCGGTGGTGTAAGGGAACATAAATAAAGGAAATGTCTGGATACTGCGCAGTGTAAAAGCAAGTGTTCCACTGATTCTGGGGCAGCATAGCAGACTTGACACAGTGGGTCCAAAGTTTCTGAACTGACGCGAATTTGTATTCCCTGAAGAGTGGGAGGATGCGGTGCAGAATTTTCCATAAAAAGAATCACAACTTCGGCTGGATTTGCATTGACCAAATAGAGATCCATATTGAGCGCTCCATAGGAGAGGTTGGCTGAAAAAAGATCCGGTCTAGATCGCATCCCAACCTCATAGCCTGAAGAGACAGAATAGGCTCCTGATGGCGAGTGATGCCAGATACGACGATCAACCTGGGGGCGCCAAGGAAGCGGTATCGAGAGAATTCTCTGTACTGAGTCCTCTGAGAACCAATACCTAAGAAGCGGGACATTCCATCTGCCTTGGAACACAAGGCCAGCTACCGTAGGTGGTCCTAAATACACCTCTGATCTGCAGAGGGTAGGTCGGGTAGGCGGACTTCCAAGAAGCCAATGATCCTGAATTACGTCAACCTGCACACCCGAGCCAATCTGCCACCCCAGGCCTGGGTGTAGAAAGTCTCGCCCAACAAGCAGACTTTGCCAGCCCCAGGAGGGACGGCCCCGACCGTTGCTCATGAGCAAGGTTGTATTGGGATAATATACACTTTTTAAGACACGAGATAGCAGTAAATCTGGATTTGTAAGAATACGCCAACACTGCTTAGCTAACAGTGCCTTATTAAAAGTAGCAAAGTCACGGAACCCCAAACCCCCTTTCTCCTTAGGAAGACTTAGCCTTGCCCAGGAGAGCCAATGGAGCCGGCGATCATCAGAAACCTGACCCCACCAAAATTTAGCCATCAATGTATTCAAATTACCACACATATTGTCTGTTAAAGCATAGCAGGACATTGCGTATACCGGTAACCCTGAAATGACGGATTGCAAAAGCGTATGAACTCCTGCCGGTGACAGACACTCCCTTTTCCAACTACGAAGACGTAGCGTCATTTTGTCTTCAATGAACCTAAAAGTTTCCTCCTTCGATCTTAGGATAATACAAGGCAATCCTAGATACTTCTCCGAGCGTTCAAGAAACCGGACGCCGAGAGCGTCTCTGTATTGAATTTGTGTGGCCGTGGGGGTGTTATTACTGAATAGGACTGCTAACTTTGCTAAATTAACTCTCTGACCACTCAAACGTCTATACCGATCAAAAAGGGACAGTAGAGCATCAATATAGGAATCGGAGACCCTTAGAAACAGAATTGTGTCATCTGCAAACATCAAGTGTGAAATGAAGGGACACCGCCTATTAATACGAATCCCATACAGCACCCCAGAAGTGGTTGCTGAGATAAGGAGGCGAGAAAGCCCCTCAGAGCAAATTGCAAACAATAAAGGAGAAAGAGGATCCCCCTGCCGGAGTCCTCGAGTAGGCGAGAAAAACCCTTTCGGATCACCATTAACCAGTATATCCATGGTGGCAGATGATAGGCACTCCTGAATAAGAGTTACCCAGGGAGCAGCAAAGCCTAACCCACGCATTATTGCAAATAAAAAAGGCCATTCCACACGGTCATATGCTTTCTCCATATCAATCTTTAGCGCCATTAAGTGTATGGGGGGAGTTTCAGGCTGACTTTGTTTTTTTCTTTTAATTTATTATCCAAATTTCAAAAAATAATGATTGTAATGGATTTCAAAGGTCTCTCTTTCTTTCTCCCCCATCTTAGACGCTATCTCTCTCCCATCTCAGACGTCTTATTTATCGGAGTTACGTTGGCAAGAAGTAAGGAAAATAGCTGCCAATTTTTTAAAACGTCGTACGAACTGCTATTTGAAACACTTCCAGATTGATAACCGTCGGAGTTACTTCTATCTACTTCCAGATCCAATCGTCGAAGTTACATCGTGGTTAGTTACTTCCCACGTAATTCCTTCAATTTCTCAACTTCCATTTGAAATCGTGTAGGCTTTGGCTATAAATGGAGGAAAAAAATTAGGGTTCCTAAAACCAAATTACTTGGCTTCGTCATAACTAGTGTTCTATGCACAACAATGGCGAAAACCAAGTCCAAAGCTTCCGCAAAGAAGCAGGATGTCACTCTCATAGAATCCCCCCAAAACCCAAACCTCTAGATCTTCAAAGAGGCTATAAGAGCTACGTTCCCCTCGGAAGGAGCAAATAAATCCTCCAACAGAGTAGAGGACGCCGAAGAAGGCTAAAAGAGCTCCACCCACTGACTCCGACGATCATTTTGAAGACCAGTCGCTGGTATTTTTAATCTTTGCATATTCCACTTGGCATGCATGCATGTTTATGGGTGCCATTTAGATGTCAGCTATATGACTGTGAGATGCATGAGCGATATTGTTTTTTTTTTGGATGAATTGAGCTTTGTTATATTCACCAAAACGAGGAATAACAGTACATAAGGGAAAGAAAACCTATCTAAACAATGCTAGCTATTCTACTCTCATGAACATGATTCCTAGAATAAGCTAAAATCTCTCCTTTGATATTGCCTATAATAACATCTTCTGCACTACAACATCCACTCCCAAAAATCCGGACACACCTCTCTTTCCAAACGCTGCAAACGACAATCCGCCAAAGTAGCTTATTCGTTTTGCCTTCGACTGAATCTCCAAAGTGGCAGCATCTCTGAATCATATCTTCAAAAGTAAGACCATCAAAATCAGGGAAAAAACTGTACAGTATAGCCTGTGAGTATGAACATTCAGCAAACAGGTGTTCCCTGCATTCCTCTTCACTAGAGCACAGGATGCAAACAGCATCCACTAGCGGATCCCAACGCTTGATTTTATCTCTTGTCATGATACGATCTGTGATCACAAGCCAAGCTACTACTTCTCTCCGTTTAACATGGTATCCAGTCCATACACATTTAAACCAATTTACCTCCGCCGATCTAGGCCTCAAAGTGCCCCATAAATGAATCAACCTGCAAGAATAAGCATTGTCCCATAACAAATCGCCATCGCTATCAACTGATATATAGGGGCGGATTAAGCTTCTCAGCTTCAAAAGCCTTCTCCAATGCCAAGATCCCACCTTTGAAGTGACCTGCCAAAAATCCCCTCGTTTGATTCTATAATACTTGATCCATGCTATCCACAGTGAGCCAGACTGCAACAAGATCTGCCAAATGTGTTTTAAAACATTAGCAATGTTCCAACTCTTCAAATCTTTCACTCCAAGCCCCCCCTCTAAAGGTGGTTTAGTAACATGACTCCAAGCAACCTTAAGCTTCCCTCCATCTTCTTTGCCCCATAAGAACTTGTTACAAGCTGCTTCCACATCCTTGATAAAACTACTTGGCAAAATAAACGCTGCCATCCAGTATTGAAGAGACCCCTGAATTACAGAGTTTATCAACTGCAACTTACCAGCGTACGAGAGCTTTTTAGATTTCCAATCAAACAGACGCTTGGTGATCTTATCAAACAGGACCTTGCAATCTTTCCTCCGCAACTTCCCCGAGGTAAGGGGAACTCCAAGGTACTTAAAAGGCAAAGATCCACTTTTAAAGCCTGATGATCGAGTAATAAGATCAGCAGCTTCATTACTCACCCCTGTCATGTAAATTTGGCTCTTCTCCGGGTTAAATTTAAGGCCTGAGAGGACATGAAACTCCTCCAAAATATCAGTTACAACTTTGACAGCTCCATTGTTTGCCTTAGTAAAAACCAAGAGGTCATCTGCAAAGCTAAGATGAGTTAGGTTAATACCTTTACATTGCGGGTGTAAAGCAAATCTCCCTTCAACAACCGCCCTATCAAACAAGCAGCTCAACACCTCCATTGAGAGCACAAACAAAATCGGAGAAACGGGATCACCTTGCCTAAACCCACGCTTAGCTGGGAAATAGCCACTTTGAGTACCATTAACCTTAACTGATAGCATGGATGAGTCAAAACAAGCAGCAATCCACTTAACAAACTCCCCTGGGAACTTCATACATCGTAGCACTTGCAATATAAACGGCCATTCCACATAGTCGAAGGTCTTCATAAGGTCAATCTGATAAGTGCTAAGCAACTCATGCGCCAATCTTATCCCATCTCCAATACTCCTCTCCTTTATGAAAACTGTTTGATTCTGACTAACAATAGAAGGAAGTACCATAGCCATCCTAGATGTGATGATTTTAGTAGCAACCTTATAAACAATACTGCAACATGATATAGGCCTGAAGTGCCTAATATCATCAACATTCTTCCTCTTGGGAATCAAAGACAAGGCAACTGAGTTAACGTAGGCCGACATATAAGCTTTATCAAAGAAGCTTAAAGTAGCTTCAATAAGATCAGACCCTACTATATCCCAACTGTCCTTAAATAACACAGCACTAAAACCATCCGGCCCCGGACTTTTCTCATTAGACATACTAAACAGGGCTGCCTTGACTTCAGAAGGACTAACAGGTCTAATAAGCTCATCCGCTTGCAAATCACTCAGCCGATGCTTAATGATAGAGTCAAGGGAGCAAGTGCTTACCATAGTGCTATCTCCAAGAAGGCCTTTGTAAAATTCAACAGCAACTTCAGCAATTGCAGGAGTCCCCTCTACCATCTCCCCATTGCTATTTCTAATCTGACGGATGGTGTTCACAGCATGCTGAGCCTTAACATAGTTAAAGAAGAAAGCAGAGTTTTGGTCACCCAATTGTATCCAATTGAAAGGATCAAAAAAGAAATCACTTTTCAACTCTATAACCTCCAACTTTTTATCTCTTACTATGCCTTAGATGTCAGAATAGCTCTCCCTATTGAGCTTCTTCAGCTTATACTTAAGTCGTCTCATCTTCTCATACAGGATATAATAGTTACTTCCTTTAATCTGCATGTTCCAGACAGATCAGACAATATCCTTGTAGTCAGGGTGTTTTATCCAGAAGGTAAAGAAATGAAACGTTTTAGGATAGGAGGCAGAGTCACCATCATTGTTCAGAAACAGTGCACAATGATCTGACTCAGTAGAAGGTACTACTTCTACCTTGCTATCAGAAAACACATCTTGCCAAGCAACATTAACAAGCACCCTATCAAGCTTTCGAGAAACCAAACCATCATTACGATTGTTGATCCAAGTAAAATGGGGCCCTGAAGCAGCATGATCAAACAACTCACATTCAGCCACAAAAGCCCTGAAATCCTCCATGCTCTTAAAGGAAGCAGGGATTGGGGAAGCCTCACTAACATCCAAATAAGAATTGAAATCCCCAGCAACAAACCAAGGTAGACTAGCTTCCTTAATGGTTTTAACTAAATCATAAGTTCTCCTCCTCTCATTAGCATCATTAGCACCATAGACTACTGTGCCAAAGAAAACTTGTTTAAGATCAGTCCTGAAGTGAATGAACCTGTTAGAACAATCCAAAACATGCAAGGGGACATCATCTCGCCACAACAACCAGATTTTACCCAAGTCTCCTTCAAAAGCATACTCTCTATTCCACCCCGGAAATCTATCAGCAAATAACTTCGAAGTCTGATTCATACGGACTCTAGGCTCAATGATAGCAACTACATCTATTCTGAAAGCTTTAATATACTCTAAAACTGCACTGTATTTACACTTTTTATTAAACCCTCTAGTGTTCCAAATCCAAAATTTCATTTCCACTTTGTTTTAAACCTGGTCTTAATACCATAAACATGCTTCATACCTTCCTTGTCATATCTTATTGCGTTCTGAGAAGCCTTCTTACTCGTTTTAACTCCCTCCTTATAATCTTTCTCATCCTCAGAATTCCACTGCCTAGGTTCAGCAGCTATCAGTTTTTCAACTGGCGCAACCTCAATTAATTGAGAATCAACCACAGGCGTTGGTGCATCCATCCCTTCCATAGAAGGTGCAGACACATTGCCAGGCCTTTGATCGCTCTCAACAATGCTAAGCTGAGGTGCAGAGACAATTTCCCCCGCAGTCTCCTCTACCCCTACACTTAGAGGCGTAGATACATTATGAGACTGAACGTTCTCTAGAGTAAGAGCTTTTTTAGCCAACTTATTCTTCTGCTTATTCCTCCTTCTCTTACTTGTCTTACTAGAAGCAGCTCCAGTACCCCCCAGCTGGTGTTACCTGCAGGTCTGGATTTACCGGAGTCTCTTCCGAAGTAGGCGGGTTCTCCACCATAACGGCTTCATCCCCCTTTCCTACATTCGAACTAGCCCCCGTAACCGAAATCTCATTTGGAACAGGTGAGTTCTCCACCACAACGGCTTTGTCCCCATTGCCTGAACTCAAACAAACTTCCTTATGAACACCAGAACCCTTAGGCATCCAGACTGAATGCATCTTACCACTATACTCTCTGGCTTTAACTTGCTCTACTGCCACAGGGCAAACCTCACCCTCTTCCAGCTCAAGGTCAATCCCCTCCGGACATGGCACTGTTTTGTCTCTGAGAATGCAAACTTTGACATCTAAACCATCCCTCACAAAGCGCTTGACAGGCTTCCCTAACATACTAGAAATCCAACTAATTCCCTCCACAGAGATAACATCCGGAGGAACTTTCCTAAGAGTGATCCACTCCGGTGAACTCTTCGCCGAGAAATCAAGCGGTTTGATGCCTTTCTCCCACCGACGAAGGAACATGGGGGAATTGTGAATATGCCACGATCTACTAAGGACCCAATCACACAGTCGAATCAACGAGAATTCAAAGAGAAAGCACGATTCCAAATACCTCGATACCACTACTGCTCCCTCATATCCCCAAAGCCTGTTCACCATATTAGCAATCACGCGGAGAGGAGGGGAAGCACCCACAAACTGAGCCACAATCGCCGACTTCATTCGCTCCGCTCCTTTTGCAAGAATCGACGCCGGGATTTTCAGAATACCACCCACTCGAGCATCAGCAGGGATCTCCACAAACTTAAGGTCCATCGCCGGATCATGGACCATCGCCGACCACGACTTTGCTGGAGCCGCAGTCGCCTTAGAAGACTCGCCAACTTCCATTACAGAGTACGGACGCAATAAAACTCGAAAACAGCAAACGTGAACGAGTCCGGGGACCTTAGAGGCCAGCCGGCAATCAGTCTTCCCCGACAAGCCCTTCAGGAGCGCACCCGCTGAAGGGAAAACCCTACCGGAGAACGACGATCGGAAAACGCAGCTCTGCGGATTTCAGAGAAACTTACGCGCCCACACGCTCACTATTTCCCGTCTAAGATTCTTTTTTTTACTAGAGTGTTACTTGAGTAATATTGTCTTTAACCGTGATTGCTTTTATCGTTCTAGTTTTGATCGGTAATATGGACATTGTATGGCACTACTACGATCATGATATGCATGTGTAAGCCAATGTTCTAGGTCAATAGTTAGGAATCATGTGTTATGACTGTTGTATGAGAATGTTATGAATGTTGTATGAGTATGTTATGACTGTGTTATGAGTGTATTGACAATATATTATGCATATGGTACAACTTTTTAAATGGGTTTTCAGTTGTAATATCGACTTTGAAGTGACCATATATGATTGCTATATGGAACTAAGGGTCAAATACTTAAGTAGTCCCAAAACTTTGGGTCAGGTTACAAAGTAGTCCCGAAACTTCAATTTGTTACAGGATCGTCTCGTTAGTTTGGAGCTTGTTACAATGTGGTGCTATTGATGCTGACGGAGACTTTTATTGACGGATTTGCCATGTCAGCCCGTCCACATCATTTGAAATATAATAAAATAATATTTTTGGTTTGTTTTGAATTAATCCCTCTAATTGAACCAACCGAGCAATTTAATTTTGACCCGAAAATCTTGAAACCTCAAATCTCCTCCTTCCTAACCTAACCTGAAATTGAAGTACCAGCCCCGCCGCAACGAGCTACACCTCCGGAAGTGAAGAAACAGAACTGGAAAAGGAATCGGAATCGTCTGCGTGCCGTTTGGGTATACAATCTCCACTATCCCAGTCCCACTCAATACTACTCCAACCCGCTGGCCGTCAGGTTTACGTGCGGCGCCATCATCGACCCCTGTTGTAGATTACATTTACTTAAATTAATGTATTTAGATTTTAGTCAGCCATTTCAGTTAAATAATCATTGGCAGGGGAAACCGTCATCCCTAATTCAATGAAATTAGGAGTGGAAGAAGAAGAAGCAACAGGTAATACGCCGAAGCTCCATTCCTTTCTGCGTGAAGCTGCAGCGGAAGATGGTCCGTCATCGAGATGTTGGAGAGGGTTGAGATTAAGATCCAGAGAGATATCGACAATTGATGGTGAGTTGTCCATAGGTTAAGGGTTGTGTAGTGGTGAGAAACAAAACAGTGAATTGAATCAGGTGAAAGCGGTGAGGTCTTGTTCTTGAGTTGTTTGTAAATGATGAAGGAAGGAAGATGCGAAATGGAAGCGTGGATGGTATATACAGGGGGAAAAGAGAAGTAGAGGGAAGGTTTCTTCACATCCGGAGGTGTAGTTCGGCCTCGCGGAGGCGGAGGAGGAAGAACAGAGGAGGAAATGAAGTGCTAGTATTTCAGATTAGGTTAGAGAGGAAGAGATTTCCGGGTCAAAATTAAATTGACCGATTAGTTTAATTATAGAGGTTAATTCGAAACAGGTCAAAAGTATTATTTTATTATATTTTAAATAACGTGGACTAGCTGACTTGGCAAATTCAGCGGAAAAAGTCCCCATCAATAGTACCACATTGTAACAAGCTCCAAACTAACAGGATGGCTCTGCAACAAATTGAAGTTTCGGGACTAGTTTGTAACCCGCCCCAAAGTTTCGGGACTATTTAAGTATTTGACCCATGGAACTAATATGGTGGATGTTTACACAAATTCGGAAACCAGCCACACCAATGTACTATAAGAGAAGAAATGACTCCCCCGTAAAGCATAAAATTGGATGGAAGTTGGACGGATTTTTATGCTTTACGGGAAGTCATTTTGACGAGTTTTATACATAGGTATCGACGCGTTATAAGCTGAAACATATGAGACTCTTTAAGTCAATCACCCATCAAACTCGAATAAAGAGGCTTTCACTACAAGAAAATTCCTGATTGATCGCGGATTATTAGTCATGATTTTTATGTAACCGTGACTAATTAGTCACATTTCATAAGAAACCGTGATCAATTTAGTCACGAATTCTTAAGAAATCGTGACAGATTAGTCACGATTTCTAGGAACCGTGACTAAATTGGTCACGGGTCTTAAGAAACCGTGACTAAATTATTCCCTAAGAAACACGGATTGGCAATCCATGTGCTTCCTCCCTTCCAATCCTCCTCTTTTTCTTTCTTCTTCCCACTCTCCAACTCCTCTTTTTCTTTCTTTCTTCCCACTCTCCAACCTTATTCTTATCTTCTTACAGCCATTTCCCAAAGCCTTATTCTCCTCTTCCTCCCCTTCCAAGGTTCCAGTTCACCGACGACCACTTTAGCGAACCCTCCGCCACAGCTTCGGCCCAAGAAAAATTAAAAGGGACGTGGGCTAGGCCAGCTGAGCAAAGGGAGAAGATTAGGGGTTCGGCGTCTAGGGTTAAGGGGAGACGGCGGCGCTTATTTCAATGGGAAGTACGACGGCGATTATTTCAATGGGAAGTACGGCGGCGCTTATTCCTAGAACGAGAGGAGCAGGAGCAGGAGCGAGATCTCGACGGAGAATAAAGGCTCCTGATGGCGTGGAAGCGGCGAGTCGCCGACCGATGGTGAAAGGCTCGTTAGAGCCAGAGGTTGAAGGACCTGTTAGCCGCACCGCCGCTACCGCCAATTGAAGAAGACGACCTGCAGAGGTCGAAATCAGAATACAGAACTCTAATTCGTCTCCAGATCCGACGACGAGTCCATAAGAGGGGAAAGAGGAGCTGACGGCTGACGGAGTCGGCGGCGGCGGAGTCGCCGGCGGCTTCTGAATTGACGAAGAAGAAGAGTGATTGAAATTATAACCTACAAAAATTGAGTGACCAAAAGGGAAAATTCGTATCACTGAAAATTAAATATTAGTACCCACATAAATTTAAATGACAAAATGGGTTAATGAAAGTTTCCTAAGAACACTTTGGTCACTAGATCAAAATTACAACCACAGAAAGTTAAGTGACCAAAAGGGGAATATATTAGTCACGGTTCACATACAAACCGTGACCAAATTGTTAGTCACGGTTTCTTCAAAAATCGTGATAAAATAGGCTCAATATATTCACGATTTCTAAAACTGTGACTATTTATTTTAGTCACGGTTATAGGGTCAAAAAACTGTGACTAATATAGGGGTTATAACAGCTTAGTGATTAACTTTTAGAAATTAACTAAAAGGTCATTAATTAATTGCAATTGTAACGAAAGAGTTTAAAATCTTTGTTAAATTGATAGGTTATCAAGTCACCTCATCATTAAATTGATAGGTTATCAAGTCATCCAATATAGGGGTTATAACAGCTTAGTGATTTTAAACTTTTTCTTGACATGGGGTTTAAAATCTTTGTTAAATTGATAGGTTATCAAGTCACCTCATCATCACCCCATGTCATGTTAACCTAGTCTTTTGTGGATGTCGACTTTAACATGGTAAGAAAGTCGTTGTCCATTCTGTGCTTGCTTGGCTAAAGTTGTTGTACTTGGTGATTGTAGAGATTTGGTTAATGAAATTAGTTAACATATGTTGGGGTATGCAAAGACTTGATTAGTGTTGGATTTGTAAATATTGTCGTTTGAATCACTAATTAATATTATTTTTGTACTTGTATAATGCTTTCGTTGTGTCTATGTTATTTTTTTGATGTGTGTTAGTATATAAATCATTCTATTGCGCTAAAAGAATTTGTAGAAATACCCAGGAGACTTGTGTACCCCATAAATATTTGTAGGACAGAGTAAAGGTCGACCAATAAAAAATTCATAAGATAATTTTTAGATTATTTACTAAAGTTATACCTCCTAGATAATAAAATGATTAACCCCATTTCTTAATCCTACTTACCTTTCTCAAGCCTATTCACCAATAATTGTACGAAATAAAATGGATAAAATGCGGCACATACTCAGTGTTTGTCAAATGCGCGTTATGCCATTATACTTAAGATTCTGAAATCGGGTGCTATTATAGTTGCTTTGAACTACAAATACCGAATTTTACAAGTTTCTCCCACTCTAGCAAGTTACAGTACAATACTTTTCAAGCTTATACATTAATAAGGCCACGATTCTAGTAAGTCATGGGCTCATATATAAAATACATTGTATTGGATACATAATTATGCTAGGCTATTTTGCACCCATCATCTAACACTGTCATGCCACATAGGTAAACCGTTAAGATACATAAGCACACAAATAATTGAAACTAACGACGAATTATTTTGAAAGTAAGTGAAATAGATAATAACGTTTGATATAAAATTACGGAAAAAGTGTCTATTTTGAAATTATGTGATAGTTGGTGACATCTGAAGTAATTTGGCCAAATTTTAGGGTTGGTTACCTAAATAGTCACTGAACAAAAAAAATTGCTATTGACATTACCATACTTTGAGCCATTATCCAAGAGGTCACTGTTAGCTATGGACATTCATTATTCCATCCATCCGCTGATGTGGACTCGCCAACTCATCCACCACCTCATTTATTTATGCCACGTAGGATTAAGATGTACAATCATCTAACGAAGTACCCAAACCGATACCTAACCCAACTCCCTGGTCTCTCCTCTGAAGCTCTTCAATCGGTGGTTGAACGACGACGTCTCTCCTCCTCTCTCCTCATCGCCTCTGGGACTGGAGAAGGCAACACTCTCCGTAATCCCAAATTGAAGCTCTATCACAATCATCATCTCAAAAGTAGATCTAGAGAGTGGAATGAACAGAAGATATGTGCGAATTAGGTTATGGTTTTTGGTTCTCTTTCTTCTTCCATCTTGTAATGGAAACAACAAAATAGTCAATAGCAAAGACATTGGTTAGTGAGACTTGCTGGGATATGGAACAGAGATTCAATCGGGATCCAAGCTCAGGCGAATTTCCGGCGGTGGGGGGTTGTGGGTATTGTTGTGTGTACAGAATCGCGATATGCTCTGCGATTGAAGGGAGAAGGGGAAATAGCTTGTCAATAGCCTTTCTCCTCCTCATCCTCTGCTTCCATGATCTGGTCGGAAAACGTCACCTCCACCCGAATCGTCGTTCCCGTCGAAGGCTTGACATTGCCGATGATGGACTTTGAGTAGCGGAGGGGGTTCCGTCGAAGGCTCCCCCCACTTCGCCGACCGGCTCGACAACAATACCTCCACCGCCACCGTAAGCTCTGCATTTCTTCACCGTCGGGAGAGGAATCAGGAATCCCTCCAATTTGTTCAATTGTTCTTACCTCAATGTACTGAATCTGGACAATAACCAGCTTTGGGCCCGATTCCTGCTGGTGCAGAGCAGCTTGACAGGCTGAGGAGAGCTTCCCGATTTTTTCCCAAATCTGATGGGTAGGTTATGGAGGAAGGATGATGGCTAGGTTCTATGGAGGAGGAAGGAGAAGAGGAAGGAGGAGGAAGAAGAAGGGACCGGTTTGGGTGAGGAGTTAGGTGAGATTAATTGGTTTGGGTAGGATGGTCTTGGGTAGGGGATTTAATCCTTCGTGGCATAAATAAATGAGGTGGCGAGTCCACATCAGTAATGGACGGAATAATGGATGTCTGTAGCTAACAGTGACCTCTTGGATAATGGCTCAAAGTATGGTAATGTCAATAGCAATATTTTTTGTTTAGTGACTTCTGGGTTATTTGGCCAAAATTCAGTGACTATTTAGGTAACCAACCCCAAATTTTAAGTATAGGTTTATAATGTTAAACCCTGAACAGTTGGCTTATTATCCATTTTGGTCATTAGCGTATGGGGTTTGTAACAAATTGGTCATTAATTTTTAAATTGTAACCTACTTGTCATTAACCTATGGTACTTGTAACAATTTGGTCGTTCCGTTAACTCTCCTTCCAAATTCTCCGTTAAATGCTGAGATGGCAATACAATCAGCAATCCTAATCAGCCCATATATATTAAAATATTGTTTTCTTTTGTTTAATTAAAAATTTAAAATCAATTTAATTTATAAAAGTTCTCTCTCACCCCTCCTTCGTATTAATATCCTCCGCCTCCTCCGCTTTTTGGGTTCCTCCTCCGATTCCCGCCGTCACTCCTTCACATCCTTCGCTTCCACCGCCGCACTTTAGTTTCCTCCGATTCTCGTCGCCGCACCTTCCTTCCACCACCTTGCTTCTGGTTTCTCGAATCAGTCAACTGTTCAGAGTTGAACCGAGGAAGAACATAATAATTCAGAATTTCCAGAAGCTTAGAAGGCGCTATCTTGGGTTGAAGCTGCACACTCGTTCACCAGAAGCTTCGGTTTCCCCTTGCAAACAATTCCGTTGTTTCTTAATTAACTGCTTGCTTACAGAATCGGTGGTTACAGGTCAGTCATCTGTGGCAAGGGTTTGGATTTTTGTCATTTCAATCGATTACCTCCTCGAGAGCATTTCGATTTCGATTGATCATCTTTCTACTCATGCATTGCGTTTGATTCAGAGGCAGATTGCCTGGAGTTGATTCAAGTGTTTGAACTAGGGATTACTCGACACTCTGATTGAATCTCTGTTTGAGTCATGTTCGAACTAGGGACTAGTAGAAAGATAAGTAGCACTTAGCAGTGTGATATGAGTCTTAATTAAAATCAGAAGCGTTGATATCCTCCTGCACTTAGCAGTGTGATAAGTGTCCAAGATGGTGTTGTTTGGTAATGGATTTGCTCTCATGTCTTTTTCTTGAAGGTACACAATCAGAAGCTTTGAAAAGTGAAAACCTCCTGCTATCTTCTTCTGAAAAGGTATGTAGTCTTTAATTGGATAGTTCTCTCTTTGCATTAAAATCCAACTACTATTTTTACACGCCTTCTTAGTATTTCTTTCAAATTTTGTGCTGCTCTTTAAGCTGCTACTGTAATGGTTGGTTTAATCAGTTTGATGAGTTTTGAAGTCATGGTTTTTTCACCATGTTTTGTGTGTGTGCCTGGTATAGATTGATATAGGATTGAACCTTTCTGACAAGGATTATTTCACTTACTAGTGGTCAGTAGTGATAATATTTAGTTAGCTGTGAATGAAAAAGCTTCCATCCTCCAGTAGGGAGAAATGGCATTGCTTGTGAAATCATCTAGGGACTTAATTGATGAAAATGGTTTTCCAATTTTGCATTCGCTGCAGTTGTGTTGTAACCAGTGTGGGTGATTATGGATAATAACTTTATGGAGTGTGAGGTTCATCTACTTCTCTTCATCTATTAAGCAGGGGGGCATCTAGTAGTGTTCATATATTAATCTCATCTTGGTGCCAATAGTAGTCTTCATACTCACAGTTGTTCAACTTCAGAGTGATAGATCCTTTGGCAGTCATTTTTCTTCCTCATTATCTGTTGAAACTATGAATGCAAAGGGTCTTCAGTAGCTGGTCTACTGTGCAGCAGCCAAGTTTCATTATTAGTTTAGTGAAAATTATGAGTTTGGTTGGTTGGGGTGGAATAGTTTTGGGATGTATTAAGTATTTGACCATATAAAGTAGTGCAGCAGGTATACCACATTTCCTGTCTTGATAAGAAGGAAGCAAGAATGCTGGTATTGAACAACAGCTCCTAGAATGAAATAATTTCTCAGCATTTTGACTAAGATAAAGTGTGGTATCTGTTCTTATCAGTTTAATATCTGTCTGCATACTACCCATCTGTTCGATGAAAAGCTTCTAAGCGTCGTTTGTTGAATAGGTTAATTGTTTTATTTGGTAATTTCAGCAATGTTGATTGTTGATGCCAGGATATTAGAGTTTTTTCGAGCAATTTCTGTGAAAGAAACGCTGTGCTGTGCAATTTGTTAATCGTCAGCTAAACAAAACTCAGTAAGCACAATTTATTTTCAGTTTTCAATCTGCGAGGATTTTCAGAATTGTAAACCTAATTTAGCTTTGCAAATTTCAATCAGTTTGGACAGCTGTGTTGTTCAGCTTCGAATGAAAACGGCATTAGAAGTGACTTTAAGTTTAGTGCATCCAGGCATTTGATAGTCATGGAATTCTCAAACCTTTGAATTGTTGTAGTCATGATTTTGGCATGACCGTGTGCGTCTGGACTCCTCAGTATCCTTTTGGATATATTGTTATCAGAGCAAGCAACTAACTTACTTCATGCTCTCTTCTGTGATTCTGTTTTAGTAGTTGTGGAAGTTCTGATTTCCCAGGGTTTATTCTAGTACGTTTCTAAATCTGCAGAATGCCAAAGGAGCAGTCAACCTCTATTGCTAAAGCTGTTTACAAGCTACAACTCTTTTTATATGCTGGTATCCAAAATGAAGACCAGATAATTGCAGCTGGGTCGCTGATGTCCCGGGGTGACTATGAAGACGTTGTGGCTGAGAGGTCTTATATAAACCATTGTGGTTACCCTCTTTGCAAAAGTAAATTGCCTTCCGAACGGCCTAGAAAGGGACGATACCGCATTTCACTGAAGGAACACAAAGTTTATGACTTACATGAGACATACATGTACTGCTCATCCAGTTGTCTTGTCAACAGTCGAGCCTTTGCTGGGATCTTGCAAGAACAGCGATCCTTAGTTCAAAACCCAAACAAAATTGCTGAGATTTTAAGGCTCTTCGATCCTTCTAATTTGGAGTCTGCCGAGGCTGCATGGAAGAAACCTGATTTGGCAATGTCGAATTTGGTAATCCAGGAGAAAGGGGAAGTTAAAGCAGGGGAGGTGCCTCCGGTAGATTACACTGGTCCATCAAATGCAATTGAGGGGTATGTACCACGAAGAGATGCCAAATCTAAGACTTCATCGCCAGCAATAGGTGAAAGCTTTATAAACCTTCTATCTTTGGTTGATTTAGCTTTTGAGTGCATTACTATTATTCAGTTGAGTTGATATTGTTGGCATATGTTCAAACAAAAATATAGAAGCAAAATAAGGTAGACATGAAAACAGTTGTTTGAAGTATTAAATATTGATGTTTTGTGCATGTCACCATAGAATACCTGGCCAAAACTCATCTAGTTTGTTGTTTCTGCATCAGATGCTTTTTCCCCAGCACTAAAAGTTTGTACTGAGCTGTTTATTTTTCTGTTCCTTCCCAGTAACATCATAGCAGCATTGATCATTCTTGCGGTGTCTTGTTTCTCTTAACATGCTAACTTCAATATTTGATGTTCACGGCATGAAATCATTATCTTGTCCCTTAACACTCTCTTGGAAGATCTATATTTCTAAAGGATAAATTTGTGATGACTGATGATACTGTTTGGGATCACATAAGTGATAATGCTTTTGAATTTTAGTTGCAGGTCCCACTTTGAGTTCAGAAAAATATTCTTTTGTCAATGACTTGGACTTCACAAGCACAATCATCATCAGTGATGGATATAGTGTTTCAAAGTCTCCTTCAAGTTTGTCAACGTCTAACTCAGAAGTGACGAACAAAGACGGAGAAGGAACTAGTGGAAAGTTAAACGTTCAATCATCTAGTTCAACAAAGATGAGCTCTGGTAAAATACAAAGAAAGATGAAAGCAGGCAAGTCTAAAGCGGTCAAGACTGATGGGTTTAGCCTTCAAGATGTGGCTTCACCATCAAATCCTCAAACCACATCCAATTTGAATAATGGAGGCTCTGGAGAGGCAAGTGAAGTTGACAAAGCATCTAATTTAGGGCATTCCAGGCTGAAGCCCTCTCTTAAGTCTTCCCGTTCAAAGAAACTTGGTCGTTCAGTGACTTGGGCTGATGAGAATGCCGGGAGCTCAGAAAATGATGGTCTTTGTGATGTCAGAGATGAATCATACAAAGGAGACGATGAAGATAGTTTGTTGCTTGAATCAGCAGAAGCCTGTGCAAAGGCTCTCAGCCAAGCAGCAGAAGCTGTTGCATCTGGACAGGTTGATGTTATCGATGCCAGTAAGTTAAAAATCAATTGGCTTAGAGATGGAGTCTGTGTTGCAGATTTATTCATGATCGAGTTTCTCATTTTACCACTTTGGATCTATGTGCAGTGTCTGAAGTTGGATTAACCATAGTACCCCAAGCAAACAATATCAATCCGCATGATATTGCAGATGATGATAACTCAGAACGAAAAGAGTCGGCAGCTATTCAGTGGCCCGGAAAATCTGGTCTTCCTCAATCTGATATGTTCAACCCTGATGATTCCTGGTGCGAAGGTCCTCCAGAAGGATTCAATTTGGAGGTAGGTTCGTTGAATAAAGCAGTCATGCTCCTTGATAACTTAAAACAAAAATCTTCATGATCTTGTTATCTTCTCTCAGTTATCTCCTTTTGCAACAATGTGGATGGCACTCTTCGCATGGGTAACCTCATCTTCCCTGGCTTATATATACGGGAAAGATGACAGCTCCCGTGATGATTATTTGTCAGTCAACGGGAGGGAGTATCCACATAAGATAGTCTCAGCAGACGGTCACTCTTCTGAAATCAAACGAACTGTTGAGGGTTGTCTAGGCCGTGCTTTACCTGCTGTAGCTGCTGATCTAAGGTTGCCAATACCAGTATCTTCGATGGAGCAAGGAGTGGTATAAAATTCTTTGTGCTATGATTTTGACATTTTGTTACAGTGATGTTATATAATGGCATGTTTCGCAATAACTAGGCTTGAATTCTGCAGTCGGTGTATGTGTTCAGCTTACGATCAGATAACTAGCATGTATTTTTGAATGTGGTGGAAATGCAGGGACGTATGTTGAACACAATGACTTTTGTGGATGCAATTCCAGCATTCAGAATGAAGCAGTGGCAAGTGGTAGCAATTCTCTTTCTGGAAGCTCTATCTATATGCCGGATTCCTGCTCTGTCTCCTCACATGAGTAATCGAAGGGCTGTAGTTCACCAGGTAAAGAAAGGACATGAAACTCTCAGCTATCGGTTACCAACTGATCGATGCGCATATTTAACTAAGTTTTCTTCTTATGAGAATGCAGGTGTTAGAGGGTGCTCGGATTGGTACAGATGAGTATGCAGTGATGAAAGAGTTGATGATGCCTTTGGGGCGAGTACCCGATTTTGCATCCCAAAATGAAGCCTAACTCTCTCTAGCATCTGCACAGCCCAACTTCCAGCTAACTAGACGCTGCTGCGATGAGAGAACTGTTACACTATACCAACACCATTCTAATCAATGTTTTCATCCTTGTCCAGACTAGACTATACTGTAGATATATGGGGTTCTAGTCTCTTGGTGGCTTTTAGGGATTGTTTTTATTTTATGGAAAGAAAACAGCTCACAGACTAACTATTGTAATCTAGCCACTCTCGAACTCCAGCAGCCGACTCATTAAAAGCTTGATTTTCAATTCTCTATAAATGAAACTTGATTTTCAATTGGAAGCTTGTGGCTCCTATTTGCCAAAGAATTAGCGAGGAAATTAGCCTTGCGGTAAATGTGGATCACCCGAATCTCCTAGTCTCTCTCGGAGTCTCTGGAAGTGAGTCACCAATCTAGCGTGTTGGTGCTCAGTCATCGTGGTATTACAAAGAATCCTAACTGCACATATGGAATCAACTTTTCCCTCGAGCTGTTGGATACCCAAACTCCAAGCAAGCTCGATCCCTTCAACAGTCATGTGAAGTTCAGCTCTAGTAACTGAACAAATGTTGAGATTAGCTGAGCTTTGATCAGTCTTCCATCCGACGCCCGAATAGCTCCTCCTGCTCCTGCTGACCCTAAAATGTTAGGAACCGACTCATCCGTGTTAAAGCCTTGAGGGTGTACTAGCCTTGACCAGCAGTCTGCCATCCAACCTCTCTGATCTCTCTCTGTTTGAGCACCACCCATGCCACCCCTAATTTCCGTAGCCTCCTTCCAGTTGCGCACCACAATTGCACGCCAAAAATTTCCCTTCACTCGCACCTGTGACACACTACTGAATCTATGGAACAATGCTCGATGGCTTTTGCTCGGATTGTTGTTCATTAGGCAAAAATGGCTTTTGCTCGGTGGCTACTGAATCTATGGAACAAAAATTTAGGTCCTAAATGCAGAGATATCGGTCACTGAATGTATGTCTGATGCTAAATTGAAGTCTTTTTATGATGAATTGGCTTACACTTGTACGCATATTTGGTACACGTATGGATATACACTATTACACTTGCATACACACCAAGCACATTTCACACTAACTACATATAGATACATAATGGTATATGAATACTTATGAGTACATAGTTTAAACAGCCACACTCCACTAGAAGTCCGACGACAACAATAGATGTGGTCGAACTCTAGCAACAATGACAATGATCCAACAGAGGAAGTATGCCGGTTGTCTTGAGATAACACAAATTATCTATTCCGTCTCTAAAATACGAGTCATTAGATCAAAACTATTTTAATCTAATAGCTAAGATTTACTCGATCTCCAAATTCCAATCCCGCCTCAACACCAACAGGATTGTTTCTGCAAAATGTTGCATTAACATTACCTGAAAGCTTGATGAACAAATCCTTTCCTAACTAGTAGTGAACCATTTGTTTGAATTTGTTTTTCAACGCAGATAATCGTCTCTGCATCAACAGTTTCTCATCTTTCCTTCCGAGTTTGTCCAAGTAGAACACTATCTTTTTCAGAGTTGGCATTATCTTCTCACTCCCAACACCAAAGTTGGTCTCTTGAATCTTCAGTACTCGTTGTAGCATCTCCAGCAACTCTGATTCCGCTTTCCCTAATCTGCTTTGGATGCATACCAAACAATCCATTGCCTCCCCTGTCATAAAAAAGTTCGAAGCCGAAGAATCAATCCGACCATCCCGAATCCCAGTTTAGAGTGATATGTAAATCTACGGGATTGGATGGATGTTTCATTCTTATATTAGAACGTCAGGCAATATGGAACTGTAACATACCAGCAGGCATGGAATTGTTCCCGAATGCTTTCTGACGAATGTGCAATGCGTCGAGTGCTAGTTGTTCGGCTTCTTCGTCTCTTTTCAACTGATAGAGGGTAACTGCAAGTTGCAGCATTGGAAATGTAATGGAGGGGTCCTCGGGGTTCCCATTTCTCCTCTTAATCTCCAAACTTGTTCTCAAAAGGCGCTCTGCCTCAACATAGTTTTTCGACTGTGAATAAGAGGTTGCGAGGTTTAGAAGGTGAGGCACTGAGCTAGGGTGTTCCTTCCCTTTAGATTTCTCGGTAATCAACAAGCACTCCTCCAGCAGTTCTCGTCCCTCTTTCCCTCTGAAGATCAAGCAAATTCACGTTAGTTCACTAGAAAAGAAACACATCTTCAGAGGAAAAGAAACCCAATTGCAGCAAGATAAGACATTTTCAGCTCTGTTTACCAGCCCGTACATAAACCAGCTTCGGCTGTAAATATCTTAGCTCCTACCTTACCTATTGGAGATCCTGCTCAGACCACGAACTGTGTTAAAATAAAATGGATGACCAAGCATGAAAACCAAGAAAACTGCTTTCATCTTACAGTCGATGTGAATGTTTTCACGACCTAGCACATTTTTACCAGGTTTTCAACAAAGAAAAAGAATTCTCACAAGAAATTTTACCTTCCTACCACGTGAAGTAATTCAGCTAAGTCTATCTTCATCTTCTCTACAACACCATCATCAATAGTCACATGGCTTCCACACTTCAAAATCTGAAGAGCACTTTTGTATAAATCAATGGCTTCTTCAGTTTTCCCTGCAAGAAGTAATGAATAGAATGAAAGTTGAACAGAGGCATACCCAAATTAAAAACAAGGGTTATATATGTATAATATGTGCTATAGGAAGGAGTGGACTAGATTACCTGATGCACACTTCGCATGGGCAACAGAAGCCATAGCCATTCCCACTCTTTCGTCATTCTCCCCATATAATTTGGAGTAAATGCTTAAGGTTCTATAGAAAACAAGAGATAAATAAACAAAACAGAACAGGCAATCAACTCTGTGTGATGAGATGAAGAACATATATTAAACTAACCTTAGAAATGGAGTTTCTGCATCCGTAGCATTTCCTTCCTTAACCAAAAGGTTTCCAAGAGCAAATAAAGGTACAATTAGATCTTCACTTTCAGCTCCACTGCTTGATTCCAATATATGTATTGCACGGTGGTAGATTTCTACCGCTTTCTTGGTGCTCTTCACAGAAGCAAGACCTTTTGCCATCCCCAGCAAAGGTGACACAAGGAAGGTGCTAGATTTACCTAAAAGAAAGAAAAACAAAATTACAGTGACGCTGGGCTCAGTCTTTTAGTTGATTGGCCAAAGAATTATTGTTTAGGTTCAAATCCAGATCCAGTTTAAATCTGTCTCCAGCCTCTCCTGTTTCGAAAATTTCTGGAACTTAAAATGTTACCAAAGATCAATAAGGGTTCTAAGACCCATGCCAAATACATTCACGACCTCGATATAAATGAGACAATCACAAGAGTGTGGATCCTTTCAAGAATCCCCAAGTTCAACAGGAGGAGCCCAAATTCAGAAATGCTTCCAAGTTAATAATCAATTGTAGAAACATAAAAACAAAGCTTCCAACACCTGTCATAATGTAGTTACCCTCTGTGAAGATATACATGAGTAGTGAGAAAGATGAGCTAACTTAACATTATTAAAGTTCTGTTGCTCAATGAACGGAAATAAATTATAGAGCTCGTGTACAGTTCTACTTACCATACTTTTTTTCTAAAAGCCTGATTCCTCTCTGATACACAAGTGTAGATTTATTGTACTTCCCCAAGGCTGAATACATGCTCCCCATATGTGTTAACACTGTATCCAAAATAGGTGTGCCATCATTTAAGGAATCGACGATCTCCTGCAACTGTTCACAAAGAATATATTGGTCAATGGCAAAATTTGAAGCGCTGTTCTGAGCATCTTCTCCATGTAATAAACTAACCAAACAAAAGAACAACACAATACTATTCCTTGAAATTGAATATCACAATCCATAGTTAACATATAGCTCCATATACCACTTTTTACAAAGGCATCTGAAAGTTTGCATTGTGGTATGGATATCCATAAACTGATTAAAAAATGGTTTGCACTTGGAAACTAACAAATGCAATATGACTATGAAGGATACAGTGCGCAGAGGAGCTTAGGCTTCCATGAGTCCAGATTATAAGTCTAAAATAGAAATCAATGGATAATGTCTGAATCAGGACTCCTTGACAATTGGTATGAACTTAGTAAGCAGAATCTCATCACCAACTACACAAATAACGTCAGCAGAGATTCTAACAAAGCACATAGTAAGGAAATGAAAGATTATGTGAAATCATCAACCAAGGTAAAAGGTCATTACAGTATTCAAAATCTGACCAACAATCTTCAGGTCTCCGAGGAGCAGGTGCCCCAGTGCTACAATGTCAAGAGTAGCAGCCTGTTCAATACCTTTGGCACCTCCACCAATCTGTTCTTTGACGAGTTCATAATTAGCCTGAAGTAAGTCCCTAGCATTACGTTTCCTTCCCATTTTAATCATCAACTTGATTTCATCAAACAACTCCTCCAACTGCAAGTGAAAATTGTCTGCACCATCTGATTGATTACTCGACTCATCAGGAAATGGTTTAGTCCTGCTAATGGAAAACTAACACATAACAGTCATAAAAAAACTATTTAATATAAGGCAGAGCTACAAAACAAAAAGATTCTGACATCTATCTGATCAAGGAAAAAAGATGGCAAACAAATAAGAGAATGAAGGAAGAAGCATGGCATATTTACAAGAATAAACTCCCACCTCATGGAGTCCCTTGAAGATGAGACTCGCGAAGAAACATGATTTTCTTCACATTCTGTATCTGCATTTACTGAACCAACAGATGCGAACATTTTCGACATCCAGTGACGAGGCACAACTTCTGAATGTATTAGGTTGAATTTGATACTGCATCTGTTCTTCTCAGTGCAAAGTGAGAAGCTGGTTATATTGTTCCACAAGGGACTTGGCTGTGCGCATACACATGACCTACCAAACCTGAAGAATTGAGGTTTAAATGAGAAGAATTCACCTGTAAGTTACCACTGAGACTCAAGATAGAAGGAAGATGCTAATGGAGAAACATAAGCAATAAACACTGGACACCATGTCATATGATACACATTGCTTAAACAGCTAGAATTACACTGAAGCTTCAGAATTCATCAAAGAAAAGGAAAGTTATAGCATCCTGCGTCTGCACGCTACAATTTATTGCTTGCTCTAGTCAACTGAATGTAACAGAATTTGCAATCTGCAGCATTCAGTCGTAACAGCTAAACGAAGATATCTTGAAAACAAACCAATTCCTAAGAAAGAGCATCTAGGTTTTCGGCAAGTTACAAGTTCAATACTACAAAATTGGTTCAGTGAATTCGCCTCCCGAACACAGACCAATTACAGTTCTCAATCATTACATATTATGGTCGAAATATCCAAGCTTGCTAATTTATAGAGAGAGAGAAAGAGTACTGGTTCTTGGTGAAGCAGGGAGAAGATAAGACAGGAGCAGCCATTTTGCTGCCGGCCGCCGCCGCTGCTGAGAGAAGAGAACAAGAGCGAAGAGTCTATTACACTACTCTCAAAAGGTTTCAGTAATCAGCAATTCTACCAGGTACCAACTGCACTCAATGATGGTTGCTAATGGAGTCTGTCTGGAGATCGTTTTTTGTTTGTTTGAATAATAAATTGAAAACAGTAGAAATCGGTGAACAACGGAGTCGGCTGTTTGTTTCTCGTTCTTAAAAGCAAAGAACACTTTTTTTTTTTTTATAATTCAGAATTGGGATAAAATGCGGCCAGCCATCGCCTTATATATGTCTTTCTTTTTTCACATTATGTCATTAGTGTAGATTCTATGTCGGTGTCCTCGTAGTACTGTTTAGTTGTACGAGTATGATTTTTTCGATTTTTTAGGATCCAACTAGTTAACAGTTTGATATGACTGCCATGTACTTCAAATAAATCGATTAAGAAGTGGCATCGAAAAATAATTTTTAACTTCAATGAAAAATCCTTATTAATGGCATTTCGGAAGAGACTAAGACAAGTTTGGATGTAGTTTTAGCTGAAGGGGAGCAAAAAATCATAGTGATTGAATACCAAGATCGTATAAGCGACCAGGTGCACCTGTTTGGAAAGCTACGACAAAGGTCGTTGTTCTCTAGTCCTTAACCTTTACTTCGAATGACGGTGTCCCAGGCAATGCTAACAAACCACAACTTTATGGGGAGGATGCACCTGAGAGTAGCCATTCTGAAGCGACTAGAAGGGGAATGGGCAATGGATCCAAAGCTTCAATGCAAGTGGAGGATACACTCATTCAACAGGCCCTAAGTGGTGTAAGCGCTTAGACGGTCCGAGTAGAAACATATGGAATGTTGGTTAGTGATGATGAAAGAGTTGATGATGAGATTGAAGTGGAAGAATGTTGCACGGATCAACCTGAAAATCCAGGGAGTTTTGTTGCTGTCAGTGCTAAAGAAAATGCTAAGAGCTTTGTTGCTTCCAATACTAAAAGTTTCAAGGTCATAACCATAGTAATGGGTGAGAGTGACGTTCAACATCTTTATATGCCCAATTTTGTTGAATTCCTTGATCAGGGTAAGATGGTTTCACCGAAAGGAGTGATTACATGTTCCAAAATTATAAGAAGATGAGAACTTGGGTGTGGAATGTGCGGGGTTTTAATACCCGCGATAGATACTTAGAGCTTACATCGCTAGTCTTGTGTAGATATCTTTGCTATTCTTAAACCTAGAACTAGATTACATAACACAAATTCTATGTTCTGTGTTTCCGGGCTGGTTAGCGGACTTTTGTTTTGAAGGTACGTTGGGGAAAATTTGGGTTGTTTGGAGGAGCAACATTTCTTTGAAGGTTCTTGGTAAAGGTTCTCAGTGGATGCATTGCCTATTGGATCTCCCTACAATTTCCCACATTACTTTTGTATACACTTCTAAGTTTGTTGGTGTGCAGATGTGTCCAAATTAATGTTGAGAAGACGAAAGTTCAATCGAAAGGGCACAAGCGACAAAGTAGCCAAAGTAGAAATGGTTAAATAGAATAATTTATATTATAAAGACTATCTGATAAGTTCACAAAATAGAGAGGGTGCAAAGTGTTATTTTTCTCAAAGAAAAACTATTAGTTTTCCTTGAAGCCAATATTCTATGAAGCAAAGAAGGGAAATTATACTCCCATGTCTACCGCTTTAATTTATCGAAGAATATTTGGCAGGTTCCTCAAAAAAAATGGATCATAAAAAATGAAAAGTGCCGATATACGGTTCAAGTAAAAATGGAAAGTGCCGATATATGGTTCAAGCAAAGATGGTAAGTGGAGCGAGGTGACGAGAATTCAAAATGGAATTCTCCTCATTTTCATCTATGTATATAAGAGAGAGTAACGTGATAAGCCTTACTACTTTATCTTTGAGTGACATAATACATTCACTATAAGAATTTTCTCAAAAAAAGTGTTAAGCGTCACGATCATTAGGTGTTAGTGGTATGGTTTTTGTGTGAGTGTTCACGAGGTGCTGAAGGTCATGTGTTAGTGGCCGAGCTCTTGCAAAGGTGGTTGCAAGGTTCATCGGTAGCTCGTGGATTGGATTATCAAGGTTCTCGAGGTGTCAAAGTTCTTGAGCATATGTTGCTTCAAGGTGATTATTCAAACTTCAGTAAGAAACTTGTTCGGTAAAGTTATAAGATCATCCCCTAACCCCCATCATAACAGAGCTATGCCTTGCATACCGCAATTAAACCACATTTAAAAACATCATGCTTGTCTCTATTTCCCTTGACTCTTGTCTCTTTCGTTAGATCTGCGTGATTTTAAGTTTTCTCATCTTGTTTTTTAACGCTAATTTGTATTTTATTAAAAATTAACCAATTCAAATATTAAATTCAGGTTGACAATCTTGAGGTATGACTTCATGAAAGATTAAACAAAGAATCTTCAAAAAGTCATAGCTCAAGTTCATCAAAAAAATCTAATCTTTCTAGAAGCTTCAGTCTAATCCCCTTTGATTAAAGAAGAAACCCTAAACGCTGTTCCATTCTATCAAAGGCTGGACTTTAGGCCCAACTCAGACAGCCCGATGATAACTGGGCCGTAGGTTTTCCGTCGTTAATTTTAATTTTCTTTTCATCTAACGGAAGGAAATGAAGTTGCACACTGTTTCGTATGGATCTGGTTGGACTAGATCACTGCCGCAACCCTTCCTCTCTCTTTCCCTTTCTTTTCAGCTTCAAAACTCCATCATCCATCCCACTTCTGTTCTTCTCTGTCTTGGCCTTCTTCCCCATTGAATAAAACTCACTTTCTCAGCAGACAAACACAACGCGACACGGCTTTGAAATTGAAACCGGAGAGATTCCTCCACGACGACCTCCTGGTTCCGATCATCCACGCTTCGAACGGGATTTTATACTCTCTCACCCCAAATGCGATTTCTCAGAAACCCTAAAATCTCCGATTTCCGCTACTGAGGTGCAGAGGGGAGGTTGAATCCCCTGTGAGCTTGACGCCATTCACATAGACTCGATTTGGATCTTCCTGGTTTCTCTGGTACCTTCGTAACCAAAAGCATACATGGAGAGATCTAGATCTAAACGCAATTACTACTACGATAACCAGGACTACGACAATGACTCGACTGCTAGAACAAAACCTCGTTACAACAACAACAACAACAACAACAACCATCACTACTCCCCTGCCGCCGCCGCTGCCAACTCCCACCACCACAACAACAATCGCAACAGTCGTCCGAATAACAACCCTAATGTTAATAATCGCCAGTCCTCCAAGACTCAGCAGGACACGGTTATGACAACCTACCGAATACTCTGTGAAGATGTGAAAGCCGGTGGAGTGATTGGCAAGTCCGGGAGCATTATTAAGGCCATTAGGCAGCACACTGGAGCTTGGATCAATGTACACGAGCTGATCCCTGGGGATGAAGAGCGAATCATTGAGATTACTGATACCAGACGTAGGGACCCTGAAGGGCGAATGCCCGCTTTCTCTCCTGCCCAGGAGGCCCTTTGCCTCATACATGAGAGGATTCTTGAGAGTGATGCTGAGTTTGGTGGTGTTGGCGGTGGGTATGTTAACGAGGATGAGGAGTACGGCGGCGGAGGAAGAGGAGGTGGGAATAACAGAGTGGCTACTAGACTGGTGGTTTCAAGGATGCATGTTGGGTGTTTGTTGGGTAAAGGTGGGAAGATCATTGAGCAAATGAGGATGGAGACAAAGACCCAGATTAGGGTTTTGCCTAGAGATCATACCTTGCCTCGTTGTGTTTCCATGAATGAGGAAATTGTTCAGGTCTTCTTACTAACTGCTCTGCTATTGATATCCGGACTACATTTTAGAATTGAATTGGATATAACGAACTTGATGGCTTTGGAGTTAAATTTCTTTGGATACCATGAGTTACTACTCCCTGCAGTGTTAAATGTCTTTGAATGCCATGAGTTACTTCCTAGCATTTGGCAGTTTAAAACCTATCGCCTCTGACCTTGGAACTAAGATTATGATTTAACCTAGAATATGACTATATGTGACACACTGTGGAAATTGGACTCTCATCACTTTTACTTTGATGTTGAATTTGGACCATTTTTGTTTCACAATGAGGGAAACTCAATCAGATAACAAGCCATTCAGACCATTTTGTAGATGGTTTCTTTACTCTTTAGTGACTTTAAGTTCCTCAACTTGTGCTAAAGTCTGTAATTTTGAACTAACATTAAGGGGCAGGGTAATTTAGGATGATGATTTCTAAGAATAAGTTTCTAGGCTAAGCTATTGCAGTAGTTATCTATGTTCCCAAGGATACTATGGAATTTGCTTCTCCAGTTTTAAGGATAGTGTCGAGGCACACTAGGAACTACCACAAAATTCCATTATACCCCTGACAATTCTAATTGCCATTAATTGTTTGAGATGATCTTTTTCTATTGTCTCTTCAAGATGGCATCCAATCATCCCCTAAATTGATCCTCAAACTTGTTTGGAAGTTATGTTTTCAGAGCTTTTGATTTTTACGATTTACCTTCTCTGGTTCAATGAAATATCTGATGGGAAATGAACCAATGAAACTTTTGCTGAAGTTGATTGAAGGAGTAGTCTATACTTGAATTTGACTGTTTTACAGTCTTATTTGATGTTTAGGATGTCTCTCATTTTGATATGTCTATAGTTACTGGAATCCTCATAAGATTTGTTGGATCAATTCTTTAATGTTACAAGTTTCTGACTTTTCTAGTTTTTGCAAGTGTGGGAATATTTAGTTTTAAAACTCTATAGTTCCTGATCTTAGATTTGATTTACTTTGTGGTTGTGCTGCTGGAATCTAGAAAATCATGCTGGTTGAAACTTTTCATGTTAAATACCCAGTCACTGTTTATTTATGGCAGGTTCTAGGTGATGCAAACAATGTAAAAAGTGCTATTGCAATAATATCATCACGATTGAGGGAGAGTCAACACCGTGACCGCAATAATGTTCAAGTGAGAATACACTCTCCTGAAAGAGGTTTCCCAGATGATGATTATGTTCCTCATGTGAATAATGCAGCAAGGCGGTCATCTGGTGACGGACATTCTTTTGGACCACGAAGTTCGGGAACCAATCATAGAAGCAATAATTATCCTTCGCGGATGTCTGGATTTGGTATGGATTCTGGCCCTGCACCAGACGGTGTACAATCAGCTGATGTGGAAGAACTTGTGTTCCGAATACTTTGCCCAGTGGACAAGCTCAGCAGAGTAATTGGAGAAACAGATGGAATCTTAGAACTTCTTGAAAATGAAATTGGTGTAGATGTTAAGGTTTCTGATCCTGTATCTGGGTCAGATGAACAGATTATCACTATATCCTCTGAAGAGGTACTCATCTTTGTGTTCTTTCTCTCTCTCTGAGCTTGCTGGTGTTGTGATCTAGTTTGTTCACTAGCTTGTTTTTCTTTCCTTGTCGGTTCATCTTGTTTATACTATGAGAATTAATTTGTCTTTATGGACTAATCTATTTTCTTGCATCTGTTGCTCCAGCAGTTATTTTCTTTCTCCAAGTGGAAAGCTTTGTGTTTTATAAGTATTCTTGTTCTTCATCATATTTAGGGTCCTGATGACGAGTTGTTCCCCGCTCAAGAGGCCTTATTGCATATTCAGACTAGGATCGTTGACCTTGTTCCAGATCAAGACACTGTTATAAAAACCAGGTTACTTGTATCAAATAGTGAAGTTGGTTGTCTGGAGGGAAGAGAGTCATTGTCAGAAATGGAAAGATTAACTGGTGCAAAAGTGCAGATCTTGGCAAAGGAGAAACTTCCTGCCTGTGCATCAGGGGCAAATGATCTTGTTCAGGTTTGGTACTCAATAATGCCATACAGTATAATCAGAACTCATATGTATTAGATGGTTTTTGTCAATAATTGATCTCCTTTTTAAATGCCTAGATAAAGACTCAAGATTTTGTTGATACAATATCTTGATGTTTGTTTCTCATGTATCCTACTTAAATACTGGCAGATAGAAGGAGAAATAATATCAGCTCGCGACGCTCTTGTTGAAGTGACATCGAGATTACGAAGTTACTTATACAGAGACTTCTTCCACAAGGATACACTGCCTGTTTCTGCTCATGGCTCTGTTGGCAGAGCTTTACCAGCAGAAGCAGCTTCATCAAATAATGTGGCTTCTGCCCGGGAAAGTCACAGTCCGGCTGAACCTTCTGTGGCATCCTATCAGACAGCTCATCAGCAAGCATCAACACCACCATTATCCAAGGTTGAAATTGATTAATGTAGAATCCTTTGTTTGTATTATCTATTATTGTTGTTTGATGTTGTTAATTAATCGACATAGGAGTTGCATAATTAAGATAAAAAGGGAAGGAGAATAACCATCGATCTGTGTCCTTCACTGTAGATTCCTAAATATTTTACTTTGATCCATTTTATAGGATTTTGTTGGATCAGTTGTTGAAACAGCAAGGCAGAATGGAAGTGAAAGGCGTGAAGATGTGCCAGCTTCAACAAACAGGTATTCTTATTATGTGCTCTGTAAGCTGGGTAATGTGTTAAGATGCCTCTACATAATCCGTTTCCCCATTCGTTCAGTATTCCTAAACAATGTTTCTTGACAAGCACCCTTTTTTGGGGTCACTTTTCGTCCGTTTTCTGTCAGAATTCCCGTGACACTTGTGACTAGGAGCATTCTTGAAGTTGTTATACCTGAGTACGCAGTTCCCAAGCTGGTAGCCAAGTCTAAAAACAAACTTACACAGATCAGTGAGGTATGGCCAGCCTAATCCTAATTATGCACGCAACTTATTTTTTCAGTTTAGAGATTTCAGTAGTTTGTGCTGATGATGTCTTTGTGGGAACAGCTGTCTGGAGCAAATATTATTCTCTTAGAAGACAGCCTAGATGTGGCTGAAAAGATCATCAGAATATCGGGTACACCGGAGCAGGCAGAAAGAGCCCAGAGCTTACTCCAAGGCTTCATATTGAGTAGTGAGTGTCCTGTCCTGCTTTCGTTTAATAATAAGCCTCACCTCGTGGTAGAGAATTGACACTTGATTGAATGTTTCTTTTTTCAGCACAAGAAGATGGACCTTAAGCTGGGTTTGGTTTTGATAATATGGTTATGAGGAATTGGGTCCTGCGTTACAACCTGGTAGGATCAGCTGCTTGTAATTAGTGACTGCACACTAGCTGTATAATTCAGAGGGAGAGAGGCATTCTTTATGCCCCGGGCTGGGGCTTAATTGCGTGCTAGTTTTCGTTAACGGGGTGATGAATGGAAGAAGAAGAAGAAACAGCTTGGTTGTAAATGAGGAACATAAAAGATACTGATGTCCTTTTAAGATAGTAGTGTGAAGAAGGAATTTTGAGCATATAAACTAGGATAGAACACAGCCTGTTTGTTAGTTGTCTTTAGAATTGACAGTTGGTACAGACAGAGATACAACACCTATCTGCTCCATACCTTGAGGAGATAGCTAAGCCCAGCTTAGTGCAGCAGATGCTTTGCTGAGTGATTTCCTGCAGAGCTTGTGCTAATCCTGCATCAGTTTTCGTTTACCTAGAGACAAAGCAGGGACATTGTTTTCTATGAAGAGGCGAGCAGGTGGGACTGTTCGGCAGTTACGTGAATACCCTGTTGGGACTCGTACATGAGATTACTTGAGTTTGGCACTCAAGCTGTGGCTTAGTTGAGCGTTTTTCATTCATCTTCTGAAATTCTACCGTTGGTCTGTCTATATGCTTTTAGACTGCCATGGTATGGTTTTGGAATCTGAAATTTTAGAAATTGGTTATTGAAGTAAACTGCATTTTGATCGGATGTGTAACCAAGTTTTCTTTCGAATGTGTAATGAGTTATTTGTCTCAAAATCTCTACTATCCAATAGAAACATCGAATCTCGGAGTTATTTGTTCCTATTGAAAGCAGAAGGAAGTATTTGTGTTTCCCACTTGAAATCGAAAGCAAGGAGCAAGGAATGAGATAAAGAGTGTAGAGGACCACTAGTTGCGTTGTTTGTGCTCTTATTGTGCACTGGTGTGCTTGTGATGTGAATCTAGGACGTGGCAGGCGATGAACGATGAGGGTTTCAGTTCATATGTCTACGGTTTAAGCTCGTGGCATCACTCCATTCGGTCAGTCAATGTAAAACTTGACTGAAAATGGCTGGTGATTGTGGTCCAAATTAACTAAAATTTGTGTTTATTGTGGTGATTAAATTTGATTCGGACTATGGTCTATATTTGTTTCAATGAGAAACAAGGAGACCCTTTGTTAAGAACGGAAGTCGGTAAACATACGTAAATCATGTCATATTTGTTTTTTTTGTAATGTGAAAATTATATTATAAACAGGAACACAAAAACAGAGCACCGCATGAGGAGAAACGAGAAAATTACCTGCTTTCAACATCATACAAACAACCTAGCAAAATAAAGGGGCAAAACATCATCAAAAGAGAGGGGGGAAACAAGGTACGAACTCTGACAGTCCCTAAAAGAAACGACAAACCATCCCAAGGACCAAAAAAAAGTTAGTTCTAGTGCTACTTGTGATTTCTTTGCTCTTGTGGGATGATTTCTTTTTAGGTTGGTTGTTGAACTTGTGCATTATGTAATCACTCCCCTGACCAAATGAATTTGTTGGTAAGAAGCTAGTGTGTAGTGTGCTCTACTAAGAAATTGGAAGGAGGAAGCATTGTGCATAGACCATAACCATCGTCAGTATAGCGAACAAAGATTTGTCGTCCATATTCATAATCGCCGAATGTGACAATATCCCATTTCGATACTTCCTAGCCAAATCGTGCATGTACATGTCTTTCCTTCCCGAAACCTCAATTTGACGTTGTTGAGGCATCAAAGCTATAATTGTCTCTGTCAAGAACCCAAACCTCGCCGCCGCATTGTGAAATGAATCAGGCGTACATCGACGTCCTGACCTTGTACGCCAGCTGCTAGTCGAGAATGTTAGGGCGAGGAAAGGAGTATGGACCGTCATGAATGCCAGAGGAGGGTGGAGATCAATTAACGATATAAAGAGCGGATCTGCTTCCCAGAGGTGGTGAATCGCGGTTTAGACCTCTTCTTCGCACGATAAGGATCTCGCGATTATCCACATACGCATTGTAACCACGAGTATCCGACTTAATATCCATTTTGGTGATTAACCTATAGGGATTGTAATAGAGTGGTCATGACTCATGAACCTTTAATTTGTAACGTAGTTGTGATTAACATATAGAGTTTGTAACATTATACTCATTTGGTCAACTCTCCATCCAAAATCTTTATTAAGTGTTGATATCATCAACCCACCTCATCATTTTTATCCACGTCACTCCATACCATGTAAGCTAGTTCACACTTGCTAAGGTGATTTGATGATATCAACACTTAACAAAGATTTTAGACGGAGAGTTGACGAAATGACCACAATGTTAAAAACCCTATAGGTTAATATCAATTAGGTTACAAATTAAAGATTAATGAGCACTCTATAACAGCCCTATAGTTTAATGACCAAAATAGTATTAAGCCATTACTAACCCAAATAAATATAACTGAAGCCCATCAATGATGGGCCATCATATTAGCTACCCTGCAATTTAGTCGGCGCTGCTGCCCTTCACATCCGCCGCCGCAGTAGCTGACGGTCCGAAGAAGAGTTCCTCCGGTATCAGTCATCTTCCCGCTTTCGATTTTTGTATAAACGATTCTCCTTCTTCTTCTCCTGGCTCAGATAAACCATCTGCTGCAGTGCTTAAGTCTTTGTTCTTACATTCTGACCCTTCTAAGCTCTAGCCTTAATCTTCTTCTTCCTTTTCTCATTTCTGAATACTAAAGTCCAAATACTACAAGTTGCAATCACAGAAAGGAAAAGGTAAGCTTTGGAATCAATTCTCTTATCTATTTTACATTGCTCTAACTGCGTTGTTGTTTTCCGATTGTTCTAGGCTTCTACCTATTGTTTGCTTTACCTATTGTTTTTTTTGAAGGAAAGAAGTGAAGAAAGATGCAGTCTTGCGCAGTCACTGGTTCTCTACAACAGCCCCTTTGGAGCAATCGAACTGGGGTCGCTTCCAAAAAGTCTGGTTTTGTTCTGTTCCCAAACCAGGTTAAGCTCAAATCTCTAAAACCCTGCAAATCTTCTCACCTTGAAGGCAGCTTGGTTACTGGCAGGCCTCCCTCGTCCGTCTCTGTTCCAATTCCTGAAAGTGGTGAGTTGAGTTTTATCTCTTTTCTTTTGAATGGGGGCAAGTCTAAAATTATAGACAAGACTGACTTACTGTAGCTGCACATTTTGCTTTACAAGGTGATAAGAGTGGCTTCCAGGACCATGCTCTTAGTAATGCTGATCCAGATGTTCATGAGATTATCAGTAAGGAAAAAGACAGGCAATTCAAAAGCCTTGAGCTCATTGCCTCTGAGAATTTCACTTCTCGGGCTGTTATGGAAGCTGTTGGCTCTTGTCTGACCAACAAGTACTCTGAAGGACTGCCTGGTAAAAGGTAGAAGCGTATTTGTTTTGGAGACATATCCACTTCTGTTTTGACTTGCTGTATTTGTGGTTTGTTGAAATCTCTTTTCCTGAATATATGTTTCCTTTGCCTCAGATACTATGGTGGAAATGAATTTATTGATGAGCTTGAAACACTTTGTCAAGAAAGAGCCTTAGCTGCTTTTCACTTGGATGGGAATAAGTGGGGTGTTAATGTACAACCTTTGTCTGGTTCCCCTGCTAATTTCGAGGTCTACACTGCAATTCTTAAGCCACATGATCGAATCATGGTAAGCTGTCTTGTAGGTCTATCAGGGTTATTGTCATATGATAAGTTATCGGTCTTTTGGATTGTGCAACCTCATACTTACCCGCATGATTGTTTTAGGGTTTGGATTTGCCTCATGGAGGTCATTTGTCTCATGGGTTCATGACTCGTACGAGGAGGGTGTCTGCCACTTCAGTATATTTCGAGTCTATGCCATACCGGCTTGATGAGTCTACAGGTGACACATTTAAAAAAATGTCGTTTATTAAGTTAAGGTATTGGTATTCATTGAATAATTTTCTCTCATTTTTTCTTAACCTTTGATCCAGGTCTGGTTGATTACAATAAGCTTGAAGAGACTGCTGCTCTGTTTCGACCAAAACTTATTATTGCTGGAGCTAGTGCTTATCCTCGAGATTTTGATTATCCTCGCATGAGGAAAGTAGGTCCTTCATATATTTTCTGCAAACTATTTATCCCTTTCTCGTCATATGGCAAAGACAGTAATTGATGATTTCTTCTTAATTTAAAGATAGCGGATTCTGTTGATGCTTTTCTCATGATGGATATGGCTCACATAAGCGGACTAGTTGCTGCCTCTGTCGTTGCCGATCCTTTTGAATATTGTGACATTGTGACGACAACAACACACAAGGTAACCGTTTTGGTCAACTTGGAAAGAGCATCTTGATTCTCTCTCCCATAAAAGTTTGTAGATTTCAATGAATCTTACTATTTTCCTGGTTTACTTGAAAGGTTCCGTAGACTTGTTCCTCAAAAGCTTAGTAACTTGGCAACATTTGGTGGATCTGGATATGATTTTGCTGACCTAACTGATATATTGATTGTTTGTATTAGTCTAGTTGTCCTTTCCTCTCTCTGTGACTATGTTAAATCATTCAGAAAGCTCTATTTTGTTGTGGGAGCAACTGCAATTATAACCCTTCATTTTTCCTTTAGTCTCTACGAGGTCCAAGAGGTGGCATGATTTTCTTTAGAAAAGATCATGTTCGTGGTGTTGACTTGGAAACTGCCATCAACAATTCTGTTTTCCCAGGATTGCAGGTATTAGCAGAAGAGAAACTTATTTCGTTTTGTTGTTTCAAAAGTTATAAGATTGTCTTGATATTGAGATGCTGAAATTGGTTGCAGGGCGGTCCTCATAACCACACGATCGGAGGACTAGCTGTTTGTTTGAAGCATGCTCAAACCCCTTCATTTCAAACCTATCAGAAGCAGGTAGTACAATATTTCTGGTCAAACTCAAAACCTGGCATTTTCAAGGATGGCCTAGTCCTGCTAACACACATCTTTGTGTGTTGTAGGTCATTTCTAATTGTAGGGCACTTGCACAACGATTGGGTGAATTGGGATATAAGCTTGTTTCTGGTGGGAGTGATAACCACCTCGTTCTTGCAGATCTGAGGCCAATGGTTAGTTTCTTGTACTTGAGGTTTGATTTCGCATGGGGTTTCTTAAATTTAAGGTTATCAAATTGACAAGTCTTCATTATACGTCCTTGAACAGGGAGTTGATGGAGCTCGAGTTGAAAAGATCCTCGACTTAGCATCTATCACACTCAACAAGAACTCTGTCCCTGGTGCGCAAATTTTCCAGTCCACACATCTGTTTCTTGCTGCAAACCTATTTACTTGTTTTGGTTGTAACTTGGTGCATTGAAACATTGAATATGATACAGGTGATAAGAGTGCGCTGATGCCGGGTGGAATTCGAATCGGATCACCTGCCATGACCACCAGAGGATTCAAGGAGAGGGAATTCGTGGCAACTGCCGACTTCATTCACGAGGGCGTGCAACTAACGTTGGAAGCTAAATCATTGGCAACAGGGACAAAGCTGCAGGACTTCTTGAAGTTTGTTGCTTCGCCAGAGTTTCCCCTGAAAGATAAGTTGTTGGATCTCCAGAAGCGTGTCGAAGCGCTTACAACCCAGTTTCCTATTCCCGGTTGTATGAAGAAGAAATGAATTAACCTCAGGATGATTTGAAGCTTATGTGGTCCTATAGAGGGTCAAGTTAGTATGAACACAAATGATTTATCTTTTGAGACAAGTGTAGTTTGTTGAGTAGGTTTAAGATTGAGGTAGGAAAGCGTTAAAGTTTGATGCTTTGTTTCGATATGCTATACCGGAAAGTATGAGTTTAATGTGGTCAAGACTCTAGTATGAATCTATGATGATCAAGAGAGTAAGCTCTAATCTAGATGAATTAGGATCGGAATCCAACTACATTGGCTAGTACCATGGAATTGCTGTTGTCATTATCATCTTCAGACGTGGTTTTTTATCGAAGGCAAACCTAGATTTGGGCTCTTGGTGTTGGAAATTGTAACAGGTTGAAGGAAGAACGCCTCGATCTGAAATTCCATCAATCTTAAACCCAGGTATGCAATTAAGGGTTCGTTTGGATGAGGGATTTTAAATGTCCACGAAACTGGAGAGAATTGTAGAGAATTTAATTCTTAAGAATTAGTGGGAATTTAACTTTTAAATTCCATATTTGGTTTGCTAATTAGGGGAAGGAATTGAATTAGAGGATATTTAATTAGTGTGTTAAAAGACATTTTTACCCTCATTTTAAAAATTCCAATAAGCTCATCAGTTGGTTTGTAAATTGTTTTTGTATCAGTATAAGAATTCCACTACCCATTAATTTACAGCATTTCACCTGCATATAAATAACACATATAAATAAAGCAAAAGAAACAAAACGAAACAACGTAGGAAAGTAACGGAAGAAGAGGATACATAAAATACAAAGAAGAGGAAGAGGAAGAAGAAGAAGAATACGAGAAAATAAGCAAAAAAAGAAGAATACGCAGCAATAGAAGAACGAGAATAAAAATGCAGCAAGATTGAATTGTTCAGAGTTTTAGTCAAGGGCAGCACAACACGTGTAAATTGCCGAGGGATATCTTAATTCCCTGATAGTAGTTGGGTTATTCGAAATCTTTGAAAAGAGATATTACAATATCACTAGAGAATTCAATGCTCAATTCTCCAGATTAAATTTGGCTACCCAAACAGGACATTTAATGAAATCCTCAGAATCCCTTCAATTCTCTTTCTCAATTCCCCTCATCCATACGACCTCTTACAATTGAAAGTCTTGTCGTTTGAGAAGTGTTGCAATGGTGTAAGCAAATGGAATTTTATGAAGTCGGAGACCCTGAAATTGTGAAAAATAGAAATACTCACAAAAAAGCTTTATATAATGCAGCGGGTGAAATAATTCATGAAATCAAACTGATGATCAACTCTTTAAAATCCTTGGAGTATAGATCGAATCCAATGAATCAAAATAGGAAAACTCGTGATCTTGCTCATTTGCATTTAGTGAAAATGTTGTTGATTTTGTCATAGTTTGGTATGCATTTAGAAATGTTGTGTAACCTTACTTGATTGAATTTGAGTTTAGACAATTAAATGTGAATATTAGTCATATTATAATATCTTATATTATTATTATTATTATTTATTTCTATATGTAAAGGGAGAAGGGGAGTTACTATTGAATGAATAGTGTTTGCTTTCCTCCATTAAGGTATTTAAGGCTTGAGTCATTGGTTTTGAAGGGTGGCCTTTTGTGAGTCACTTGTGTTGGATGGGCTTGTGATAGTAAGTTTTTGAGCTTGTAAGATTCTCATCTCTACAATTGAGAATGACAAAACAACACTATTCAATCAACACTATTTTTATTTATTTTTGTTCTTATGAGGTAACAAAATTGAAAGACTCTTATATGATGTATTGTATACTAAGTCGTGACTAGAGAGAGAATAACTAATTGGACAATATTTAATTATTCTATTTTATGTTCCTTTTATTTTGTTTGAACATCCTTTTGCCAACATTTTCATTTAATTTTTATATATATATATATAATATATATATATATCATAATTATATCTACTAATACATTAAAGCAGATACCATTTTTTTCAGTTGACACGTCAGCGTTTTGGGGATTTTAGAGCTTCTCCTTCATTCTAGGAATGAGGGTATTTTGGATAAAAATCGATTCTGACAAACAAAATTTTTTGATTCTTTTCTCACGAACAAGGATCGAACTCTCAACCTCATGGTTAAGAGACAAAGTGAAAAACCAACAATGCCACACCTAATGGTTGGAGGAGTTTACTATTTAATCAAAGAAAAATTGCAGTGTTTTCAACGTAACAACAAGAAAGCATAAATATAATGCTTTTGTTTATTATATCCCAATAATTGATAACAAATTTATAATTTTTTACCATATGAATTAAATTATTATATATTAAAAAGTAGAAATAAAAAGTAGAAAAAAGTATATATTAAAAAGTAGAAATAAAAAGTAGAAAAAATTCAACCACACTTCTAAGTAATCTAAATAAAAATTATTTTTCGGTAAACTATTAACACAAAAAATCGGCCAATGGGCCGCTGATAATCTATATATATATATATAATATATACTAGCTGTTTGCCCGCCTGTTGGCGGTCGCAACTTGTGAAATATATAATTTTGATTATCATTTAGAAAAATGAATAAATAATTTGGAGATAAAAATAACATTCTAATTAGGAAAATTTGCCTCTCTTATCCATAATTTATAACACGTTAATCTCGATGTTCTTTATTTCATTATTCCTATAATATAAAAATTATTATTGTAAATTCTAAATCGTAAAATTCATATAAGAAAGAGAAACTGACATTCATCAGCTTAAGTAGACTCCTTTAAACAAAAGTGGTGGCGGAGCTTTTTCGTGTTGTTGTGTCATGAAGTTAAATTGCAACATATGTTTACTCAACAATATGTAACTATTCAAATTAATTTTTTTTAGTGAAATTTTCCAACTATTAATAAATTTATTTTTAATATTTTGCTAAGTATGTGATTAGTTATAGATAGAAAGTTTTTTGGAAGAATCAATAGAAGGGTGTTAGAAACTCAATCATCTATATAAAAAATATGTTAATTTTGGAAAATTATACTATCACTTTA
Organism: Linum lewisii; assembly: GCA_034768395.1. Lineage (NCBI taxonomy): Eukaryota > Viridiplantae > Streptophyta > Magnoliopsida > Malpighiales > Linaceae > Linum > Linum lewisii. The sequence goes on along the minus strand of CM068297.1, from coordinate 71,852,400 downwards.
CCCCTCAATGTACACATTTTTTAAAAAATTTCTAACTTATATATTTTTTATTCTCTGATGCTATTTATTTAATATCCTAATATAAAATAACTAATAAGTTCAAAGATAGATTTTCTATATTTTAGTATTTTTTTTTTATATTTCAAATACATAAGTATTTCTTTTAAGAAAAATATATCACCTCAATCGAGGCGATCTCGTCTAGAAAGATTTAAGGTGTAAGTTTGAAAATGATGATAAATGCATAATTAGTTATTTTATTAGTATTACTATGGTGAAATCACCAGGAGATTTAAGGTTTTACAGTTACAATTTTTTATGGTTAAAGTTTAGAAAATTAAGGTTTAAGATGTAAAATTGAGTTTATGAGTTTACGATTATAGTATTTGGACTTTAGATAGTTAATATCAAAATTTTATATTAAACATGTTATATATAAAAACTAATAGTAAAATTCATCCAAAAAAAGTAATTTTAATTAATGCTACAATTATATTCCAAAAGTATTAATTGATATAAGTTTGCATATTAGATTATCTTGAATGTCATAGTATGATTTATTTTAATACTTGTATACAATATTTTAAAATGGTAAAAAACATTGGCGGTCACTTAAGTAAGGGTCATGTAACAGCGTGGTCACCTAACTATGTTTTGTAATAGCGTGGTCATCGAAGTTTGTAAATCGTAACCGATAGGCATCTCCGTCGATTTTATACCAATCTCTAGTGAATTTGCCAGCTCGGAGGGTCACATCAGCAACAAAATATTTTTATTCCATCTTCTTCATGTTAACAATATTATTTTGTTGGCTGATGTTGCCCTCTGAGCTAGCAAATTCATAGGAGATTTGGTGAAAAATCGTCAGAGATGCATGTCTGTATGATTTACAAACTTAGGTGACCACATTATTACATGACCCATACTTAGATGACCGCCAATCACAGAGGGTCCAACCTGTTAGATTTGATATAATTATTGTTCGATTTATAACAATTTGAGTGGTTGAACCAGATATCATTAGACTCACCAATTTGATCGCTGGTATAGTTAAAAATGCTATAGTTATATGATTACCATCTAATACTTTATTTTATTAATTATAGCAAGGAAAATTTATGAAAGAAGTCTATGATATCAATAGATAATAGATATTTCTATTATTTTTAATATTTCTTCAATTAATCTAATTATTTATGCCTAAAATTTTTGGTTGATAATTTAATTTTGAAGATATCCAAAGGCTTAATTATAATTATGAAATAAAATTTTAAAGATAAAAATGTTGAAGAAATCATCAAATGTTTTCTATAGATTAGATAAATGTAGGATTGTGGTCAAAGTGCACAAGGTTCAATTATTAACATCTTATCAAATTTTATATAGGATATATAATTTTAATAAAATAAAGTATAATTACAGTAGACAGTGAGGGTTTTTAACTTTGTTTATAGAAAATATATATAGATGAAAATAATCCAAAATTAGTTTCTCAAGGCAATATAGATATAACTATATGAACATATGATCTTGTTCTTTTTTGTATATATTTAGTTCATTAAATTATTTATATTTAAGCCTATTTGATTGCTCATTTACTTTTATAAATATTATTTTTAAACCGAACATTTAAATTATTGATTACAAAATAAAATTGTAAGCGTTGAAGCCATTTGTTTAAAATATATGAAAAATTATGTTCATAAAAAAGGTTCAATACACCTTCTTGCCCCTCTACTATGCATAGTTAACAAACATACCATTTTACTATTTTAACTGATTTAACGCCCTCTACTTTGAAGGTTTTAACAAATATGTCCCTCCGTGGACAAATAATATGACATAACACGTATAATCAACACATTAGACAAGGTATGTTTGTTAAAAAAAACACATTAGACGAAAAATAGATGAAAAATAAACGGAGAGCGTATTTGTTAAAGTTTTCAAAGTAGAGGGTTAAATCGGGTAGAAAATAGCAAAATGGTATGTTTGTTAACTTTGCATAGTAGAGGGGCAAAAAAGTATATTAACCCTAAAAAATTGAAATGTGGTTAAATTTCATGTTATTTAAGTGTCAAAATCCCATTAATTTTAAGTATGAATTATTATTTATGATATTAAGTATACATACCACACTAAATTATGATTAGTTATTTAAGTATGTCCAGAAATAGTATATATAATATAAAATGTATCAATTAATTTCACTTATAAATTATAATGTAGGAAGAATAAATAATATATTGCATTTTTTAATAGTGAAGTTAATTTTATAATTGTTGTACAATGTGTACAGGATAAATATTAATATAATCTAAAAATTTTAACCTATATTAAAAAATAAAGAAGACCTGAAATATTAATTAATAATTTTTATTTTTTAATGAATATAATTTAGAGTTAGAAGGAAATGAAATAAAAATTATTTGGTGAATAAAAGTGATGAAAAAGTGGACATATATTAAACAATAAAATAAAACTGAAGTATTAATTAATAATTTTTTTATTGAATATAATTTATAGTTCACGTTAAAAAATATACATTAGAGTTAAATGAAAATTAAATAATAATTATTTTGTGGGCTAAAAGCTAAATTGTAGGAGAGTGGGATAAAAAAAGAGAGATGAAAAACTAAATGATATTAAGAAAAAAAGAAAAAGAAAATATTTGATTGGTGGAATCCCTACACTTAAGGAGAGAAAGAATAAAAGGGGGTCTCTTTTATTTTTGCATAATAATAATAATAGAAGATATATATATATTGTTCCAGCCTTGTCGTCTGGCCCAATAATGGAAGCCCAAGCCTGTTGGCCCTCCGGGAGTGGTGTACCTCGTAAGTAACGTGGGGGGAAGTTAGTTCAAGGAAAAGGGGAGGCGATCAGTTTAAGGAATGGGAGAGGGAGGCGAGTAACGTACCGCGAAGCATTTGTCCGCTGGGTAAAAGTGTTGTCCCCCGGTTAATAGGGTGTACGGGGGTATTTATAGTACCCCTGCCTTGGTCGCCAAGGCTGAATCTTAGCCACTAGTTTGTAGCTCCCGTAGGATGTTGACACGTGTCCGCTCTGTCTTGGAAACCTAAGTGTCGCCGAGTAACCCTAGGAGGCCGCCGAGCTGGGCCGTCGCTTTGGGCCTCACTCCACCTCCTGGGCCTGCCTGTTCGGCCCATCTGATTTACCGCCTGAGTCCGGGCCCCCTGCCCTAGCCGCTGTGTTCGGGCTGCCATGTGGGTCGCCTCGTGGGCCGTCGTGTGGGCCTTTGGACTTCGTCGGGCCGGGCCCATCAATTGCCCCCAAGCCCTTAGTCGAGCTTTGCTTGGCTGAGGGTTTACTTATAACTCGGATCGCTCGTCTCGTGATCGCCGTAAGAGGACCCATCAATTGCCCCCGAGCCCTTAGTTCGGCTTTGCTTGGCTGAGGGCTTACCTATAACTCGGATCGCTTATGTTGTGTCGCTTTATCGCTTTGCTGTCCTATCGCCTTGTTGCTTTGTTATTTTGCCGCTTTGGTGTCTTGGTTCTTATCGCCTTATCTCTTTTGTCGCTGCTTTCTATCGCGCCCCTTCTTTCCAGTTTTTCATGCACCTCTCTACCGCTCAGGGTATTATGGTCTTTTACTCCCTACCTTGCTGGAGAAGTTGGGGAAATCGGGGTATTTCAGTAATTGCCCAGAAAGCCATCATTACCTTATCCCTTCAGACGTCATCTCAGCCGCGCGTGCCCCCAATGAAACGTCGCGACGGCTCAACTTCCCGCCAACACGTCCTTTTAACCGCGCGTGTGACTCACTCATTCACCGCGACGGTTCCATTCCCACTCATTGCACTCCTATATAAACCCCCTTCTTACCGTCTTCCTCCTTTTTTTCCTCCTTCTCTGCCACCTTGACTCCCTGTTTTTACAGTCTTCTTGCCTCCACTGCTTCCTTATTCCTTCCGGCGAGCCCTCCACTATCTTCTCCTTCCCCGTCGATCGGAAAACGTTCGTTTCTCCTTCTTCCGATCACCAGAAAACGTTCATCTCTTCCTGCCATTTTTCAGATGTCTGGAGCCCCCGACGCCCACCTGGTACGTGACTCTTCCCCTCTTTCTCACTCCCATTGCCATCCTGCCGTGTGTTTCCTTCTCTTTTCTGCTTCTTGTTATTTTCTTTGAACCATGGATTCCGACTCCGATAGCCAAAACCAAAGTCATTCCTACTCCGCTGGTACCGATTCTTCACCCTCTCCTTCATCTTCTCCTTCATCCTCTCCTACCTCTTCCAGTCAGTCCCCTGAACGGGCACCCTTAAATCCTCCATCTACGGCCGAAACCTCGTCTGCCCAAATTTCCGACGTAGCAGAGGAGAATTTTGATGAATCTCCTGCCCTGCCTTTTTGGGGTCCCCACCAAAAAGGATTCGAGCGGGCCCGTCATGGGGTCGAGATTGATCCTGAGGCGACTAGAGTCACCGGCTCCTACTCCATTGGCAACTGGCGGTCTATGTGGGGAAGAGCTACTTGTGACGAGCGCACGGTCATCGGCCCGGGCTACTTTCCTTCAGGGTCGGTGGAGAAGATCGCCCGCGTTCTTCCATTCGCCATGCTGCCGTCTACCTGGGAATTCGCCGTGGCCTCTCGGCTTTCCACTATTGGCAACTGCCCGCCAGGGTGGCACGGCGTCTGGACCGAGGCCTTCACCAATGGCCTTTGCCTTCCGCCATCATCGTTCACGGTCGACCTGCTTGGGTGCTTTGGCGCTTCTCTTGGCGCCTTTAACGTCGGGTGTTGGGCTACGGCCTCTGCTTTTGAATGCAGCTGCGTGACTGAGAAGATCGCCCCCACTTTGCGGTTGTTTCAATTAATTCATTATGCCAAACACACCTCCAATGGCATCAGTTTCGTTCGCCGAGCTGATCTTACTCAAAAGGGCACTTACTCATCCCCGAAACCTCGCCCTACATGGTACCATTCATTTTTCTACTTTCGCCCCAGCGACACGGATCATCATTGGGCTTCGCTGCTCCCCTCATCCTGGTCTTCTGGTGACGTGAGTTCTTTCAACGCCGAGCTTGATCCTACTCCCGATGAAATACTCCTACGTCGCCAGATCCTTCTTGATTGCCATCACTTATCGACCACTTCTGGCCTGCGGACTGCCCAGGCGGGGATACGAGGAGGTATACTTTATGTCTTATGCGGTGCTGATTGTTTTCCTCCCTTCATAGCTGTCGCCGTTCATCTTGCGTAATTGAGTCGTCGTAGCCAAACCCTTAGGAATGTATAACCTTTATATTATCGCCTTTTTGTGCTCTCTTTTCTTTCCTTTTTTTTATACTAATCTTTGGATGTACTTTTCCTAGGTGCCGTAAGCCTCGCTGGGTGCCTCCTTAGTACCACCGCGCGTGGTCCTGTCGCCGAGACTCGTCCCAGCCGCTCTGAGGCTGCCCCCGTCGCCCCTGCTTCTGCCCAACCTTCGCCCGACAAATCTAAGGGGAAGAGGAAGGCGGCTGAGACGGATGAAAGCCTCCTTTCTTCAAAGAGGAAGAAAAAAGCTGGGGTTTCCAAGCCGAGGAGAAAGGCAGGTGAGGGCTCCAGCAATCCACCGCCGCCGCCCCCACCAGTGATAGAGGTGGAGGATGTCGATGCTGAGACTGAAACTCCCTTCCGCCGCTCTCGTCGCCAATCGCCTCTGGCAAATGACAATCCTTCTGCGAGGGAGCCCTTAGAGCATCCTGCTGACGAGAACGTCATCTCATATGACGACTCCTATCTTCCTGACGAACCTATCCCTCTTCCCCGGGATCCGGAGCATCCCGAGTCTGCGCCGGCTGCGGAGCTTGATCTTCGTCCCACCGAGCCTGCTCGCGACCACTCTCGCCCGCCTCCTGTCAACACCGACCGTGCCCGCCGGGCCAGCTGGACAGAGCGAGCTAACACTCTCTTCGATCGCTCTGCTCCTGCTGGTCGCGAGGGCGAGGGTCCCTTTCGCCTTCCCTACTTCGCCGTCGTTCATCCGGTGGCATCCCACATATCGCCCCGGATGGCGAGTGATATCACGGAGGAGTTCTCTCGAGGTGTCTACGAGGGGGTGACCGCTCCTGGTGAGGGCTCGGAGATTTCGGACCTGCATGGGGCGACTTCCTGCCGCCTCCTTCAGGTATTTATGGAATGCGAAATTTATTTGCTTTGTCCTGTTACCTTAGCTCTGCTCGCTGCTTCTTACCCCTTACATTTGTTTTGCTGCCTAGGCCGTGGCCGAGCTCGGCGATCTTTCCTTTGCATGTAAACACATGCAGGAGGAGAATCGGAGGCTGAAGGAGGATGTTGAGAATCTGCGCTCTTTGCGCATGGATCTCACCCGTTATCATAACGAGGAGAAGGTATTTACTCATCTGCCTCTTCTTTCTCCCCTTTTATATATACTATTTCCCGGCTTGTCATCTTACGATCCTTGCTAAACCCGCACGTTGTTGTTTGTTTTTTTTTATCTTAGCGACGGGCAGATGCAGCGACCTCTGCTGCTGAGTCTCTGAAGGAAAGCCTGGCTGAGGCGACTGGGCGGATCTCCCAGATGGAGGGCGTCCAGGAGGACTTGCAATCTGTTAATAAGCACATTGTCGCCCTTGAAGCCGAGTTGGATGAGGCTCGTGTCAAGGTTGCTCAGGTGGAGGAGATAGCCGCCGAAAGGGACAGAGCTAAGGAGCTGCTTAATGACTCTCTGGCGGCTGAATCGGTGACGGATCGTGATCTTGCCGCTGCCAAGGCTCAGTATGATGAGACTGTGGCTTATTACACTCATGCTCTCGGCGAGAGTATGCGTGTAGTAATGCGCAGCTGTCGTAATGAGTTCTACGAGCTGTTTCCCAACAAGGGCTGGCCAGGGCGAAAAATGGTTCGAGCCGTCCTCCGAGGTCTTAATCGCTATAACTTTGGGGTTCCCGACCTTCCCGATGCCGAGGAGGAGACTTATTTTCGAGATGCTGCTCGCTTGGAGCGGGAGATAGTGGCGGCAGATGCCGAATATGTGGCGGCCACTCGCCGCAGCCGTGGCCTGCCTGCTCTGAATCTCGATGGATCAGAGGTTCAGCCGCCATCATCTGATCAAGCCCCCTCGACCAGCGGCAAGGACTTCAATTCCGCCGCTGACTCTTCCAAGGCTGGCGAGAAGGGCTCCGGCGCTAAATACCCATGATCCCGCTTTCAACCTGTTGTTATTATTGCTATCTTTTCAGACAATCATCATGTTTCTGCGTGCTGTTGCTGTTTTCCTCTCTTTCTCCTCTTTTTTTGTAAAAACTGCTTTATTAAACTCTTCCTCGCGAATTTTCAATCTTTGGTATTTTATCTTATTACACCTCTCTTGATCGCTTTGCTTCTTTTCATCATTAACTAGATGTTATACCGATAACTTTGATGCCCTTAGGTCTTACATAGCGATCCCAATGCCCTTAGGTCTTACATAGCTATCCCAATGCCCTTAGGTCTTATATGATAAATTTGATGCCCTTAGGTCTTATACAGCGATTTGTTAATGCCTGTAGGTCTTACATAGCGATCCCAATGCCCTTAGGTCTTACATGATAAATTTGATGCCCTTAGGTCTTACACAGCGATTTGTTAATGCCCGTAGGTCTTACATAGCGATCCCAATGCCCTTAGGTCTTACATGATAAATTTGATGCCCTTAGGTCTTACACAGCGATTCCAATGCCCTTAGGTCTTACATGATAAATTTGATGCCCTTAGGTCTTACACAGCGATTCCAATGCCCTTAGGTCTTACATGATAAATTTGATGCCCTTAGGTCTTACACAGCGATTTGTTAATGCCCGTAGGTCTTACATAGCGATTTGTTAATGCCCGTAGGTCTTACATAGCGATTTGTTAATGCCCGTAGGTCTTACATAGCGATCCCAATGCCCTTAGGTCTTATATGATAAATTTGATGCCCTTAGGTCTTACACAGCGATTCCAATGCCCTTAGGTCTTACATGATAAATTTGATGGCGCAAAGACATATATTAGATTCAATCATTAGGGCCCTTAGTTGCCTTAAAAACTAGCCTTGGTTATAAGTGTCTTTTTAATCATAATATCGCCTGAGATGCATGGAGTTCCAAGTTTTGGGGATCTTTGCTCCATCTAACTCTGCTAGTTTGAAGGTGTTGGCCCCTACCACTCGCCGTACTCTGTATGGGCCTTCCCATCCGGGGTTGAGCTTGGCCGCCCCGACCGCCGGCCTGAAGATCTTTCGCAGCACTAAGTCATTGAGCGCGATGTGATGTGGTCGGAGCTTTAAATTGTACCGCCTGGCTAACTGCTCCTTTTCAGTGATCAGCCGCATCTGCGCCTTTTCTCTTTTTTCCTCAATCATATCTACGTTAAGCATCAATTCTTGTTCGTTGACCTCATCCCTGTATTCCAGTATTCGGATAGATGGGATTGATATTTCTACCGGAAGGACCGCCTCAGTCCCGTACGTCAATGTGTAGGGAGTCTCCCCTGTCGCCGTTTTATAAGCCGTACGGTGAGCCCATAGTACATGATCAAGCTCCTCGACCCATACGCCCTTACAGCCATCCACTCTTTTCTTTAATCCTTGTAGAATAAGCTTATTAGCCGCCTCTGCTTGTCCATTAGCTTGTGGATAGGCGACCGAAGCGAATCTCAGATTTATCCTCAGGTCATCACAAAATTCTTTAAAGACCTGTGAGTCAAACTGAGTTCCATGGTCACATATAATACTTTCTGGTATACCAAATCTGGTGACGATACTTTTAAATGCAAACTTCTGTATCTGCTTGGCGGTGATACTTGCCACCGCTTCTGCCTCAACCCACTTGGTGAAATAATCAACTGCCACGATGAGGAATTTCCTTTTCCCCGAAGCTTCCGGAAATGGGCCTAGGATATCCATCCCCCACCTCGCGAATGGCCACGGGCTGACATTCGCCTGGAGCGCTGTTGCGGGCAACTTGTGATAACTTGCAAATTCCTGACATTTGTGGCATTTCTTCACCAGGTCGCCAGCCTCCTTTCTCATTGTTGGCCAATAGAAGCCCTGGTATATTAAGTTCCTTTCCAAACTTCTTGTTCCCAAGTGAGTACCACATACTCCTGAATGTACTTCCTCTAGGGCCCAAGCTGCATCCTCCTCTCCCAGGCATCGCAAGTATGGACCCATAGCTGATTTTCGATACAGCTCTCCCCCTATTATAGTACACCTCCCTGCTTTTCGCCGGAGCTTGGTCGCTTCTAACGGGTCACTTGGTACAGTGTCGTTATCCAAGTATTGAATAATAGGCGTTCGCCAGTCGCTTTTCCCAATTCCGTTAATCACGTGAAAACACTGCTTCCTCCTTGTTTCTTTTTCCACTGTGACCATTCGCCCTTCTTCAAAATCTGTCGCCGTTGCTAGTTTCGATAATGCATCCGCGTGGCAATTCTCCTCCCTAGCAATCTGGGATATAACCACCTTCTTGAATTCCGATATAAGCAGTTTTACCTCATCAAAATAAGGGAGGAGCGACTCCTCCTTTACCTCAAAGCTCCCATTAACTTGGTTGACTACTATCGCCGAGTCTGAGAAAACTCTGATGTTAGTAACTCCCATACTCTTAGCAATTCGCAAGCCAGCCTCCAATGCCCCGTACTCAGCTGCATTGTTGGTTCGATTAGTTGCAAATCGCAATGCGACCTCGTGGAGGATCCCCCCAGGAGACCTTAGGACTATCCCCGCGCCTGACCCTCCTTTACTTGAGGCGCCGTCTGTGAATAACGTCCATTCATCGCCTTCCTCGGTGTCTTCTTGTACTGCACCTTCGACTACAAAGTCAGCAAGGACTTGGGCCTTGATCGCCGTTCGCGGTTGGTATCGAATGTCATACTCGCTTAGCTCGATCGCCCACTTAGCTAATCACCCTGCCATGCTCATAGATCTTAACGCATTCTTAATCGGAAGATTCGTGAGCACATGTATTGTGTGTGCCTGAAAATATGGTCGCAACTTTCTGGCCGCGCAGACCACAGCGTATGCCATTTTTTCTATCGCCGGGTACCTTGTTTCAGCATCGACCAAGGTTTTACTTGTATAAAAAACAGGGTGTTCGGCTTTGTCCTCTCTTCGAACTAAGACCGCACTAACTGCGTTTGGAGAGATCGCAATATAGAGAAATAAATCTTCATTTGACTTTGGAGATGCAAGTACAGGAGGGGTAATTAAAAATTGCTTCAGCTCTTCAAAAGCCTTGTTACATTTGTCATTCCATGCAAACTTTGATGCATTCTTTAAAGTCGCAAAGAACGGAGCGCAGCGGTCGGCGATCTTGGGAATGAATCGATTGATTGCCGTCAGTCTTCCAGATAGAACCTGAACCTCCTTCACAGTCTTTGGAGGGGCCATCACTGTAATTGCCGCGATCTGCGCTGGATTAGCTTCAATTCCTCTCCTGGTTATGAGGTATCCCAGGAACTTTCCTGATGTTGCCCCGAACACACACTTCAAAGGGTTCAACCTGAGCGAATACTCCTGCAGTGTATTGAAGGTTTCCCTTAAGTCGCCAAGATGGTCATTAGATCTCTTACTTTTGACCAGCAGGTCATCCACATACGCCTCCAAGTTTCGGCCGAGCTGCTTGACAAAGACTTTGTCGATCATTCTCTGGTAAGTCGCGCCAGCATTCTTGAGCCCAAATGGCATCACTCGATAGCAGTAGTTCGCCGTGGGCGTCATGAAAGCCGTTTTCTCTTGATCTTGCTTGCTTAAAGGTATTTGATGATATCCCGAGAACATGTCCAGAAAGGACAGCATTTCATTGTTCGCCGTTGCGTCTACCAGCTGCTCTATGTTGGGCAAGGGGTACGGATCCTTGGGGCAAGCATCGTTAAGGTTGGTGAAGTCGACACACATTCGCCATGCTCCTGACGATTTCTTGACAAGAACTACATTAGCCAACCATTCAGGATACTGTACCTCTTTGATAAACCCTGCCTTCAAAAGTTTGTCCACTTCATTTGCCACCGCTTGCTGCCTTTCTCTGCAGATGTTCCGCCGCTTTTGCTGGACTGGGCGACTCCCGGGTTCGATCGCTAGAGAGTGTTTGATGATGTCTGGAGCAATTCCTGGCATGTCACTTGGTGACCATGCGAACAGGTGCGAGAACTCTCGGAGCAGCTTGACCAACTCCTGTTTCTTGTTATCGCTCAGGTAGGACGAAACTCGAACTATCTTACTTTCATCTTCTTCGAACAGCGGTATTGGGACGTCCGATTCTGCTGGTACGACTCTTTCTCCCTCATTCTCCGCCTCCAAGCTTATGGTGAGGCACGTGCTTTTAGTCGCCGCCCTGTAACACCTTCTGGCGATGTCCGGGTGTCCCCAGGCAAAACCTATCCCTTCATTAGTAGCGAACTTCAGTACTTGGTGCACTGGGGAGGAGATTGCTTGGAAGGCGGCGAGTGCAGGTCGCCCTAGGATCATGTTGTACGTGGATTGACAATCCATGACATGGAAGTCGATGGATCGGGTGGCCTGCAAGTCTCCATCCCCAATGGTTATTGCCATCGTGGCTATCCCCTTGATGGGAACTGTGTGTCCTGAAAATCCTGAGATGGTAGTTTTTGTCTGCCTGAGCAAGCTAGCTGGCAGGTTCATCTTTTTGTACAGCTCCCAGAAAATAATGTCCGCAGAGCTCCCTTCGTCAACCATCACTCGCTCCACTCGGCTATTGTGTGTGATTACTTGAATCACCATCGCTTCCAAACTTGGGCCTCCTACCCTGGCCATGTCTTCTTCCGAGAATCCCAACGTTGGGCGACTGACTTGGTTTATCATCATCACCTCCTTTGTTTCCTCCTTTCTGACTTTCTTTGTCGGGCAACTTTCCCCACCGAAAATGGTTTGATAAACATGGTTTACCTCAGGTCGAGGCTTTTTCTTGCCATCTTCATTGTCCATAGGCTCCTTAAGTCGGGCGAAGACATCACCCTTCTTGTCTTGTGATTCTCCTTGTCCACGGCGATCATCTTCTTGCGGCTTGTTTTTCCGCTTTGAGCTGACAATGAAATCCCTGAGACGTCCTTCGTTTATCCACCTTTCGATTTCATTTTTCAATTCCCTGCAGTCTTCAGTGGTATGCCCATGAGAGTCATGGAAATCGCAAAACTTTTGGCGACTTCGCTGATCCGCCGGAGTGAACATTGGCCCCGGCCAGTTGATGGGATGTCCCTTATGCTGCATATACAGCAGAATCTTTCTTCGCGATTCTGAGAGGGGTGTATAATCTCCCCTCTCCTCTTGATATCCTCTCTCCTGATAACCCCTTTGCTCTCCAGGGTATCCTCTCTCTTGGTAACGCCTTTGCTCCCCTGGGCGATATTTCCCGTATGGCCGTGTCTCGGAGGGCTGCCCTTTGGCCTGCTTGTTCCCTGTAACGGGCTTTTCTTCCATCTTCGCCGCTCCACCGACAGGCTCTGCTAACTGCTCCTCAATCAAAATTATTTTGTGTACTCTGGTTTCCAAGTCGGACAGCGACTTCGGAGCCACCTGCAGCAGCGACTCCCGTAGCCTGCCGTTATGAGTCGACTGGAATAAACTTGCCGCAGCGATTTCATGATCTACCCTCTTGATGGATTGGACGACCCCAGTCCATTCGTCAAAGAACTCTTTCAGCGACTGGTTCGGCTTTTGCCTCAGGCTCACCAGCGCTTGCAACGGGACCGTCCTTATTTTCTTGCACTCATACTTCTGTGAGAAGATCCTCGCAAAGCCCTCCCACGATGTTATGATGCCCTCCGGTAGATTCATGTACCACTCCCTGGCTCGCCCTCCCAGTGTCGCCGGAAAAGCTCTGCAATATGCGGCGTCACCAGCCTGCTGCATTTGCATGGCGATCTGGAAGGCTTGCAAGTGCTCGTCCGGGTCGCCAGTACCTACATACCTATCTAGGTTGGGCGGAACCAACCCCTTAGGTAGTGGCTCGGCGAGTATCGCCCTGGACAGAGGTTGACGAACCGCCATCTGTGCGGGGGAGATTTGAGTAGCCGGGAGGAATTGCTGTAACACTTCCAAATGGGAGTCCTGTGGCGATTGCCTGTCCTGAGTGTTGGCCCTGAGAGCTTGAGCCTGCTGGGCGATCACCGTTTTCAACATCTGTGTGAGTTCAGCATTCTGTTGCTCAAGGGACCGAAATCGCTGCTCCAACAGCTCATAGGCATCGCCGGTCGGAATAGTACTCTGGGACTCCGAGTCGCCTTCGAATTCGCGCTCCATGTTTCTAGTGAGGTTTGGGTCTGTTCGAGAACCTGGGTTGACATACTTGACAGGTGTTATTCCATCTCCTCTTTCGCCATCCTCGCCCATCAAAGTGGGAATCGCTGATGAAGCCATTCGCCTTGAAAAGTCGCCTGATCGCCCCCTATCTGGCGCGCCAATTGTTCCAGCCTTGTCGCCTGGCCCAATAATGGAAGCCCAAGCCTGTTGGTCCTCCGGGAGTGGTGTACCTCGTAAGTAACGTGGGGGGAAGTTAGTTCAAGGAAAAGGGGAGGCGATCAGTTTAAGGAATGGGAGAGGGAGGCGAGTAACGTACCGCGGAGCATTTGTCCGCTGGGTAAAAGTGTTGTCCCCCGGTTAATAGGGTGTACGGGGGTATTTATAGTACCCCTGCCTTGGTCGCCAAGGCTGAATCTTAGCCACTCGTTTGTAGCTCCCGTAGGATGTTGACACGTGTCCGCTCTGTCTTGGAAACCTAAGTGTCGCCGAGTAACCCTAGGAGGCCGCCGAGCTGGGCCGTCGCTTTGGGCCTCACTCCACCTCCTGGGCCATGCCTGTTCGGCCCATCTGATTTACCGCCTGAGTCCGGGCCCCTGCCCTAGCCGCTGTGTTCGGGCTGCCATGTGGGTCGCCTCGTGGGCCGTCGTGTGGGCCTTTGGACTTCGTCGGGCCGGGCCCATCATATATATATATATTATATATATATTATTCATTTTCATTTTGTCAATTATTTCACTCATAGCATAGCCGTTCTTGCATTTATATTTGTCAACAAAATAGTTCATATCAGCTTTCATAGCAGAAACAAAATACTTGGAACTACCATTAGTGGTCTTCTAAAACTTTCCGCTGCATCGCGCAGGTAATTCTAGTTAAGAATATAAAAGTAGAAAGGAAAGTTACTATTGCATAAGGAGGGTAGAATCCCCTAAAAAAATTCTACACTACTATCATGTGTACTCTTTTCCACATTGTCTTTTATAGAGTCATCTCTCTTTAATAGTGATAGACTATTTATCCACAATGAGTTACTATACAATGATGATGAAATCCCCTAAAACTCCTACACCATTTTCATGTGATTTTTTAAGTTTTTCAATAATTTTTTCTAAGGACTTTGTTGAGTCTTCTCTCTCCAATTGAAAGATGAAGCTTATAATCACATAATTAATCACTCATTTAATTGAGTACAATAAATATAGATTAATGTAATTAATTAATGAAACTAAATTCAGTTTCACCTTACACTGATACATATGCTATCAATCATCAATGATCGTCTATTCACCATCAACCACTAATGAATCAGAATTCAACGCTTAATATATTTTCTCATCCTCCCATTTTTCAATCTCACATAAGTCAAACGTATAGAATATTGTAGTAATGTGTTGGATATACAATTTGGGTTTTGGATTGGACTTTACGTATGTGGCTAACTCTTAACATTACGGCGGCGGGGGCAGGAGTCGTATCTCGTCACGGTGAAGATTCTACGATCGTTTACTTTTTTTAAATCTTTCATGAGGTCATAACGTAACTAAGAAACCACATTTAAAAATATTCAACAATTCACCATCGTATTTGAAAAGTACATTTTTTGTTTCAAATTTGATATTACCTAAAGTTATGATTATTAAGTTATAAAAGTGTATATTAAAAACTTGACCAACTATACAAAATTTTCTTTTTATTCCGTAGCATCGCACTGGGTAATTTCTAGTAGGTTTGAAAGAGTAAACAATTACGAGAAATGAAATTTATCCAGCCATCGGCTCGTGTGTTAAAGTGTGTATATCAACACTTTGACGTTTTCCTAGGTTATAAGAAGGAGCAAATTACCACATTTATTAATTATTACTACCATCTAATGTAATGTAATTAAGAGGAAATTGTTATGAAACGTTAAATAAGTCCTAATTAACTCCTATAAGTTGTTATATGTATACACCTATATACATGTGCTCTTCAATTAAATCGACATAGTAAGAAGCTTTGAGTGGAAAGGAAAGGATAAAAAAACACATTTAAAATTTTATCATACAAGCTACACAATGACTACAATTTGTAGACCGTTAATAATAACGTTGTGGACAATAGTCATACTTTCTCTAATTCCAGATCATTTCAAACCAGTCACAGCTCACAACTTGGTAAGCAAGTGTTATAAAAGATTAGGCCCAAAGTGTTCAACGTATTTTGTTAATGGCCTACTTGGAAATGTTGGCTTGGAAATGGCGGTTTCGACTGGACATGTTGTAAGAAATTTGATGCAAAATGTGATAGTGTCATGACTGAAGATATGATGGCAAGACATGAAGATAAAAGAGAACTAATTTGGGATAATAATCTTTGGATTCATTATAAAGTTTGTTTATTTGATTCTTAAGGTTTCCATACCATAATAATATATAATTTTGATTTATAAATCTAATAAATAATTTGCATTGGAGTTACATACTTCGCTTCTACATGTAAGCGCAAATTATTATAAAAATTAAGTTTATTAATAAAGGGAAAGGATCTGCGTCCAAACTCTAAAGTTTGGAACCTTCCAAACTATATGACAGGAGGGGTATTTCCGTCTTTTAAAAAAATTAAATACCTAACCCTTCAATCTCCTCATCTCTCTCATCCTTCTTCCCCAACCACTACTCCTCTCTCCTGCTCATCAACGCCGCCCCACTCTCACCTCCACCACGCCCTCCGATCACCACACAACTCCGCCACGCCCTCCGATCACCGCAACTCCACCCTCTCCTCCGAACACCCCCTGCTCATTACCAGTCCATTCAATCCTCATCATTCACATATACACTTGAAGGACGACAGATCTAAAGCACAATGAGCGGATCTGAGACCTATCCTCCTCCTCCTCGAGCTTGGATTTTGCATCAGATGTCTCGGTGAGTAGGTTGTCCGCCTCGTTTCTTCTTCGTCTCCTATTCGTATCCCGTTTCTCTCCCGCCGCCAGCGACGCTGACCTTTAGGAAGAAAAAGCGAGGCTCCTTCTCAGCCAAGGACTACCACGACCCACCACCTGCTCCATTCATTGGCGCCTCCGAGCTTGGTAAATGGTCTTTTTACAGAGCCTTAATAGCAGAGTTCGTAGCCACCCTTCTCTTCCTCTACATCACCGTCCTCACCGTCATTGGCTACAAGTCCCAATCCGATCCTCTCAACAGCAAAGGTGACCCCTGCGTCGGCGTCGACATCTTCGGCATCGCCTGGGCAAGATGATGGAAGAACATGGTAATAATTAGAACATGGAGCAAGATGATGCAGGGGATAAGAGAAATGGGTATGTTCTAGGGTTCCTCCTAGATTTGAGATTTGGTTCGAAATTAGAGGGAATAAGGGGTGGGAGTTGGTGTTGTAGTGAATCTTGTTTGCATCTTAATACATCTTCTGCTTCTTCTTGTTGATATTGTTGATGTTGATTGGTGCTGCTTGTTGTTGTTGTTTCATAGCTGCCCTGTGATACTTGAGAGCAGTAACAATCTCCCTTCTAGCCTCAACCATATTGAGGAGCCTCTCTTGGTAAGGCCTGCTTGTGTGGAGTCTCATTCTCACTTGCTTCTTGTGAGGTTGAGGTTGATTTGTTAACTAGTTAACAATTTGATAACTAGTTAACTTGATTAGATAATTAGTTAACTAGTTAACTCGATCGATTAACTAGTTAACAACTTGGTAACTAGTTAACTCGATAAATCATGATGTTTAACAAGTTAACTAATTATTAGTAAAAAATTAGGTTAACTAGTTAACTAGACGTCGTCGGAAAAGTAACCGGAGTTTGGTCGATTTTTGAAATCTCGTTAGAAAAGTCGCTGGTCGCCGGAAAAGTCGAGTAGATAACTAGTTAACTTATAACTGTAAAATTGATTATATTATAGGTAACTCGATAAGTTATCTAGTTAACTCGAAAAGTTAACTCGATAAGTTAACTAGTTAACAACTTGGTAACTAGTTAACTCGATTAGATAACTAGTTAACAACTTGGTAACTAGTTAACTCGATTAGATAACTAGTTAACAACTTGGTAACTAGTTAACTCGATTAGATAACTAGTTAACTCGTTATCTAAATCACGATGTTAACTAGTTAACTCGATAAATCATGAGGTTAAAAAAGTTAATTAGTTATCTGCTAATAACCTGTTAACTAGTTATCAGTAAAAAAAACAGGTTAACTAGTTAACTTGATTAGATAACTAGTTAACTCGTTATCAAAATCATGATGTTAACTAGTTAACTAGTTAACTTGTCCTCGTCGGAAAAGTCACCGGAGTTTGGTCGGTCTCCGGAGCCTCACCGGAAAACATGTTAACTAACTAGTTAACTATAAAAATTCAAGTTAACTAGTTAACTAATTATCAATAAAAAATCATGTTAACAAGTTACTAGTAAAAAACAGGTTAACTAGTTAACTTGTCATCGTCGGAAAAGTCGTAGGAAAAAGTCACCGGAGAAAAGTCGATGGAAATGTAATTGGAAAAGTCACCGAAAAAGTCACCGGAAAAAGTCACCGAAAAAGTCACCGGCGACCGGCGGCCGGAGATGGCGGCCGACGATGGCGGCCGGCAACATGGACGGCAAACTGTCAAATGTAATAAAATAATATATTTAAATAATAAATAATAATAAAATATTTAAATTAAATATAATAATTAAATTATTTGTGTAAAGTCCAAAATACCCCTGACAAATCTGGACCATTAGATTGGTCAAAGGGTCAAACTAGATCTAATGGCTGAAATTGGGTTTGGAACTTTCCAAACCCAATATCTCTTGGACGCTGATCTGCTTCCTATTAATAAAAGGGTTTGTTCTCCTTAATTCAATTCATATTTTGTTATTATTTATTAACCCTAATAGGAACATAAGTTTTTGCATACCATATTTCATGTATTGATTTGTCTGCGACTATGATTTTTAAGGGTTTTTCAAGCTTTTCCCAATTTTTAATAGTTGTTCTCTTAGCAAAACAGAGGGTTGCCCCTGTATCAATGTATGCTAAGTAATTTCTATTTTCTATTGTTATTTTTATAAATGTTGCATTTGGATTTCCCTTTGCTAAAGTTCTATTCGGACTCATCTGATGATGATTCTGAATAAAACTCGATTATTTCGATGTCTGATAGTTCACAATCTGAATCTTCTATTGGTTCGAAACCATAATCATAGGCTAATCTTAACACTTCTTGCTTTTTATCATTTTTATTTTTCTTCGGACATTTATTAGCATAATGTCCTTCCTCATTACATAACCAACATCGACAGTTGGTTTTTCCCTTTGGACAATATTCTGTTTTTTCTTTTTGTTTATATTGTTTTCTATTTCTAAAATATCTATTAGGTTTCTTATATTGATTTCTTTTGTATTCTTTATACGGACTCTTCTAATTTTCCTATATTTTTTGTGTTTCTTTTTATAATATTTTATCTTATTATTATCCTCACATCCGTATTTTTCTACTTTATTTGTGCTTTGTTCACATCATAATTTTATTTTAGCTTGTCTTTTGAGTTTTTCTTTATTACATGCTTGTTTATGCATTCTTGAAGAATTAAAATTCTTCCTCCTAGAGTGTTTGGGATACTTTCTTTTCTTAACTCTTCTTCGAAAGTTACTTCTACCTTAGATGCTGCTACTATAGGTGGTAATTTTGCGTATATTAGTTTATCCAAGTCTTTCCTAGCAGGTTCTATAACCTGGTAGTAGTACTTTCTAAATTCACATATGAAGGATTCTAAGTAACACATGTTACATATTCTAAGATTAGTTAGGTGTCATATGGCTTGTTGACTTAGTGTCGTATTTTACTTTGTTTCTTGAGGAAACCTTCCTAGAAATTCTTGGGTTATAACTTGTATAATTTTTTCAAATGTTTCTAAAGCATTATCTCCATATATAAGTGTTTTACCGGGAATATCCATGGTTCCTAAGTAATGATAGACTACTCCGGTTGTTTTATAAATTATGAAATTAAATATTTCTGCTGGTGCTAGATTTTTTAAATCTTCGTTGGTTTGAATTAATATTCCTATCCTATTTTTCCAATCTTCCATATCTCTTAGTGGATCAGTACTACAATCTAAATCTAGTACATCCGAGCTATTATTATTTGAATATTTTGGTATATATGATTGGGGTATTTTATTCCATCCTCCGTTTTTTCGAGGAGTATATGAATTCTTGTATAAATATTCGTCAAAAGAGATTTGTCCATCTGAATAATTATTAAAATCACGTTTCCTAGAGCTTTCTGGTTTCTCGGTTTTTACATAATTTGTGTAGGGATTTTCATCACTACTATAATCCAAAACTATTTTATCATTTTCAATATTATCATCTTCTGGTTCTGAATTAATAGAAATGGCTGCTAGTAAATCGTTTAATTTATTAATTTGCTCGTCTATGTTTGTCATGCTATTTTATAAGGTGGGTTTATTTTCAGTGTTCTTGTCTTTTTAATTCTATAATTTTCTAAATCTTCTATTGTAATATATCTCCTATTTTTGATTTTAACTATTATTTCTTGAAGTTTGGTTATTATTTCTCCGAACCTAATTTCTTCTTCGAGTTCTTCATTGTTTTTCCCGCTTTTACTCTTAGTTTTAACCACTTTACTTATTATGGTTCTTGCTATTTCTAATTCAGTGTGTAACTCTATTTGTCTTTCATTATTTTGATGATTTAATATATCTTTTAAAATTTTATTATTTTCCTCTAATACGTTTGTCATTCTTAGGTGTAAGTCACCTAGTTGTTTTTCCACTTTTCCGACTCTATTTGTTAAAGTGTCTTCTGACATGGGTTGATTTGTCAATAAAATAAGTTATAGGCTTTAAGAGTTGTTTTACGAAAATATCCATGATGGTCCTTTTTCCATGGTTAATAGTAAGAATGACAAACGTATTAGAGGAAAATAATAAAATTTTAAAAGAGATATTAAATCATCAAAATAATGAAAGACAAATAGAGTTACACACTGAATTAGAAATAGCAAGAACCATAATAAGTAAAGTGGTTAAAACTAAGAGTAAAAGCGGGAAAAACAATGAAGAACTCGAAGAAGAAATTAAGTTCGGAGAAATAATAACCAAACTTCAAGAAATAATAGTTAAAATCGAAAATAGGAGATATATTACAATAGAAGATTTAGAAAGTTATAGAATTAAAAAGACAAGAACACTGAAAATAAACCACCTTATAAAATAGCATGACAAACATAGACGAGCAAATTAATAAATTAAACGATTTACTAGCAGCCATTTCTATTAATTCAGAACCAGAAGATGATAATATTGAAAATGATAAAATATTTTTGGATTATAGTAGTGATGAAAATCCCTACACAAACTATGTAAAAACCGAGAAACCAGAAAGCTCTAGGAAACGTGATTTTAATAATTATTCAGATGGACAAATCTCTTTTGACGAATATTTATACAAGAATTCATATACTCCTCGAAAAAACGGAGGATGGAATAAAATACCCCAATCATATATACCAAAATATTCAATTAATAATAGCCCGATGTACTAGATTTAGATTGTAGTACTGATCCACTAAGAGATATGGAAGATTGGAAAAATAGGATATAAATATTAATTCAAACCAACGAAGATTTAAAAAACCTAGCACCAGCAGAAATATTTAATTTCATAATTTATAAAACAACCGGAGTAGTCTATCATTACTTAGGAACCATGGATATTCCCGGTAAAACACTTATATATGGAGATAATGCTTTAGAAACATTTGAAAAAATTATACAAGTTATAACCCAAGAATTTCTAGGAAGGTTTCCTCAAGAAACAAAGCAAAATACGACACTAAGTCAACAAGCCATATGGCACCTAACTAATCTTAGAATATGTAACATGTGTTACTTAGAATCCTTCATATGTGAATTTAGAAAGTACTACTACCAGGTTATAGAATCTGCTAGGAAAGACTTGGATAAACTAATACACGCAAAATTACCACCTATAGTAGCATCTAAGGTAGAAGCAACTTTCGAAGAAGAGTTAAGAAAAGAAAGTATCCCAAACACTCTAGGAGGAAGAATTTTAATTCTTCAAGAATGGCATAAACAAGCATGTAATAAAGAAAAACTCAAAAGACAAGCTAAAATAAAATTATGATGTGAACAAAGCACAAATAAAGTAGGAAAATACGGATGTGAGGATAATAATAAGATAAAATATTATAAAAAGAAACACAAAAAATATAGAAAAATTAGAAGAGTACCGTATAAAGAATACAAAAGAAATCAATATAAGAAACCTAATAGATATTTTAGAAATAGAAAACAATATAAACAAAAAGAAAAAACAGAATATTGTCCAAAGGGAAAAACCAACTGTCGATGTTGGTTATGTAATGAGGAAGGACATTATGCTAATAAATGTCCGAAGAAAAATAAAAATGATAAAAAGCAAGAAGTGTTAAGATTAGCCTATGATTATGGTTTCGAACCAATAGAAGATTCAGATTGTGAACTATCAGACATCGAAATAATCGAGTTTTATTCAGAATCATCATCAGATGAGTCCGAATAGAACTTTAGCAAAGGGAAATCCAAATGCAACATTTATAAAAATAACAATAGAAAATAGAAATTACTTACATACATTGATACAGGGGCAACCCTCTGTTTTGCTAAGAGAACAACTATTAAAAATTGGGAAAAGCTTGAAAAATCCTTAAAAATCATAGTCGCAGACAAATCAATACATGAAATATGGTATGCAAAAACTTATGTTCCTATCATCATAGAACAATACGTTTTTACTGCAAAAACTATATATCAACATGATTCTGGATTAGATCTAATTATAGGAAACAATTTCCTTAAACTCTATCAACCTTTCATTCAAAGAATAAAAAATATTAGTTTAAAGGCTCCAAGGATGAAAAATCAAGAATCCAAAATGATTACAACAAAAATAATAACGAAAAATGAAGCCTTAAAAATTGTTTTACAAAACATAAAAAATAGGCTTGAATACATCCAATTAAGCTATGGAATTATCGAAGAAACCTTGGATGAAATATGTAGTGAACATCCTCTAGATCTAGAGAAAAATAAAAATATCGAGTTAATAGAAATAAAATTAAAGGATCCAGCAATAGAAGTTAATGTCCCTAATAAAATTCAATATACTCAAAGAGATGTAGAAGAATTTCAGAAGGAATGTAAAGAACTTCTAGATAAAGAAATCATTAGAGAAAGTATAAGTCCACATAGTGCACCTGCATTCTATGTCGAAAATAATAATGAAATAAAAAGAGGGAAGAGACGTATGGTCATTAATTATAAAAAACTTAACGAAAATACTGTTGGAGATAGTTATAAGCTACCACGAAAAGATTACATCTTAGAAAGACTTAAAGGACAAACATGGTTTAGTAGTCTAGATGCTAAATCAGGATATTGGCAGTTAAGATTGCATGAAAACACTAAACCACTAACGGCTTTTTCATGTCCACCACAAAAACATTATGAATGGAATGTTTTACCTTTTGGATTAAAACAAGCACCATCAATTTATCAACGTTTTATGGATCACAATCTAGAAGAATTACAAGACTTTTGTCTTGCTTATATTGATGATATAATTATTTTCACTAATCAAACAAAGGAAGACCATTGTGAAAAACTCTTAACAGTTTTAAATCGAATTAAAGAAAAAGGTTTAATCATTTCAAAAAAGAAGTCAAAACTCATTCAGATAGAAATTGAGTATCTAGGAATGAAGATAAATAATTTTGGAGAAATTGAATTATCTCCTAATACCAAAGAAAAAATTGATAAATTTCCTAATCAACTTAAAAATAGAAAACAAATTCAACGTTTTCTTGGATGTCTAAATTATATAAGTGAACAAGGATTTCTTAAAAATCTTGCAAAAGAAAGAAAGCATTTACAGAAAAAGATTTCTGAAAAAACACTCTGGTCATGGACAGATCAGGATACAAAAATAGTTTTATTAATGAAGGAAAAATGCCAACATTTACCAAAATTATATAATCCACGTGAGAAAGATTTTTTAATAATCCAGACCGATGCATCAAAAGATACATGGGCCGGATGTATGCTAGCCATTCAGAATGGCAAAGAATTATTACAATGGACAATTTTGGTAATATTATTATTAAGCAAAATGAGGTTAATATCTCTGGCGAAAAGCCTAAAGACTATCAGTCTTCGGACAGAATTATTGAATCCTCGGATTCTCGAGTATCATCGATTCCGTTCAATAGTGATAAATATTCTAAGAAATTATGCAAATATATTTATGGAACATTTACTACTACTGAACAGAATTATCCAATACATGAATTAGAGACACTGGCCTGTCTCAGGACATTGAAAAAATGGAAGCTAGAATTATTATCAACAAGGTTTGAGCTTCAAACCGATTCTAAATATGTAACAGGTTTCTGGAGGTACAAGCTACAAGCAGACTTCAACAAGGAAGACTGATTTGGTGTACAAACAGACTTCACAAAGGAAGACTGATTTGGTGGCAACAACAACTCCATTATTACAATCCTTACTTAAAGTACATCAAATCAAGCAACAATCCATTCACGGACACTCTGACGAGGGAATGGAGGGAATAATCAAGGCACTGACGAACCAGCTAATGCAAAAAATGGAACGACAACAGGCGCTCGAATCACAAGTTCTTCTCTGCAGGGGGGAGGTGGAAGAACTAAAAAACACCATCAACATCCTACAACAACAACTAAGGAAAAACCCTGAAGAAATTCAGCAACAACAAACTCAAGCCTCAAGCAGCAAAACCACGAGATGGGCAGATATGGTGGAAAATGAAGAAAAAGATAGAGAAAAATATGAAGAAGATGAAAGAAAAAATAGTAAATGGTACGCTATTTTTAACGGACCATTCAGAGGATTATACAACAACTGGGCCATCGCATCACAGCACATTACTGGGAAGCCGGTTCAGCACCAATTTTTCAAAACAAAAGAAGAAGCAGAACAAGCACTTAAAATATCATACAAGGCGATAGCCATGAAAGAACCATCAGTACAACAACCACAACAAAAAATGGTACTAAAAATACCAAGCATCAGGAATATACCGACAACCAAAGAAAGAGAAGAAGCAAGAAGACCAACGTTCCAGAGTTTCGTGACTCATTGGGACACAATAATAAATTATGAAGATAAATTGGAACAAAACACCACCATGGGATTCTATCTTGTGAATAGAGGAGGACCAAAGGCAGTAATCACCGAGGAAGCAACGGCAAACTACTATTTGACCTACATCAGTACGGTCTTATAGACACTATATATACAACCAAATTGAAGACATTCGACTACTTTCCCCAAAAAATGAGACTCATCATCAAGAGGTACTTAGATTCATTTGCAAGAGGTAGAGAAATCTTCCTCAAATACACCAGCAGCTATCCTATCTTTGATGAAAATCAAAGATTACTATTGGGATCAAAGGCCGTCATTCTTATGGGGGTCTCAAACAACGAATATCCATCAAGGGACAATCTTCAGAATTATGAAAAAAACCAGATTATCTGGTAAAAGGATTATTTGCAGTCTGCAGAGCACTAACAAACATCGAACCAGAAAGTTCGACAAAAGTAAATTATAGCAGCTCAGATATTATTATAATCAGCAGATCTAAGAACAAGCTAATCGCTGAAGAATGGGAAGCAGTAAACAGGATGACAAAGGATTTCGCCGAGATAGGTGGAACCTTATCAGTACTACCAATACCAAACAAGAAACAGTTATGCAGTCTACTAATCAAATATGAAGACCACTTCTGTGAGTGGTGTGAAGAAAATATTGGAGGAAATAGCTCAGAAGAAAACAATGAAGCACCAAAAGTGTCGGCAGCAGCAATGTCATCATCATCAGGAAAACAATAGGAACTCCATTATTAAAAAAGACAATGGAGTAAAGAACAAAAGAGAGGGTTGACCGACTCCTACTGATAAAAAGTCGAGCATTATGTAATTTTCACTTTATCTTTATGTCCTTTCTTTTCTTTTTATGATGTAATCAATGACGTTTTAACGTCCAACCTCCGTCTATATAAGGAGGGTATGAAGCATAAATAAAATCAGAGCGAGTTATATTAAGAACATTGAGTTTCTTTTCTCCTCTCGTTTGGCTTGAACTCTTAAGTTCTGGAGGCCAAAGTAAGATTGGAACCTACGTTCTTGGAATCTTACAAATCATCATACATACTACCAAAATATACAAGATCACCAACCATACCCATTAAAACAACCACTAAAGAAGTTACGAACAACTGCATCATCAAACGAAGGAAAAGTTTAAGAACAGTCAACCAAGGAGCTAGTCAGGTATGCCGATTCTCAAACATTAAAATTTCTTTATAAGATGGCAGAAAATAATGATAGCATGTTTGATTATTTACAAAAACAGGAGGAAGATAATTACTTTTTGGATGGACTAATAGATGTAAAAAAGATTAAGGAAAGAACAAATTTTACACTATCAGAAACACAAAATTTTGTAACAAAATCCTTTTTATCAAAACTCTTTGATAGAGAAAACATAATAAAATATGGAAAGATGATAGGAGAAGTAGCAATCCCGTTCAACCAAACAAATGGAGATTTCTTAGTACAAATCATCAACAAAGAACAAATCAGGAAAAGATTAAGTAAGGTAAAAACGGAAGAACGAGCTAAAATTGCATACATACATATTAGCACTATCCAAATCATAATTAAGTCCACTATGAAGTTAGGAATTAACGCTCCCATAGAACTAGAAATAAGAGACGATAGAATTTTAAATCAAGACGAAAGTATCATAGCCAAAGGATCAGGAAACCTAAATTGTGGAATAATAAAATTTGACATAAATTTACAACAAGGACTAAGTTTAACGGATGAAAACTTAGATTCATCGATAATTATAAAATATGAATTAAAAAGGGATGATTTAATGAAGGAAAATAGTAAACCATTCTCGGTAACATATCAAATAAATTATGCTCTAACAAATAGTCACCATAGCTTAACATTTAGAGACAAAGAAGTCATCACTATTGAAGATTTGTTTAGACCAATAATTCATTTGGAAACACCATTAAAAATAGTTAAAGCAGATCCCGGTAGGAGATCTATCCAGCAAGATCCCAGGAAAAACAAGGAAAACCAAATAGAAAGGTCAACCCAATCAGAAAGATTTCAGTTAAAAGAGTTAGAAAACCAGAATCAGGAAGAGGATATAAAAAATATTACTATAATCCATCAAAATCAGGATAATAGTGAAATAGAAACACTAAAACAAATTATTACCTATTTGAGTAATAAAATATAAAAATGGAAACCGATCTAAATAAAATAATCTTTTACTTCGGCAAACTTACTTATAAAATATACGCAAGATTAAAAGAAAACCCAGAGACTTGGAAAGATATTAAAAAGGAACTTTTTGAATATAAAGATTTTATAAATAATCAAAATGAAGGATTAAAAGAAGATCTAGATACTATGCCTGAATATATTCGTGAAGATCAGTTTATGAGTGATCTAATCGAATTGATCGAGAAAAACGTTATAGGACCATATGGCGAATACCCATTAGAATAAGCGTGCATAAAATGAGCAGACGACCATTTCGTAGTGTTAGAAAAATAAAACAAAACAAAACAAAAACAAGAAAAGAATAGAAGCCCAACTAATAAATTAAGTAACAGTATCAACAAAGAAATATTTCACGAAAATCATGATACAGAAACAATAAAAATAATAATATACATTACGATAGTAATCTGTATAACAATAGTAGCATGCCATATAGCTCCAGACTACGTGCTTAAGTGCTAATTTCCGTCTGCGGAACTCGATAGTGTTTGCATAAACACTATATGTTTCAGAGTTTAGGGTTTAAACGATTTAGATTAGGGTTTAAGGTTGAGAATTTGACGTTAGGGGGTAGGGGGTATTCTTGACTATTCCACCACCTCATACTTGAATTTCTTGATTTTTAATTGTGCGATTTCAGCCTTGAACCAAGTTTCGAGTAATTGTGATGACAATCTTCATTCGAGTTGTACATTTTACATAGGATATAACCAAGTATTATTGATCTCCTTTTAAGCACTGCATGGCAACATGTTACTCTGTTCCCATGCTAATCATAGTTAGTAATCATAGTTCTGATGGCATTGATCATGCATGCTATCTTGCTTTTTATGCGGATTCTATGTGTAGCTGTGAACTGGAATCAAATTAATTAGGTACTAAAACAGTAAAACAGTAAAATATATGGTCAGAAAATGCAATTTCGATTGTTTCGAATAATAACGGTTGAATTAATAACAACAATAGAACATAAAAACATTAGGATGGCGAAGAAACCAAAGCAGGCAGACACTGAGTTTATGATGGGGTGATTAGGCTCTTTATTTAAAGAGTAGATTAGATTAGTACTTGTACTAATCCAACAGAAACAAACCATAGTTTGATTATACTTAACCAAGCAAAGATTTTAAACTCACAGTAATTTTATTTTCTTGAATCTTACAAATTTCCAAGAATCCTACTTCCAAACTTTAAACGATATCAAACATGTTTTGATTTACACATATAGTTAACTTTGTTCATGCCATAGGTTGGGACCATGCCAAATATATCTTTCATGTTATATGTTTTTAGTGTTATTATTATTGCTTTAACTCTACTAACTCATTTATTTATCACATTACATTCATAATTTTATATAAGATTTATACCTCACCTACGAGTGAGCTGCGTTTTACAAGATTTGGTCTATATACTCGATCGATCTATGTTGAGTCAATATAGTTAACCAAACTTTAACAAAATGGTGTGTTTGTTATTATTTTTTTAAGGTAAAATAAAAATGAATATTAATATTATAATTCATCATGATATCGATTGAGTAACAGAACAAAACTAAACATCGCAAATAGTATAACATATAACACAATTAAAGTTGATCAGTTTATTATATCAATAATAACTCTATGATGTAAATATAACATCAATATCGTCTCTAAACTATATAAATACTCCATAAAGAAAAACCCAACAAAAGAGAACTAGTGTTAAAAACATCTTTCACTAGTACTTAATTGTGAGGTAGTGGTATGGGTGATGGATATAGTCTCATCGATTGCAACTATAGAACCGGTAAAGGCTAATAACAACTTTTTCAAACAATGGAGCAAAGCTTAATAGTTTCTTAGTTGGTGAGACCTTCTTCTTCGATACAAAATGTTGTGGGTTACTAGATGACAAGTGTGATGAGGCATCGTCCAACATTTCGAGGAGACACGTAAAGATATCTACCTTCGCGATCGAAATGGCTACATGCTCAAACATTGTCTTCTTTAGGGAAAACGTTATTTGTGTATGCTCTTAATCATACCGACATATGAGGGATCTACTACCATTAGGACATCCCTTAGTGTCCTCATATTATGACACCCCTTACAATCACAGGATTAGAAGGTAGATCTAATGGTCTAAATTAATCTGGACAAAATAGTAATTTGAAACTCCTATATATTCTAAATCATATTAGGGTTTCACAAACCCTAATTCTATTTTACACTCTCCCTTCAAAGCTCCCGCCGTTGTGCTCTCCGTCCCTGCTCCCGCCCGCGCCCCCTCCCCCCGCCAGCCCACTGTCCTCATTGATATGACACTTCATGTCATAGTGTTTGACTCATTATATTAATGTGATGGAATAGATTTGATCGGGTGACGAGTTTTTAAAAAAAAAAGATAAGGATTAACAATTAAACAAATTTTGAGATGACCGAATCCTATTAAAATTTTAGAAATGGGTTACACATGATTATGCTGAGAATTTGGTCTTTAAATAATTAGCGATAATAAAACTCATTGATAGTTGAACCAACTCCAGTAACCATAGAATCAGAGCATATGCGACCTACTGTCAATGTGTCACCCTACATACCGGACCAAAGCCTTACTCGTGGTGTTGGGTGGCCAAGATGTCAGTGAATGTTCAACGCGACACACTCAAGTGAGCGCTAGCTTGGAACGGCTCCTGGTAGATCCTAACCGAAGAGCGACATGGTCATATCGAGTGAATCAGAAGAACTGCTGACAACATAGGAGACCGAGATCATGCTCATAGGGAAGTTAAGAAGTAGGTGTGTGGTGTACATCGCGATGTGGGAATCTGGTCTGCTAGAGGTACATGCGAGGGACTAACGCAAGGTTTCATCCACTTTGGACCAAAAACCACAACGCTATTTGGGACCAGCTTCAGGAGGAACTGTTGATGTCAAGATTAACCATACTTATTGAGGCATGGCAATGTTGTCTATTACAAATTTACCCCTCGCCATATGGTCATTAAGTTTTTACTTTGATCCTTGTGACATAAATTTCTGTACGATTGCGATACTTTAATCATCGATTGAGTATAGCACTTTGTCCACCTCTCTTTGCCAACTCATCAATAGCTCGCTATATCACTAAATTATCTTTTTCCCCATATCTTTGACCATTACATTGATCCTTCCATTCCACGCTTCTCTTTACGTCAATTGTACCATTCATACTCCTTAGCTCCAATACGATAGCTTCTAAGTGTAATGAGATATAAGTTCATAATTAATGGCTGGACGGAATAAACGATGCTTCTAAACCTCGTATGTCACCATACCTGAGATACCTCACTTTATCTTTCCACTTAGTTGTTACCTGATATCTCTTCGTGGTGTGCATGTGTCTTTGTTACAAGTTTCGAGTGAATGGAGGACTGTTAGATTTTCAAGTAGCAGATCAAGCATTTATAGTATAGAGGGCTATTATCTTTAAGTTGCAAAGTAGAGGGTCGGAAAATGCAGTTTCGCAATCTAGTATAGAAGAAAAGGGTTCTAGTTGCCATCGGCCAGATTACAGCCTGAGAAACAAATGACCCGAATCGGGCTTCCCTATTTAGAAATCTAATCTGTCAACCGACAATATAGACTTTTAGATTTGTAATTTGGCAGTAGCCAGCATATTAGAGAAACAATTTATGTATCTGCTATATGTAACTTAACAGATAGTCTCATAAAATAAAATCGATCTTTTTAACTCTCATTTAAACAATTTTACATTTGAAGGTTCCTTCATTTAACTAAGTTTATGAGTTTAAAATGATCATGAGCTAGAGATTTGTCTAGTTACATAATAAGCAAATAATAAAGCTATCTTCATTGATATTTGCACCACTCTCGAGGCTCAACCACAACGAATCAGAGCATATGGACTACTGTAGTATGTGATACCCTAATACGCGACCAAACCGTTACTACTGGTCCACTCACGAAGACAATGTCAGATATCTCATGGACGCCACCACCACTCAAGTGAGTCGATCTTAACTTTGACGGCTTCGTTATTCTGAGGACCAAGGTAGCAACATGAGTCATATTCCGAGATACTGATGAACGCTGCTTGACAACATATAGTATGAACCCCAGATCATGCTCACTAGGGATAAGTTAAGAAGAGTTGTGACATGTTTACATATCGCTTGGGAGAAAGGTTACAAGAAGGTACACATGCAGTTGGACTCACGCAATGTGATCCAGCTATTGTTGGAGGAGGGCGAAATACACATCAACACTATTTTGAGGTCACCATTTTTCATGAAATGATGGATCGAGACTGGATGGTCAAAGTTGAACATACTTATTGAGAAGGCAATTAGGCATTTGACTTATTAGCTAGCATTAGACACCACTTGTCTCTATTGATGTTCATTATGTTTTTACTTTTGATCCTTTGTGAGCATAACATTTTTTGTACGACTTGCTTGTACTTTTTAAGTCTCATTTGATTGAAAGATAGCACTTTGTCCACCTCTACTTTGCCAACTTAACAAATAGCCCCCTATACTATAAATTATCTTTTTACCCCATCATACTTTGACCAATTTACATTTTGGATCCTTCCATTCCAACGATCGTCTTCATGACGTCAATTCGTACACATTCAGTACACCGCGTTAGCTCCAATAACTATGTATTAGCTTACTAAGTGTTTTAAATTGAGATATAAGTACATATAATTACATAGGATGAAATCGACGAATAAAACGTATGCTTCTAAAACCCTTCGTATGTCACCATACTCTTCGAGATACCTCCTCACTTTATCTCTCTGGCCAACCCTTAGTGTCCTACCTCCGATATCTCTCTTCGTTGGTGTGCAGATGTGTCCAGATTTAACGTACAAAGACGATAGTTGAAATGGAAGGACCCAAAATGTAAATTTGTCAAAGTAGGAGGGATAAAATGAGCGATTTATAGTATAGAGGGCTATTTGTTAAGTTGGCAAAGTAGAGGGTGGCAAAATGCTATTTTCCCAAAAATAAAATAGTGGATAGAAAAGAAAAGGGGATTTTGTAGTTTGACCAAACTCAGCCGATTACAGCTGCGAAAACAAAATGACACCTCGACATGGAAGCTTAGCCCTATTATACACCTCTAACCTTCACGTCAAACAAAAATAAAACTTCAAAGATTTGTAATTTGTTTCTAAGTAGCTAAATTAGAGAAAATAGCACTTTAACCCCCTCTACTTTGTCACCTTAACAGATAGTCTCATATACTATAAATCGCTCTTTTTTACCCTCCTACTTTGACAGATTTATATTTTGGGTCCTTCCATTTCAACTATCGTCTTTGTACGTTAAATTTGGACACATCCGCACCCGACAAAGAGAAATATCAGAGGTAGGAGACGAAGAGTTGGTCAGGGAGATAAACTGAGGAGGTATCTCGAAGAGTATGGTGACATACGAAGGGTTTTAAAATCACATATTTTGTTCATCAAATTTATCCTATTTAATTATATATATTTATATTTCCAATTAGAAAACGCTCAGTAAGCTAATACATGACTATTTGAGCAAACATGATGTATCCAATGCGCATGATCAGTTAACATCATGAAGACGAAAGTTGGAATGGAAGGACCCAAACGACAAAGTGGTAGAAGTAGTCGGGGTAAAAATAGCAATTTATAGTATAGGGGACTATCTGTTAAGTTGGCAAAGTAGAGGAACCAACACCTTGACGCTCTATTACCAACACGACGAACTAAATAGAAATGAATGGATGGAATTTGTCGATGAGGAGCAAAATTTCTTCAACCACAGCTCCCCCGGAAAAAAAAAATTGAGACGCATAAATCCGTGAAAAGGCTAATTCTGCATCACCATCAATGTCAACCTGCAAGACATTGAAACGAAGACACCACACACAAGCATCCCTAATTACAAGAAGTTCCAAAATAAGGGGATCAGAGATACCTGGATAAGGGGTTCCGACAACATTAAGAATATATCCGGACGAGTTCCACAGTACCCACCCCGTTCCCCCGCCCAACCCTGTACGCAAAGCTCCATCCACGTTAATCTTCAACCTGTCGCGGGAAGGAGGCACCCACACCAAAGGGATAAGACCCATGCATGGAGCAGACGTGGCCGAAATGGGATGATGGAATTGCACTAGAGGCAACTCTCCAACATGACGCGATAACTGACGATACATGATATGAGGAAGAAACTGAGCTGAATTAAAAGGCACATGGTTACGACTTTTCCATATACACCACAAAGCCAAGATCCACGGAGGGGCTAAAAGTGGGGAAGTACTAATGATATGTCTCCACGAAGTCTTTGAAGATGTTATTTGCAAAGTTTTGAATTTATATTATTAATTCATATTTAGTTATGTTTGATAAGAGTTTTGGTTAGTTTACGGGTAACTAAAACCAAAGCAAAATTTTTGGTTTTGGTTTCAGTTAACCAAAATATATTTAATTTACGTTTAGGTTAGTGATTTTCTTTCTTTTTTATTTTGGTTAACCTAAATTTCTATTTTAGTTAACTAAAAATCAAACCATTTCCACCCCTAATTTTTAGAATAATTCACGATTTATAGTCAACTGAAACACACTCACTATGGAGAATTATCGATCGAGAACTTGACTCAAAGAAAACATTTATTTTAAGAGCTCCAATTATAATCCATCAATCCTTAACCCCTAATTTAAAATAGGGAAAATAGCACTTTCGCCCCCTCTACTTTGCCAACTTAACAAATGCTCCCCTATACTATAAATCGCTCATTTTACCCCTCCTATTTTGATTATTTTTCCATTTTGGTCCTTCCGTTTTGATTTTAGTCTTCTTAACATTATATCTGGACACATCCATACACTGACAAAGAGAGAAATTGGAGATAGGAGATGAAGAGTTTGTAAGGAAAGTAAATTGGGAAGGTATCAAGAAGAGTATGGTGAAATATGTACGACTTTAAAACCTCACATTTTATTCATCGATTTCATCCTATATAATTATATGTACTTAAATTTTCAATTAAAAATACTTAGTAAGCTAATACATGGCTACTAGAGCTAACATGGTGTACTGAATGCGCATCAATTAACATCGTAAAGATGAAAGTTGAAACGAAAGGACCCAAATAACAAAGTGGTCAAAGTAGGAGGGGTAAAAAGACCGATTTATAGTGTAGGGGGTTATTTGTTAAGTTGGCAAAGTAGAGGGGGCAAAATGCTATTTATGAAACTTTTGACTAAAGTTCTGAAAATTAAATAAAAAATACGGTTCGGGTGGGCCGGTCAGCCGCCCAAACCGACCGACCATATGAAGAGGCAATCAAACCCACTCCTCCTTCTCTTATCCGCCACTGGTCCACTCCTTCTTCTCTTTCTGTCTAACCCCGCCATTAACAATATATAAACAGACCACACAACACTCGATCCTTCTTCCTCCCTTTCCCCATATCTCTCTCTGTTTTTCAGTTTTCTTCCCTTCTCCTGGTTTTCCCTCTCGTTTTCCCAGATTCCCGGCTAATACACACCTCAACTTCTACGGCAGCATCCTTCACATTAGATTAGATTCATAATCTACAATCATGCCCTTTTGCGAGGTCTCCAAGTACCACCATCACGATCCCAATTCCCCTCCTCTCTGCCACGATAACACCAATGACGTCAAGATTTTCTACAGGACCTACGGCCGCGGTCCAACCAAAATTCTTCTCATCATTGGTAATCCATTTATCTATCTATCTCGTTGATTTCCGATTGCTCCATCTCGTTAAATTTTCTGTTTTTGTCTTTGAATAGGATTGGCGGGGACTCATGATTCATGGGGTCCTCAGATTAAGGGTCTTACAGGCACCGTTTTCCCCAATAACCAAATTGATCCCGCCGACGACGTCTCCGCCGCTGATGGTTTCGAGGTTTGTGCTTTCGATAATCGTGGAATGGGTCAGAGCTCCATTCCCATTGACCGATCTCATTACACGTGAGTTTTCTTCTTCCTTCATCTCATCTCCAGTAGAAAGTTGTGAAAAACGTGAGCTCAGATTCTTCCGTCGTGTCGTTTTCATTCCTGATATGAACAGAAGCAAATTTTGATTTTGTAACTTGCAAGCCTTTTTTCGCAACTTCCCTTGTTCCCATTTTTGCCATATGTTTGATTATCTTGTGTAAATTATAATTAAGAAATTTTGAGTGGTGGGGTTAGCTGAAACATGATTTTGCCATCTGGGTTTAATCCTGCTGCTTAGGCGGTTGTATGAAAGCGATGAAAAACCATTACTGTATTAGGTTTATTATATTCCTGTAAAGTTCAAGAAATTAAAAGCGTGTTCGAGAAATCCAGCTATTGTTTCTATTAGTTGGAAGTATTAATTGGCCAGTTCGATGATTGTCTGATTGCTTTTGTTCCTTTCTCTTTTCCCCTTCCCAGAACGGCAATAATGGCAAAAGATGCAATTGCGTTAATGGATCATTTAGGCTGGAAAAAAGCTCACGTCTTTGGGCACTCAATGGGTGAGATTTCGGTCCTCAATCATTCTCATTTTGGCATACCTTGATTGAATGCATAAGAAAGCTGAAAGATGCACTGAATTGGGTTGAACTATATTGCTGTCAAGTTTTGGTGCTGCTATCTTCTTGCATTGTGATTGCTGAGCCTGTAACTCACTGATGCTAACATGTAAACTAACTATTTTGTAACTTCTAATCTTATTACCATGATCACTATTTGAAACAGGGGCGATGATATCTTGCAAGTTAGCAGCAATGGTGCCTGATCGAGTCTTGTCATTGGCATTGCTCAATGTAACCGGTGGAGGATTCGAATGCTTCCCAAAGGTATCATACCATCAGTTCAGCTGTACATTGTTGATCTACCCTTTTTCTTTATGTATGAACTGCGACATTTGCGCTCAGTTGGCCTGGCCTCCCGTATGTGGATAATGTGTATGTAGCCTTTTGTTGGTGATTTGACCGTGAAGAGTGCAGATGAATTTATTCATTGCTGTCTTAATATTCTTTTTGGTTCTTCGAATCCCCAGAATGTTTGAATATTCATATCATTTTTATACAGTGATAGGTTCAAGTTGAAGTCAAAAGACCTAGGCACGAATTGCACACCTATGAAATTTCCTCTCTTTTTCATTTCACATGCTTGAATTCTTCAATATAACTTTTCTGCTGATATCAAAGTTTTTTGTTCTTGTCTTTGTCTTTTTGCCTTTTTTCTTTGGGGTATCTTATAATAACAAAAAAGAGAACTTTAGTTGGCATGAAATCACAGTGATGAATCCAGCCTATGATATTGCACGCCAATTTTGTAATCAATTATCTAGAACTAAAGCTGTAGAAGGTCCAAAGTCAAAATTTTATGGCGTTAGCTAAGCTGTCTATCAGAGTTTGAAAAGATCAAAGTCAACAATTTCGTGTGAATCATTTAGAAGAAAAAGGGATGAGAAATGAAGGGAACAGATTTTGGTAGTTGTTGATGGAGATGGGTGGAAGTGGTGGGCCAAAACATGAAACGGAAAATGCTTATTTTAACAATGAACATGTCTAACAACGTGTGTGGCTGTGGTTCCTTTCTTTTGCCTTTATCTTTACACGTTTGTGACCATTATAATGCCTTCTTTTTATTGTATCTTTAATTTCCACATTTTGCTCGTGTAACTGCCAAAAAAGAAACTTCCATACAGTCGACGGCCCATCTTTCCGTCCCTTTTGGCAGCTGCAAACGTTTTGGAGATGAAAGTTGCTAATTTGATACCTTGAGTTTCTGAAATATGATCCAAGCTCTCTGATCAAGTATGGCTGAAAATTTTAACTTTAAAGAGCAAGGAAAGTTTTAGTAGAGAGAGTTGTTCAAAAATTAGTGTCTTTGACTTGACAGTTGTTCAAGCACACAGTCTCAATCACACTGTCTGTCCATTAATTAGGAGTATATTATCGTGTGGTGTCCATTAAGTGATGCAAATTATTGATATATGATTTTAACGAATAGTATAGTCTTAAAAATAAAATACACCTGACCATACACATTCTTGAAGACAATAATTGTGAGGTTTTGTTGCTCATACATACAGTTGAAGAAGAAATGGTTAGCAAGATGCTGACTTTCTCTTGGTTTGATGTAGCTTGACCGTCGAACAATGTCGGTCGCAATTCGGTTCATGAAGGCAAAGACTCCCGAGCAAAGAGCTGCTGTCGATCTGGACACCCATTACACCAAGGTAAAAAGACCAAACAAATCGCTGCAATAATTGTTTACTTTGCAACTTACACTTGCGTTCTCCATTTCTCTACAATGAATAAAACCTTTTAACTTGGAAAGTGAATTTGCGCGGCTGCAGGAATATCTAGACGAACTTGTTGGCTCAAACACTAGACGGCAGATTTTGTATCAAGTAAGACCAGCAACATACCCTCAGGGCAATTTCTCAGTGCTTCCCTTTGTGCCTCATTCTTCACTTCCTCTGGCTGATTGAAAGAAAATTACACAACATTATATTCATGCAATAAAATATATACGTGGTCTTCATGTCACGTTGAGTGACCTAATATTGTGAATGATTAGTTCTCTCATAGTCAGACAATGAACTGTTTCTTAAAGGAATGCTGTTCCTGACAGGAGTACGTGAAAGGTATATCATCGACTGGGATGCAGTGCAAGTATGGGTTTGATGGTCAAATTAATGCATGTTGGACGCATAAGGTGACGAGATCCGATATAGAATCAATCCGCAGTGGTGGTTTTCTTGTATCGGTCATTCATGGCAGGTAAACTGATTTTCTCTAAACCAATGCTAGAGCATTAAGGTTTCTTGGGTTCTTTGTGCAGATACCTAATTGTTGCTGTGCCAAATTTGATCAGGGTTTTACCATTGTTTCTTGAGCATTAGCTTTCTTACTGATTTAACGAAGATGGACATGGAAAATGATCAGATGAAAGAAATAAGCCTAAACAAATACCAACTAGTTATATGTCTGACTAGCATTGATATTTGTGAGAAGAATACTTACGGACACTGAGCTGAATACTACACATTTTAGGTTAACTTAGAACAATCAGACAAACTTACGTTGAGCCCTTCGTGCAACCAGTTCCATTTTCCACATGAATTATTATGGAGTTCTGCAATTTTCTGTTGGTTCAGTAAATAAGCTCTTAATGCTGGTTTTCATGCGTGTGGAGTGGCATTACTTAACTATTTACCTTTGATAAAAAGAACCCTACTATGCCAGCTTGTACCTGTTTTTAGTTTAATTTGGGGAGCTCTGAATGATGATCCAGGTACGACATCATTGCACAAATATATTATGCAAGGAGACTAGCTGAGAAGCTGCAGCCCGCCTCCAGAATGGTAGATCTCCATGGTGGCCATCTAGTGAGTCACGAGAGGACTGAAGAGGTAAGCCTCATACTCCAAATAGACTTGATTTGTCTAGTAAGGGATACTTTATTAACATATGATAAAGACATAGCTATTGTACCATAACTAACCAAGATTAAAAAAGCTGCAACTGATATGTTTGAAATGCATGCATATGAGCAGTCAAAAGATCAAACTCATGAAAAATCAAAAGTGGTGTCTTCATTATGCATCGTTGTGAGCAAGCAATCCAATCCTATTGGTTGGTTTGCCTTTGCAGGTGAATGAAGCTCTTCAAGAATTGATAAAGGCTTCGGAAGCGGGAACCAGGCCAGAGGATTGGACAAACATAGTCCAGGAGAGCTCCGGTTGGTTGCTGGGGAAAATAACATCAACTGACAGGAAAAGTAAAGAAGGTTGTGCCGATTCGGGGCCTTCATCTGGCGTGTTTACGAGACTATATCCATGCATTGTATATTTACTGAGTCTGTTTGTGTTGGCATTTGAATTCATGAGAAAAGCTCATAGAAGGATAAGACCAGCCAAGGTTGGACCTTCCCTCACGTAAAGGCTTTTATCACAAGCGAAAGAGAAACCCTCCTTGCATAATTTGTTCTCTTTTACAGGTAAGCATATATCTTGCTCAGAACCTCTGAACCAAAAGTATAATCTGAATGCAACTAATGTTACTGTGATTGGTGCAGGAGGGGGTTAAATTCATCCGCGGTTTGTTTATTTACACACAGCAGTGGAAGAAATCATCGGTAGAGAGTGATGATAGGAAGATGTGGTCTGAGCAAGTAGCAGCAGACCCTGAATCCTGATAGCCCCACCGTTTGGTACATAGATCATCCACACTGTTGACTGAGAGAGTCTACTTCTCGTAGAGATACTTGCACAGCAAAGGGGAACAG
This sequence comes from Linum lewisii, assembly GCA_034768395.1. NCBI lineage: Eukaryota > Viridiplantae > Streptophyta > Magnoliopsida > Malpighiales > Linaceae > Linum > Linum lewisii. The sequence continues at coordinate 71,813,472 of CM068297.1, read as the reverse complement.
AGAGAGAGAGATTGGAGATGGAATACAAGGGGGATTGACGTATAAAATTGTAATGTGTAGCAATTGTGATACCACCAAGTACTGTATGTATGTGAAGCAAAAATTCTGTATTCTGGGAAATGATTTCATACTATCAAAGGTTGTATTGTATGTGTTGGTCAATGGAGTTGCTTGCTAGCATCACCATACTATTTCCAGGACAGTACAGTACAACTGTACACGATTCTCGAAGAAACCATGGATGCAGAAAATGATATCATGTTTTTTGCTAAACTGTATTGGAAATTGATTCGATGAGGTGAAACAATAAGAGGTTTACTTGTTTAAACCAACCGTAGAATCATGAGGTACTCAATTTCAGGATTTTACAGAAGACTAGGATGGATGAAGTTACAATCTTGGAATTTAAATGGGAAAATGATACTTTAACCCCTCTACTTTGCCAAGTTAAGTGAACTGAATCATTTAATACAAACAAAATATCAATTATTAGTATATAAATTAATTACATGTTCTCATATTCAATCATCCAAGTCGATTAAGAGAGACTTTGAGTTGATTAGAAAATAGAAAGATAATTAAATGAATCTTAATTAGTCGAGATATTGACATAACGATGTTGAGCAACAATTTAAGAAAATAATTAGATTTAATTTTTTTATATTTTTATTTTAATTATGTTGAAATGAATTAATCAAAATAATCTTTATAAAAAGAAATAAAAAACCAGTTAAAGGAAACATCCAGAAAAAAAAGAAAATTTCCCTTTTTTTTCTTCTCAAAAAAATTTACTTTTTATTTTGTTTCTTGTAAAATAAATAATTAAAACACGATAATATTTATTTTTCCTAATAAATACAAGAAAAATCCAAGAAATACTAGTTTTCTTAAAAAGAAAAAGAAAACCCCAAAAAGGTTTAATTTCTTAAAAAACAAATAAAAACCCATACAAATTTTATTTTTTAAAATTTGCTTAGAAAATGAAGCACGAGAAAATTTAAATTTCTTAGTTCTAACGTGAATACAATTAGGCAAATTGATAATTTTTCAGTAATAATGTGAAAATGTAAAATACAAGAATAGTTGTTGATTCTATAGATTCTAAGATATTGATCGAGATTTTACATGATTTTACAAGTCACCGATTTACTAGAATCAGGATCTCCAGTTGGCACATTGGGTATCGTGTATAGTATACTTGTTGTGAGATTCATAGTTAAACCATTAGAACGATATAGTTTTAAAACACTAACCATCCTTACATGTAATTGATCCTCCTGAATTGTTCAACACATGAACTCCATGGGGCCGTTTGGTTGATGGAATTGGGTCCGGGAATTGAGACCCAATTCTCAATCCATTGGGAATTAACTCAAAATAATTGCACTACAATTCTCATTGGGACGGGAATTGAAATCCAATTCCCAGACCCAATTCCATCAACCAAACCACCCCCATATTTTTCATGTAGTAGTTACGAGATAGGTACATAAAACACTACAAAGAACCTCAAGAGGATGAGTTGGAGGATGATTTAGATACACAGAGTTCTAGATTTAGAAGTGAGCTGGCTTGTGAAGATTTGATCAAAGATGAAGGATTTGGTTTACAATATCTTGATTAGCCGTTGATGAGGTATGTTGAATCTAGTGGTCGGTGGACAAGATTCTCCGATGAGAGGTCAAGTTGTCGTTGGGGCTCAATGAGATAGTTGCGTTGGATAAGAATATCCGATGAGAAGTCAAAGTCACGCGAGTACTAAAAGAAGGAAGACATAAAAGTTTATGAATTGAGCAAGAGGAACTGAGCTAGGGAGACAAAATGAATGGGGAGTAGAGTACAAAGAAGGAGAGACTAGAGGTTGGATTTGAATGAGTATGAGTGGATGATTAGGTTTGGATTTTGCGGTCGAGAAAAAGTAAGATTGAGTTCAACCAATTTTTTTTAGTGTGAAACTCGTTTGGAATTGGGTACTCATTCAAGTGTGGAAAATAAATAAAAATTTTGAGTCAGGTAACGAGTACTCAAACCTGTATTTAGGTCAGGTTAGGATCGGATTATCCCGTTACATAATGGGGTTAGTTCCAATCATACATCAGAGGCTACCAACTAGATACAACCTACATGAATACAAAATAAATTAAACTTCTTTATGTAAAAGTTTATTACATCTCAATAATTCGAATTTAATTTTATATTGTTTACTAAAACTGAACGCACAAATGACTCATAGCCTACATTTTCCTCACCTACAAGTCAATCTTCCATCCCAAAACTGTGGCTAAATTTTGGTTGGTTGAGATGGAAATACCAGTGTGGATTTAAGATTGGTGATTGAACCTAATCCATTGTCATTTATAGGAGGATTATAAATTCAAATAGTATTATTATGAAGTTGAATGAATGATGTTATCTAAAACACAGATTAAAAAAAAAACATTAAAAGGGTTTGTTTGAATAGGTTGATTTGAGTTTGGTATTCAAATTTAAATTTTTTTCTTGTTTGGATAGAAACTAACCTGATGTATTTAGATTTGAATGAAATCCACCCCGTAGTTTTAGTTGTATTTCATATCCCGTCTTAAAAGTAGTGATTTAAAATTCAGAAATTTCAAATAACAAATCCGAATACCAAATACTAAATCCAAATCAACCTATTCAAACACACTCCAAAACGAGAATTCGAGTAGAAACGTCTTTCCCAGCTTCAACTTAATTATAGATTTAAGTGGGAAAATTATAAGTAGCTACTAATAATTGAAGAAATGATGTTAACAATGGAAAGAGATCATACCATTGGAGCAGCTTCCTAGAGATGAGACAGCTTCTGCTTCCTACATCCGCCGTCGCCGCCGCCGAGCTAAACTTCTCCTTCCATTGCTTTGGCGGCGTCTATCTCTCTGAGTAAGTTAATTTGGATTTGGATATGCAGAGCACCAGCCACCAGCAACAAGCACATATATTTAATTATTTTATAATTAATGATTATTGAAAGAGCAGAGGAATCTTTGGGAGGTAATATTCCTTACTACCTTTGGTTTATTCCTTCTGCTCTATTCTCTCTCCCTCTCCAATTTTTCCTTTCTTACGCTTCACGTTTGTTAATAACATCAAAATCAAAACCCTACAATTCGTACGTACATAATCAACCCTAAATTCTCTTGATAAGACACAAGTTTTATTAGCCGAATAAAAGATAAAAGGTTTGAATTATTTGGTAAGTAAGATGTGGACAATATTAATCGTTGGAGTGGAGGTCTTTTGACGACAGCAAAAGTACATCAATGAGTGATGAAAGTCCGGCGACGATGACCAAAGTACTGTAGGATAATGGCGGTACTGGTAAGGCGACAACAAAGTGAAGGTATGGTAAAAAAACGATAGCCTGGCGACAGTGAAGGTATGACGACAACAAAGTGTGGCGCTAGTGGTGATTAAGTACCAACAGAGGTCCGACACTGGCGAAAGTTGGACAGCGGAGGTCTGACAATGACTGAGGTCCGGTGGCGAAAAGTCTGCCAATGACTAAACTACAGCGGCGGCAAAAGTCTGGTAACAAAGGAGGTCTGACATCGATGGTGTTCCGGCGACGACAAAAGCCTGGAATGGATGGAAGTTTGACACTGACAGAAGTCTAGTGTGACAACAGTGGAAGTCTAGCGAGTGGCGATCATACAGGTTTGACACCAACGAAGGTCAAACGACGACGAAATTCCAGCACCACACTTCTCACTAAATTTTCAGATTGCTCTTCGGATTAGCTTGACAATTGTACTCACTTTTCAGTGCTAAGTTTTGATTACACTGATATACATTATATTATACCTATAGATATAACCCTTACAAAACTTACCATCAGCTCAGCTTCCACTGTGAGATGGTGTTTTACAAATTTGGAAATACCAGGTTTTAGTTGCCTGCAATCTCCAGACCAGAGAGCTGAAGCAGTACAAATATTGTAACAATGGCATATTTACCACAAAAACAAAACCAGATAGATGTTGATGTGATGCAATAACAACACAACATTGAGAGATGCATTAACCCCTCAACACTAAACAGTGAAGAGCTACAACATGTACCAACACCACCCGAAAACACGAAAACTGAAGCCGCCAAACAAATGCTTGATGTTGCAGGAGGATTCTCCACATTTTTCATGATACTTCTTCCTTTCCATCAATACTCGTCCAAATAAGTATATAGCATCTCATCTTTCTTGATTTGCGCCGACTAAGCAAGGCCTTGAGAATGCGTTTGCTTTTGCTTGGGTGATGCTCAATGTCTTTGGAGTTCTTCTCTGCAGGGATGCGCATTGACATTGACTTCCGTGGCTCTGATGGGTACTGCAACCAGACCAAAATAAGAAACCAAGCACTACTTGTATTGATCATTCCAACGATTTACAAAATCAGATCATTGCTTACCCGTTGTCTTGCTGCGAACCACTTGGAGTAGTAGGTCTACTTGTTGCCGGGGTTGTTGGTCTTGACACCGAGCCAGTGCGCAGAAGAGGAAACCGGTGTGGTGAAACAGTTCGTTTATCTGGTTCATTGCCAGCAGACATTATCAGTTTAGGAAATGCTAGAAGAAAGCTGCTAAACTATCATACGGCCACAAAGGAAGCAGAGTGGACTCTAACCTAGTTCTTTCTTAGGCATTGTGCTGGTAAACGAAAATGTTGAAGATCGCTGAGGAATCCGTGGAGAAGGTGATGGTGAAACTCCTTTGCTGCATCATGTTTGTATCATCATCACATTCATATCCCTAGCTTAGCAAGTATTGCTCTTTTCAGTATTCCAAAAAGCTAATATTATCTCTTACCTTTCTGAAGCTGGTGGTGTTTTGCTAATTGTTGCTCTAACAGCTTTGGCAGCAAAGCAAGAAGTGTCAAACAATTAGACGTCAATAGTGTTGGCAAAGACTCAAAACAGTTTTAAGAACAAAAGAAAATACTCGTACAATTGCTAAACTGACGCCAATTGTCTTCATCATCAAAGCTGCATCCTTGGTATTTTGATTTAGTGCGGATGGAACCTTGCATTGTCTCCCCAGCTAAACGAAAGTTAAGAAGTGAGTGAGTCAAAATGTATGAATGCTCGACAACGATAATGAAAGAGCATCGTGCATGATAAGGACAGAAGAACAAATTTGTTTCCCAGACGACAATAAGAGATAGATTAGTATCATTGCCTGGTAGGATGTACCGCTTGTGGTACTTCGGTGTATTTATCACCAGTGACTGTTGAGAGAGGCCTTCGTGATCAATATACTCTTGGCAAGTCCTTAATCTCTAACCCACCACACCAATCAGAGCAAATTAATGTCAGTTCCCATTGCATCAACAATCGCCACAAACAGTTTAACAGGATATGAATGTTTTCAAGCAAGCAGTAATAAATGGGAAGCATGCGTAATTCAAGCAAGTAAGCTGTCAGACATAGTTTTGCATTTCCAGATACATTAACATCTTAACTCCTACACCATGCACAAGTTCCGATTACAATTCATCTTTAAAGAGAATACAACACAGGGTTCAGGATAAAAACAAATTGTAAGTGGGATTAAGGCACATTAAAACCAGATGTTCGAACACAGTCTATCAAACAGAATTCAAAGTACACCTATATCAACTGATGCAAGATTGTTCGAGAGAGAAACCTGCAAGATTTTACGATGCAACTAGCTCAAGAGACTGCACAGGTTTTAAAGTGATTGTGGTTCATAAGATTACACAGTAAGGCTCAGACTATGAAAGTCACTTTACAATGTAGGTCATTTCACAATGTCACTGAAATATGTCTCTTAGCATTTGCTTTCATCCTCAACATACAGCCTCTTCTACCATTAGGTATAATTCAGTCAGTGATGTAGAAAAACCTACCATATTACTATCACTTGTTTTCAAGCTTATTCTAGATTTCCAAACTAACGAAACCATTTCAGTGACCACTGACCACTGCCTTCATAATTTCTGAGGTGCATGGGCTTTGACCCATAATATTCGATCCTCGCCTGAAACAGTAATGCATGGAAGGGAACTAGCTCCAAAAGACATTTATACCTGTTCAATACATGACACCCGGAACTCTGTTCCAGTAACTTCATCTACTTTCTCATCCAAGAGATCATTGACTTTAAATGTTACGGAACCCAAATGGTCCACTGTATTCACAAGAGCTTTGATTGCATAATCCTTTAACGTTTCCACAACTCTGCAAATGCAGAACCCTAATATGTTAATGAAAGAAAAAAGGACATACAAATAGGCTTCAGCAGATGGCATTAGCTTACAGTTGCTTCTGGTCATCATTCGTGTAGGATAGCTCAAAGTACTCAGCAGCTGTATACAGTTGTGTTCGCAAGTTCTTCAAATCCTAAGTTCAGAGACAGCACAACAATGACTTCAGTAAACTCTAATTTACCTAGACTCAGATAAAAGCGCCAAAAATCCAATAATAATTCAATGTGATAGATTAGAAGGAGAATTAGTAATAGATCCCAAATGAAGAAGCGACCTACTGAGACAGATAGTTGACTCAAAAGGTAAGTATAAAGAAGAGTATCATGGGTTGAGCTCGAGCAAGTGAAAGTGTGAAACTACAATGAGGTGGAGATACTTTGAGAAATGGACACAGTTAGACTATCCTTTGAATGTAACATCATGTAAATTCTATCTCAGATTATATACATCCGTAAAATATAGATTCCGAAAATTCTCTCACACTCCAGCCAATATGTCACTGTGAATGCTAGAACAAAAGCAGAAGTTACCTTGAGACTATCCGAGAAGAGCAAACTCTGTTGCATGGAAACCTCGTCATAATTCGATGCCTCTCTAGAAACGGTAGATGCTGTCATGTTAACCATGGGACAGAAAAGATTTCTGGCAATTATTCCTTTATCAGGTACGAACAACTAGAAACACTCCCACTGCAGAAATAAACACCAAGAAGAAAACACGATTCAAAAATCAGCAACGATTCCTCCTCAACCACATTTGAATGGAACTTCATTCCTGTAACATTGAACTCAGAAAGCCAGATACTGCAAAAATGGTGTTTACAAATAGCTCCAAATGGATAACAAAACATGGAGTTGAACAACCAGTTTAATAGTTACCAGAATCCAATTCATATATTCTAAAAATCTGGAAAAGCATTAAGGAATCAAATGCCAAGAGACAGAAACAACCTTTAACGACAAGCTACAAGAGAAAAGAGACAAAGGCAACAATGTTGAGTACAAGATTCTGCAATTCTAAATTCATTTCTATAATCCCAGGCGCTATTTTTATCCATTTGACAGGCTCCTGAAACAGGTCAGAGAGCAAGAACAGGGAAACATAATATAAATTATATAAAGAAAACTGAAGAGAGAGAGAGAATCACACCAAACACTCTTAACAATTGCATATGCTCGCAAGGGGACCTAATCATTCCAGAATTCTTCAACGACACTCCTCCCACTCCCAATGATCAATTAAATAATCAATAACAAAAGAATTAAACAATCGACGCCCAATTTAAAAAAAAAAACGCTTCGAACATCACATGAACTAAAAACCGTTGTTGAAGAGTACAGTAGGGGGGGTCAATTGAGACTTGGCTGTAGAATTTCTTTATCTTAAACCCTACCGGAAATAACCGAATCGATCAAACAGAAACAGACGATGCAGTGAATGGGGAGTTTTAAGGAACGGAAGATCAACAAGAGACTGACCTGATTCTCTAAATCTTTTGCAGCGGAAAAGGAAGCAGAAGAGGCAGAGAGTCGGAGCTACAGAGCAGCTTGATGATGATGATTGATGTTTGTTGTTAAGACTGAAGCACAAAGAAGGAGAATGTTGAACGTCGAAATGGTTTAAGCATGGCGCATATGAAGTAAAGGAGAGAGAAGAAGAAGCAGAGGTCAGAGGCGGAGGAGGAGGAGGAAATCGTGCGACAGTCTCAGTGATTGAAGGAAAAGGAAGAGAGGGAGTAGTTGAGTTGAGGCGACTAATTATTATAAATTAGAAATTAGAGGGGTCAAAAAGTTACAAGTAGTTTTCAACGTTCAGTTGGTTTGTTGGGGTGATAACTGATAACCCTACTACTAGTCACTTGTATTTGCTTAAATAGCAAAACAGTCACTTTTTTGTAATTTTCTTTGATATATTGTTATGGGAACAAGTCTCAGACAAGTGTCGTTTATATTGGAGTTCGCGATCTTGTTTGTGTCAAACACATGATGACGAGGTTTTGGATTTTCGAGAATTTTTTGCTTTTAATGAACGACTTAATTTGTCAAACAATGTTGGCACATCCTACAAAATTCGAATCTTTTAATCTTGCGGTTGTTAAAGGGGTAGAATTTTTCCTCCTCTGATTTTATGATGGCCGGTCAATGCTCACGTACGTCTTGTTGGTTTACGATGACGATGACAACCAAATTCTTCAAATCTTCTCGATATTTTTGAAAGGCCTTGGCTGTCGGGATATGACAAACCTACATTTACTATGCTGATTTCAATCAACAATTAAAAAAAAAAAAAAAAGTGTACCCCAATTTCTTCTATCATATAGGGATCCTCTTGGAACATCCACTGTTTCAATCTTTCTTTGATTCATATTATTATTTCATCATTTACCAATGACGCCTCATCTGACATTTCTCCCTTTCTAGAATTTATGCTACTTCATCTATATACTCCTTAGCTTTACGATTATGTCCCTCCAAGCTACCGCCCTTGGTCGCCACCTTGGATGCGACACTTTGACATATTGTTTGTTCTCTGATAGTACTACCAAAATTTCGCTTCTTTCTTTGGAGTCTCTCACGATGATATACAAGTCACCCCCATTTATTGCCAATCTGTTTAGAGGTAGATGAATCAATCGAACATCTACTTCTCCTTGTATGGTAGGTAGATGTTTGTATTCCCTTTTATATTTATCCCTCGAATTAGGCTCTCGCACTCAATTTAAGCAAATTAGGGAAGCACCAAAGGTGTTCAACGAAACGCCAATGAGTTTAAATTACTCTAGAGACCTAGTCTATACCTTGCAAGGATCACAACATTGATATGTTGCTAACCAAACACCTTACACTCACCCAAATTGATCAATTAGGCAAAATACTTGATGCCCACCAAGTGTTCGATAAAAGTCCTCTAAGGTATTTCAACACAAATGGTGCAAGGATGATGCCCAATCTCTTGGTACAACACCCCTACATTCTTCTAAGCTAGCTAGCACCAAACATGATACACTCCACAAATCAATAGCAAACAACCATCAAACATGCATATATAACACAAATGTTTGAGGTTGTGCATAGCAAAGAAGAACCATCCACTACATATTTGGTCAATCATGTCCAACCCTCTATTTTAGGGAATAATCATAGCTAAGTCAATCCATCTACCCTAGAGACCAAAGAAATCAGCCAAGCATGGCAAGGGGAGAGAAGTACAAGGTATGAGAAATGAGAACTCTACCCATGGAGATGATAATCCTAGGAAAAATCTTCACTTTCAATCCAATCTGTGATTCCTCCAAGCTACTTAGCTCCAAATCTAGCTCCAATTTGACTTCAATTGTTCCAAAGGATGACCAAAAGTGTCTTCTAGGGTTTGTATATTCGTCAAAATGTGTTTAATGTCAATGGAACCAAAAGAACTCCCTAAAACACTTAAATCCGAGAGTGTATTTATAATGCAGGGAAAGGAGGACGACATGCTCCCCTATACTCTATAGAAAACACAATCTTGTCTTGCCCATATCTCCCTCATTTGAGCCCCAATTTAGCTCTCATTTGAACCGAGAGCTTAGTTTTCACCTCTGGTATCATTTCATGGTCTGAAAAGTGCACAAAAACAACTCTGGGGCGACAATAAAGTGAAATGTGCAAAACAACTAAAAAAATATACAAAGACACAATGAGGTCAAACAAGGGGGAATATAGGTACTGCGTAGTCTAATAATGCCTGAAACCACATCACTTCACTTGCTCTTCAAATGTGTATTGTAACTCGCTTAGCTAACAAAGTCGCTCATTTTGTAGCAAACTGTTGGACTTTGCAAGTTCAAAACCCCTTAATTACTTTGTTTATTGCACAGTTCTTTTCTTTCCCTTTTTGTTGTGGTTTCCTTGTTTCTATCTTTGCAGATTTGGAAAGAAGATCAAGAGCTCAATCTCAGCTGCAAACTTATGGAAAGAAGATCAATTCTCCAAGGTCACCTTTACAGCATGGATACTACTTAAGGCAAAGATCAAGAAGATGAAGACTCACTTTTGTGAGCGTGAAAACTTGGTGAGAAGTGTTGCTGCAAAAGGGCTGTTAGCAGAGTGTGTTTCTGCCTAACTCGAGTGGGTTGTACTCGAGGGAAATTGAGTGTGATAATCAATCTAGTGACTCTCTCAAGCTCAGCTTGAGACGTGGAGTAGGGACACTTCCCGAACCACGTTAAATCCTGTGTCGGGCTCTTCTTCTCCTTACTCTTCTCTTTGTGTTCATTCGTTGCTCATCCGACGGAAAGACTCATTCAAAGGCAAATCTTTGAATCGATCAGAAAGCCATCTCCAATCAAACACTGCGTCGATCTTAACCTAAATTGAGAACGAAGCAGAACCTCAATTCTAAATCTCTGTCTCCTTTTCTTGTTCTGTATTACAATCTTATTAAGTTGGATCTAACTATCTTTTCAATTGGTATCAGAGCTTGACTGTGAAGTTCGAGATTCACATCTGCCACAGGGTTCAGGAGGTAAAAGCTAAATGGATCCAAAGACTGGTTCGAAAAGTGTTGAAGGAACCACCCGAGCTCCATACTTCGATGGCACTGGCTATCAGTTCTGGAAGAGCAAAATGGAGGTATTTCTGGTTAGCCTTGATATAGCTATTTGGGAAATGGTTCAAAATGATGATTATAAACCTCCTACTAGCTATAAAAACTTGTCTGCTGAAGTAAAAAGTAAGGTTCAATTAAATGCTAAAGCCATGCATGTCTTCTATAGTGCTCTATGTGATGAAGAGTTCAATAGAATTTGTGCATGTAAAACTGCTAGTGAAATCTGGAAAATCCTTGAAGCCACACATGAAGGAAATTCATCTGTAAAAGACACTAAGATTGATCTTTAATTCATGAATATGAAATGTTCAAGATGGAAGAAACTGAATCGATTGCTGAAATGGGTGCTAGATTTAATCTGATTGTGAATAAGCTTGCTAGTCTAGGTCGTAAGATTGAAAGAGCCGATCTTGTCAGAAAAGTGTTAAGATCCTTACCTAGAGAATGGATGGCTAAAAAGACGGCTATTGAAGAAGCTAAAGATTTAAATGCTCTAACTATTGAAGATCTGATGGGGTCTTTACTTAGTCATGAACTTGTTCTCAAGGTTGATAGCTTAGCTGAGAAAGAGAAAAATAAAAAGAATCTTGCCTTTAAAGCTAAGGTTAAACCTAGTGAAAATTCGAGTGATGATGAGCCAGATGATATAGAGCAAGAGATTGCTCTCATGAGTAGTAGACTAAGAAAACTAATACGAACCAGAAGAGATCAAAATCGTGATCAAAGAGGAAATGATCGATTTAGAAATAATAACAAAGGAAAAGAACTCAGAAAGGATGAAAGCTTTAATGAAAGTCAAGTTATCTGTTATAAGTGTGGAAAACCAGGTCATATCAGATCAGAATGTCCACATAACAAGCAAGCAAGAGGAAAAGCAATGAAGGCCTCATGGAGTGATTCCGAGTCTGATGAGGAAGATGATGGAAATTCAAGAACTCATGCGCACATGGCTCTTGAAGATCATACAGACACCTCATCTGAAGATGGACATGTAAGTATTTGTTCTCTTGATGAAAGTGATGATTTATCTAAATCTGAAATCATTCTTGCTTACCTTGATTTAGAAAGTCATTGTCGTAATCTTAAAGATAAGAACAAAACTTTGAAGAAACAGGTTAAAGAATTAAGAAAACTAAATGAATCACTTAGAAATTCTTACAATCTGCAAAACTGCTCAGATGATGTTCAGGTGACTAAAGATGAAAGTCCTGTAGGAACAGATTCTGAATATGAAAGCCATATTAGGATTGAATCAGGAATAGGCATTGAAGATATTAAGAAAACTGAAACCAAAGTTTGGCTTCCGTATCATGTTCCACCACCATCATCTGAACCTGGGCTGCTTGGAAAAAGCCCAACATCTACTGCTTATAATCAAGTCTCTTTTTCTATTGAAAGTCATGTTAGAAAGAAAGTTGACTGGTTAAAACTGGAAACTAAGCGACTCTGTCAAAAACTTGATCATATTTGTGGCTTTGTTCATCCTTCTAAGAGAACATTTTTTCGTTGCTTTCGGTGCTTTCAAACTGGTCACAAATTTCTCAATGCAAGTTGCACATTTCTTCTTCTATTTGTTCTACCTCTAATTCTATGTCTAAGACAATGGTACCCAAGGCCGTCTGGGTACCCAAACAACTCACCAATTCTCTTGTTTCAGGAACCAAACCTGAACAATGAATGGTTTCTGGATAGTGCTTGTTCGCATCATATGACAGGTGATGCAAGGCACTTTCAGAATCTGGAGCTTAAACGAGGTGGAAAGGTGACTTTCAGCGATAATAGTCAAGGTAGGATCCTTGGTCAAGGATCTGTTGGTAAATCTTCTGGACCCTCTTTTTCTAATGTTCTTTTTGTTGGTAATCTGAAACACAATCTTCTTTCTATAAGTCAGTTATGTGACTCTAACAATAGGGTAATCTTTGAGCCCTCCTTCTGCTTCGTTGAATCCATTCCTGAACAAAAAATTCTTTTTGTTGGAATGCGAAAAGAGAACATTTACTCTGTTAATCTAGATAATTATACTGCTTTTCATGAAGTTTGCTTTTCCGCTCTTGAAAGCAATACCGAATTTATCTGGCATCATCGTCTAGGTCATGCTAGTTTAAGCAGAATTGCTAAACTTGCTAGACTCGGACTTGTCAGAGGACTTCCTAAACTTCATGAAACAAAAGAATTCGTCTATCGTGCATGTTCTCTAGGAAAACAGACTAAAACTTCTTTTAAGTCTAAATCTTGTCCCTCCTCCTCTCTTCCTCTGCAACTTTTACACTTAGATCTCTTTGGTCCAAGTAATGTCATGAGCATTGGTGGGAAATACTTTACCTTAGTTATAATTGATGATTTCAGTCGCTTCACCTGGGTCAGCTTTCTCACTCATAAAAATGAAGCCTTATCTTCTCTAATCTCTATTCTCTCGATTGAAGAATCTCAGCTCTCTCTCCAAACCAAGGTCATTAGAAGTGATCATGGTGGGGAATTCGATTCTACTGAATTTCATAACTTCTGTTCTTCTCGTGGAATCAAACACGAATTCTCTGCCCCTCGTACCCCTCAACAAAATGGTGTTGTTGAGAGGAAAAATAGTGCCCTTCTTGATCTCGCTGAACTATGTTAGCCGATTTCAATACACCTACCAGATTCCGGGCAGAAGCTGTTGCAACAGCTTGTTATGTTCTCAACAGAACTCTCATCCATTCTGATTTGAACAAAACTCCTTATGAACTGGTTAAACATAGGACACCAAAACTTTCCTACTTTCATCCCTTCGGATGTAAGTGCTACATTCTGAATACTAAGGATGCTCTTGGAAAATTTGACTCCCGTTCCTGCGAAGCTATCTTTCTTGGATATTCGACTCAAAGTAAGGCATACCGAATCTTCAATCTCAAATCCAGAAAGGTTGAGGAATCTGTTCACATCATCTTTGATGAAACAACCCCTGAAACCTCTGTTCCCTTTTCCGAGACTTCTCTAGAGTTCTCTCCTCACATTACTGATTCTGGAACTAACTCTTCCACTCCAGATCCTTCTCCTCCTTCTGAAGATCCTGGATCTCATAATGCGAATTCAGAACAACTTCCTACTTCTGAACCTGTTTCCTCTTCTATTTCTTCTCCCTCCCGTGACTCGTCTATTGTTCCGAATGAGCCTCAGCCTCCTCCCCATATTTCTAAACGCCACCCCTCATCTTTGATTATTGGTGATTGATGTGACTTTATTTAGTGCATTTTGGGCTTATGATTGACCTATGAAATTCCCGTAGTTGATCCTTAAATGCCATGCTTAATATGCTTTTATTGAAGTTTTGTGCAAAGTGTCCATTTGTTGTCCGGTTGCCACTTTGAGGCCAATTCCGTGTCTATTGGAGTTGTTTTCTTTGCATTTTCAGGATTTGGCGTTGGAGTACCGGTGACAAGGAGCACGTAGGATCAAACGGGAGGTCAATTGGAGTCCGGACGAGGGAGTTATGGCTGTTGCAAGTTCGGGATTTATGCAGAGTGCAGGGGTGCACGCCGTGCACTGCCCCCTGCACTATAAATACCCACGTTTTTTACTCTTTTGAGGTATTCTTTGATCTCTCTTGAACCCCAAACACATACCCACGAACCTCAAACCCTAGAACACATTTTTGGAGCAATTTGAAGCCATTGGAGCTAGGATTGAAGCCAACAAACCTTGGGAGAAGTGCTTACAAGTGGAGAAGTGAAGATCATCTCAAGGATTCATCCATGGTGTTCTTGGTGACCATTCTTCCTTATTTTCTCTTTACTCCCTTGGCCATGTGTGGCTGAGTTTCTAGGGTTCATCTTGGATGGGTAGATTAGTTGTGTTATGATAAAGGGATGATTGTATAGAACTTGCCATGATTGATCTTGGTTGTATGAGGATGATTCCTAGACTTGTTCTTAATGCCATTTTATGCCATGTTTTCTTGATTTGGTCCATTCAATGTGATTTGATGCATGAGAGTGCTTGGATTGCATAGATTGTAGGTCTAGGGATTAAAGTGAGTGTGTTCTAAGAGATTAGATCATCTTGTTTCAACCATTTTCACTTGATTTCTCTCTTGGGCATTTTATCGAACACTTGGTGTGCATGTGGATTTTCATTCAATTGAGTTTGAAAAGGCTTTTTGGTGAATCTCTTAGTGTTAGGGCATTGATATGAGAGTGTTGTGCCTAGCCTTGTGGTCATAGAGTCTTAAGAGAGGGTCTTGTGTCTTGGCATTTCATCAAACACTTAGAATGCATCCTTTTTCACTTAGCTTGAGAGCGAGAGCCTAAGTTGAGTGGTATTAGGATAGGGATTTGGTGCTACGAGAGCGCATTGAGTCTATAGAAGTGAAATGCATGGTCATCCGAATGCAAACTCGATCTTGATTGGCTTGTTTGTTCAATTAGTCCTCTTGAGCATGATGAAACTACCCACAAAGAGAACCCCCTTTGTCTTTGATTTGAGCCACCTTTCTCTCTTGCTTAATCTTTGTTAGTATTGCATTTCTTTGCCTTTGTTTCTGATTTTCTCAATCAAACCAAACCAATTTCAAATGTCTAGACCGTCTATGAGAAGTGTGAGTATTGGTTTATGAGAGGACCCCGTGGAATACGACCTTGGTAAAATCCTTTTATCAGTGATCCTTCTCAAAATCTTGTTACTCGATCTAAACGTCAACTTGATTTTAATGGTCAAGCGTTCATTTCTAAAATTGAACCTCGTTCCATCAAAGAAGCTCTTCTCGATGAGCATTGGATTGCTGTTATGCAGGAGGAGCTCACTCAATTCGATCGATCAGAAGTCTGAGATCTTGTTCCTGCTCCTCAAGACAAGACAATCATCGGAACTAAATGGGCATTCCGCAACAAAACTGATGAAGATGGTATTGTTGTTCGTAACAAAGCACGTTTAGTTGCTCAAGGTTACAATCAGGAAGAGGGCATCGACTTCGATGAAACTTTTGCGCCTGTGGCTCGACTTGAAGCCATTCGTCTCCTCTGTGCGTTTGCCTGCTTCCGCGGCATTCGTCTGTTTCAAATGGACATCAAGAGTGCCTTTCTCAATGGCCTACTTAAAGAAGAAGTCTTTGTTCATCAACCGCCCGGTTTTGAAAATCATGCCCTTCCCGGTCATGTTTTTAAACTTAAGAGGGCATTGTATGGTCTTCGCCAGGAGCCTCGAGCTTGGTATGAGCGGCTCACTGATTTCTTGTTGAAGAATGGGTTCACTCGTGGGACAGTTGACACTACCCTCTTCATCAAACATACTCATGGTGATATTTTGGTTGCCCAAATTTACGTTGATGACATTGTTTTCGGTTCCACTAATGATGATCTCTGCACTGACTTCAGCACCCTTATGACCTCTGCCTTCGAAATGAGTATGATGGGAGAACTCTCTTACTTCCTTGGTCTTCAAGTTAAACAAACTTCCCAAGGCATTTTCATTCATCAGACTAAGTATGCTAATTCTTGCTTGCCAAGTTTGACTTACTCAATGTTAATAGATGCTCTTCTCCTATGGCAACTACTACTAAACTCGATAAAGATCTCAAAGGTTCCTCTGTGGATCCTAAACTGTTTCGAGGAATGATAGGATCACTTCTTTATCTTACTGCTAGTAGACCAGACATTCAGTTTAGTGTCTGTCTTTGTGCTCGTTTTCAAAGTGATCCTAAAAAAAGTCATCTCACTGCTGTTAAGAGAATTTTTCGCTACCTTAAAGGTACGGCTTCTCTTAGTATTTGGTATCCTCGCTCCTCTTCTTTTGATCCTATTGGCTACAGTGATTCTGATTATGCTGGTAGCCTTTCTGATCGACGAAAGCACTTCTGGTGCTTGTCATTTTCTTGGCCCGTCTCTTGTCTCCTGGGCTAGTAAAAAAAAGCCACTGTTGCACTATCGACTGCAGAAGCAGAATATGTGGCTGCTGGACATTGCTGCACACAACTGCTTTGGATCAAGGCCCAGCTTGCTGATTACCTTATTCCCACTGGTGTTATGCCAATTCTTTGTGATAATACAAGTGCTATTTGCATGTCTAAAAATCCCGTTCATCATTATAGGACTAAGCATATTGAGGTCTGTTTCCATTTTCTTAGGGATCTTGTTCAGGACAATATTATCTCTCTTTCCTTTATCTCCACGCAAGACCAATTGGCTGACATTTTTACTAAACCTCTTAAAGAGGATAGATTCAGGGAAATCCGGTAAAATCTTGGCATCATTGATGAGTCTGACATTTCAAATCTCTGACCTTGCCGCCGGTTCTGCCAAATCAGCACATTTCCTTTTCTTCTTCTTTTCGTTCCTTTTCTGACTTCTCGTCTTTCCTTTTCTTCTGTCAGTGTTCCCTTTTAAACACTTCGACTTCCTTTTACTCCTCAACCCTTCAACCTTCTTGCTCTCTTGCCATGGACTTCCCTTACCCTCTCGCTCAGTATGTTGGTCCCATGCATCGCAACGAAGCTTTTGAAAAGATGTTCCAGGATCACTTTGTTCCTCGGGCATTGTTCCCACCTTTCAAATTGATCCAACCTCCTTTGTCAAGTACGGTGTCAGCCCAATACCTTTCTTTCATGATCTTGGTTGGCTTGGCTTTCGCAGGATTGAACCGCCTGCCTTCTGTGAGGAGGCTGTTAAGATCTTTTACTGCAATCTCCGCCAAACCTCCTTTTGTTCCTTTCCCCAGGCTCAATCGATCGTTTTTGGGCGTCGTGTCACTGTCTCTCCTGAGATGTTTTCATCTCTTCTCGGTGTTCCCTTGCATGGTCATACCCGGGCCACGGAATTCCAAGTCAATGAACTACAGTTTGATTTCGATGGCGTTGCTATGGAGATGTGTCTCATCAAACCTCCTTCACCGGTCCGCATTCCTGTCTCTTTTCTCCCTGATTCGCTTAGGGTTCTTCACTGGTTCGTCACCAGAATCTTCCTGCCTCGGTCTTTCGACAAAGATGTTCTTCGCCGCTTGATATCTGGATACTGCACTGTGCTCTCTATCGTCAGAAGTTAAGTCTTCCTCATTTCATCTTTCATCATATGCTGCATGCTGCATGTCTTCCGTACCCAGGGGATCTCCCTTTTGCTCCTCTCATTACTGCAATTCTCGATGTGTCGGTGTTAATCTTCGAGTTCATGTCTTCCACACTTTTTCCTTTGATCTCAAAGCTCAGCACATCCTTCGTAGAGTTCAAAGCACCAAGGCTCCTCTTCAACCTGCACAAGGAGGAGAACCAGTTTCCCTTGATATTTGCCCTCTCATTGCCTCCCAGGCCATGCCTCTTAATGATCATTGCTGCGAGGCTCATGCTATCTGTCACAAACTTGATTGGTTCAGACGTTCCGTGAAGTACAAGCTACCTGATGATGAGCTCATGCCTCTTGCCCTCTTTGAAGCCCCTGAATTCAAAGCCACAACTAATCTCAATCTGACAAAGAAGATCAACAAAAAGACCAAAAAGTTGGCCAAGCTTCTGATGAACAGGAAGACTCGAGCTTGAAGGAACTTGAATCTGTTTGCTTTGGTTCTTCAGAACTTGCTGAAGAAGTTAAAAGGAAGCTTCTTGCTCGGCTGGATGTGAAGCCTGCAAAAAGTGACATGTCTGACTTCGAGGAAGATCCAGACTGTGACTTTTAAATGTTCTTAGATTTAGGGGGAGACTTGTCGTTTTGTTCTTTGGTGTTTGTTGCTCTTTTGATTATGTACTTTAATACTGGCTCTGTGACTTTCCCTTCCTTTCTGCACTTTGCTTGTCTGGTTGTGTGTCGAAACTGTTTTGATATGCAGGGTTGAACTTAGGGGGAGAATGTTGGACTTTGCAAGTTCAAAACCCCTTAATTACTTTGTTTACCTGCACAGTTCTTTTCTTTCCCTTTTTTGGTTTCCTTGTTTCTATCTTTGCAGATTTGGAAAGAAGATCAAGAGCTCAATCTCAGCTGCAAACTTATGGAAAGAAGATCAATTCTGCAACGGTCACCTTTACAGCATGGATACTACTTAAGGCAAATATCAAGAAGATGAAGACTCACTTTTGTGAGCGTGAAAACTTGGTGAGAAGTGTTGCTGCAAAAGGGCTGTTAGCAGAGTGTGTTTCTGCCTAACTCGAGTGGGTTGTACTCGAGGGAAATTGAGTGTGATAATCAATCTAGTGACTCTCTCAAGCTCAGCTTGAGACGTGGAGTAGGGACACTTCCCGAACCACGTTAAATCCTGTGTCGTCTCTCTCTCTTCTCCTTACTCTTCTCTTCTTGTGTTCATTCGTTGCTCATCCGACGGAAAGACTCATTCAAAGGAAAATCTTTGAATCGATCAGAAAGCCATCTCCAATCAAACACTGCGTCGATCTTAACCTAAATTGAGAACGAAGCAGAACCTCAATTCTAAATCTCTGTCTCCTTTTCTTGTTCTGTATTACAATGTTATTAAGTTGGATCTAACTATTTTTTCACAAACAAGGTTCTTCCATATCTGTCAAACCATGGTCTGATAAACCTTATGACTTAAATGAATACTTAAAATGTTCGTGTGAAGCTTGACTATCTTCCTTGCAACAATGGTGGACCCCTTCCTTTGTTAAACAAATCCATTTCCAAAACAATTAAGCAAATATTCAAATCCTTGGTTCTCAACAACTCCATAATAAGAATTATACACAGTTAAGCTTGGCCACTCTCCACAAACTAAAAGATTTGGACAGCAAATCAATTGAAATTAAACTAACCCACGTCTTGGAAACCTGTAACATCTCAAAAGCATTAAAATACCTATTCTTATATTCCAATTCAGCTTGGTCCTCCAACTTCCAGAGTCGTGTAGGATGGTCATAGAATAATGTGGTAAATTACAAAATGTTCACTGGTCAACAATTACAAGTTTAGCACCTAGCCCGATTCACACATGTAATATGAAACCGAGAGGTGGTTTGAAAGTTAGGATATTCGATATTTTGATTTTTACGAATTTATAAATGCTATATTTAGGATTTGAGATTGTTTAGTGTTGCACCAATAGTCTCGTTTGTCAACACTATAAAGTATAAATCTCGTTTAAAGTAAAAGATATATACGTGGTATGAAGGTTTGTGTGAATATAGTTCACCATAAATAATTTCTATCTCGAATAATGATAAATTTTATATGTATACAATAAAAGTGTAAAACACCATTAAATGTATGTCTAAATAATATTCGTATAACAATTAAGGACGTTAAATTTGTTAAAAGTAACAAAAAAAAAGGAAGCAACAATAGTGATACAAAAATATTTCATGAAAACTTT
This sequence comes from Linum lewisii, assembly GCA_034768395.1. Taxonomy (NCBI): domain Eukaryota; kingdom Viridiplantae; phylum Streptophyta; class Magnoliopsida; order Malpighiales; family Linaceae; genus Linum; species Linum lewisii. Next base: position 71,793,368 of record CM068297.1, on the reverse strand, counting down.
TTGGTAACACCGCGTAATTAGTTACGCTAACACGTGGTAGCATATTAGTGGTCCATTAAATTAATTCTAAAAATTACACTATTAATACATGATTATGTTTTATATTACACTAACATCCCAATATAGATGAATTTAACTGAAAAATGAACATGAAAGACTTGTTGTGTAGTGGTTAAATTCTAGGGACTACGAACTAATAGACAAGGGTTCAAATCTCTGGTTTGTAGTTTTAGAGGGGATTATTTAATCCCAATTACTCTTTTAAAATCCTTCCTCCTCGTATGGCCTTTGACCCATTATAAGTACACTGCAATGTTATTTGGGCCTCTGACGGTCTGATCCATTATAAGTACACTGCAATGTTAGTTTAGGCCCAATTTGGACAACATTGTTAAATGCATGATAATTTAAATCAATAGAAAATAGAATATAAATTTTATGATCAAATATGTTAATTTTATTAAAAAAAAAATTACATAAAAAAATATTCGAGAAAATGAAAGCTGTGGGATTGAACCCACACCCTTTCGAACCAGAACCTAAATCTAGCGCCTTAGACCACTCAGCCAAACTGTCCTTATATATTTTAGCTTAAGAAATGTTGAATGAACTAATTATCGTGGTGAGAATTATTTAAATAATATAAAAATTGAAGAGTTTATAGAATATTTTGTTTCAATATAGTTAGCAACATATTACCATTAACTATCGTATTATATTTTTTTGTATGAGATACAATATTTGATCATTTATATATATATATAAAGAATACCATTTTACCAAAATTTATAACAATGAGTCACATTCTATTTTTGTCACGGGTCTCCAAATTCATTGGATGGATATGGTTACTACAGACGAAACAAACAAAAATGGCTATCTAGGTTTCACACTGATAACAATGTTGTACAAATGACATATATACATAGACTAAACAACGTAGTTTTGGTAACGGTAACCAACGAGTTCGACAACGGGGCGGAAAACCATCATATCCATCGCCCAAACCAAACTAGTCTCTGTCCATGTAAAATACTCACAGTGATCGGGTTTTCCCCACTCATGTCAACAAATTTTTTCTACTATTATTCAAATGCGATGAAATTTCTTTGCCATTGTCACTATTTCGGTTCTCTCGTTATACAATCCTGTTCCGCCATTAGGTAACCAATGAGTTCGGGCAGAAACCATCATATCCATCCACATCCATCGCCCAAACCAAACAAGTCTCGAGTTGTCTGTCCCTGTCAAATACTCACATTGACAAGGTTTTCACCACTCATATCAATCAAGTTTTCGAATGGCTACCCAATTTCCTAATACTCTCCTAAACTTAATTAGTTTTTTTTAATTAATTAATAATTACCATTGTGATAATGATCCTACAAATATACATATATACATGAGCCATAAATAGATAGTTATACAATTGGTTGGTGGGTGAGTAAGTAATTAATATTGTGTGCGCGCAAAACGAATTAATTAATGACTACAAATTAATTAAAACCAGATAATTACTAATTACAATATTAAATAACGCAGCCCGCCCATCCATGCAGGAAGAGAGGAATATTCATTATCAATTATCATCATCTTCATTGGCAATCGTACGTTCATTTCCCCTATACCAAAAAAAAAAAACCCTAATTAAAACCCTAATCCCCCAATTTAATTTCCCCATAACACTAATCCACCAATTAATACTCCTCCAACCTCCCAAAAAACTCATTAATTATTTCTAATTTTACGTACATCCCATAAATAATTAATTAGTTATATAATTACTCTCCCTTTTTAACACCTTTAAATCCCATCTTCATCCCCTCTGTGATTTTTACCACAAAGCATCCATCTTTAACTAAGAATCTCCCCTAATGATCTCTTGTGCATCAATGTCTCAAGTTGTTATGAACACTAGTTATAATGAGCATCAAGTAATGCCGCCATTGCCATGCATCCACGACGATTACTACTACGATCAGCCGATTGATTGGTCCTTCACGGCCGACTACTTCCCACTCGATGATCAGTAAGTATTAACAATACCCTCTTCATTAATCATGTAACGTTGTTATCATGAACTGTTGCATTACAACAACTCGAGCTATCGAGAAAGCGAGAGAGTTCAGATTGGTTTTTTTTTTATAAAAACAGGTGTAGCTACAACTTCAATGGCGACACCACTCTCGACGAGTGGGACAACATCATTAGCGGAACCCTTATCGAGCCAAAGATGTTACCACCCCCATTACATTCCAATGTTACACCACGTCCTCCAAATTACGTTCAAACTATCGAGTTAAACAACGACGATCATACAGAGGCCGATGTGACAATCACAAAGCATGGTACGAAACAGACAAGAAGAAGAGGTGTCAAGAATCATTCACAACGGACGTTGGAGTTGGAAGACATGCAGAAGTACTTCCACGTGCCGATCACTGTAGCAGCGAAAGAGATGAAGGTAGGGTTGACCGTGTTGAAGAGGAGGTGCAGGGAGCTGAAGATAACGAGATGGCCGCATCGTAAGATAAAGAGCTTGAAGTTGCTGATTAAGAATGTGAAGGAGATGGGGTTGAGGGAGGAGATGGTGATGCTTGAGGAGGATATGATGTTGCTTCTTAGGTGTCCTGATATGGAGCTTTCTGATAGGACTAAGAGGCTGAGGCAGGCTTGTTTTAAGGCTAATTATAAGAAGAGGAGGCTCTTTCAAATTATGAGTAATTGAATTGTTAAGGTTAGATTGCATGCATGCCCTTCATCTCAGGCTATGCCGTTTAGGAAATTCCCTTGTCGGGAGGGAATGGATCTATCATGTTTAGTTGTGTTGCGATTTGGCTGCTGTTTGATTATTACTAGGTTTGTGCCTTGTGTTTTTCTTGGTAGTGTTTGTTCTGTTATTTGGTACACATACAATTGTTAATTATTTGGTGAATTTGGCTCACAGTAATGAAGTTAACCTAGCTAGCTGTAGGATGAAAATTATGTGAGTGGGTTGGTAGTGTTGTTAATGCCGGATCAGGCCGGCCGGTTCGACCGTGAGCCGTCTGGCACCGAAAATTTCTAGTTTGATCCTGGTTCAACCTCAATTTTCTCATTAAATCATGAACCCATGACCTTGCCGGCTCGACCATGGTCTGGTTCTGAAAATCTTAGTGTTTATTAGGCAGTCACTCATTTTGTGTCGTGGACTTTAATTGATTCCTCACTCAACTATCATTGACAACCTACTCATTAAAAAGTAGGCAGTTTACCGAAAAAATTATTATAGACGTATTCAGATACTCTGATTTTCTATGTGAATGTTTATTCTAAAATGTATTATGATTCTGACTTCCCAACAAATTGATCAACTATCATTTTCTACTATATTTTTTTTACTAAATACATACAAAATCTAATTTTCACAACCACATTTTGATGATTCCTGCATTTCTCATACTTTCCTTACACCAAACGACCCTTAGTACATTTTGGAAAAAATGGTAAATTAGTGTGATGTGAATATGGCAAAACATTATCTTAATTTGGAAAAAAAAAAAAAAAAACTTTATCATAACTTAGTAAACATACACGATTCACGTTTAATTTCTTTGGTTGAAAAAGTCAGCCAGGAGCAGGAGTACTTTTCTCATGACGAAACTAAGCATACATTATACTACATCCACGTGGATAATCCATATAATATGCTGAAAAAATCGTATAATAATAAAATTAATATAATATATATCATATGCACACAAAACTTTCAAACGACATACATAAAACTTCAAACACCCTATTCCCTCTACTTCATACCTACCACTCCACTCCATTGAATTAATTCCCATTTCCATTGGGCATCCCTTGGCTACACTACGCCACACAATTCCATATATATATATATGTTTATACGACCTGCCGTTTATATATATATATATATATTCGCATATATTTCTGTCCGTTACGCACCAACTCCGTTAATACTAGCCACGTCGGCACGTCCCATCCGCAGCCGTTATTATTCCCTTCTTCTACTAGGAACCACCACTTGCTTCACGCTCCTATATATGCTCGCCTGTACTCGATCCAACCCCCCGAAAATGAAAACAAAAAATTATTATTATATATTAGATTAAAAAATTAAAAATAAGGTAATTAAGGAATTATTGGGTGTAATTAGTTACTGACGAGGCGTGATTGGGCGGATAGATTGAACAAACTTCTCCTCCTTCTAATTCGTATAATCTTTGCACCGCCATTGTTACTCTGAATCTGTTCATCCACAAAATAACTGCTCTCAACTGAGTAATCATAATCTGATCCTCTCCTTCTCCCAAGCTTCATCATCACCAAATTCCCCCACCTCCCCGACCCAAACCCGACCCGACCCCCACTCCCGTTACTAAACGACGCGCACCGTTTCGCCGCCGGCCGGTATTCACCTCCCAATTTCGTCTCCGCCTCTTCCGGAGACGGCATGTTCGACACTCTTCTACTGCTACTGCTGCTCACCAACCTCGGAGGAAGCTTCAATCCTCGCGCTATTGTAGCAGTGGTTGGAGACGGCGAAGTTGCTGCGGCGGCGGTGTTGGAATCTTGGATCAACTCACAGTCACAGTCAACCAAGAGTTGACGACGAGGTCTAGGCTTACCGGGAAGCTCTTCCCACTTGAACGGGATGGAGACGTCGAAGCTGTTGAGCGGCGGAGTTGACGGCGGAGGTTGGCGGAGGAGGGACTTCTTGGCGCCGGCTGGGAGAGAGAAGAGGGAGAGCTTGGGGGTGAGGCTGCCGGCGGTGGAGGGATCGTCCCAAAGTACGGCGGCTGCTTGATTAAAACGCATCTTCATAAGAATTCTTTGTTTGTGAATTTGGAGTAGGTGAGAAGAGATGAGGGTTGATCTTATAGTGGAAGAAATGAATGAAGAGAGAATGTGAAATTTGTGACCAAGGATAATTGAAATATATAACGCTCCTATTCCTTCCCCTCTTTTATATCTGCAGTCTCTTCACGAGATTGTGGCCCGCTTTTCTCGGATTTTTTTTAAAAGTGGGCTTGTACAAAATTTTAATTCTAGAAAAAATTAATTTCCAATCTAGTAAAAATCAAATATGAGATAAACACCATGTTTATAAACATTAATTCAAACAATATCATCGGGTTATGAGTTGGACGGGAGATTTTAACGTGAGAAATGATAGAGATTTCTTATTTAATAAATCGAATATGGACTGTTGAATTTATATATATTTTAATCAAATGGTACTAAGCGACCAAATGATATATTAGTAAATGTATAATAATGAAAAATAACTATCAAACTCTCCTCCTCCCATGTTTCATGGTCCTGTGATTATTTTATATATTTTGTATTTTTCACTTTTTATTTTTAATTTTATTAAAAATTATTCAATGTAATGGTATCATGATCACGTAGTTGTACTATTTGTTCGTATATTGCACTTATGTATATTATGTGATGATACCATTCATTGTGAAAATGTATCATTCGTGTATTTTTATGAATGGTACAATTACAAAATAGATTGGGATTCGATCATTCATGTTCGTCATACATTAATAAGGATTGTGTTTTTTATTTTGACTGTTGAAAATTATAGTCTTTGCATATTCTATAGGTGGCATGATCACAATGTTATTGTATGTGGTACCATTCGTTGTTAAATAGTATCATTCATGAAATAAATGAATATTATAATTTAACGATGAATGGTACTATAACCATTTCTTATATAAGAAATTTCATCAATTTCTCACCTTATGTAATCTGGAGTTGGACGAGTTACAAATTGTTGACTTTTTAGTCGAGTGAGTTAGGCGATATAAGAACTTGTTTGTTAACCTAGTCAATTAGAGAAGATAAATAATCATGATTTCATTAACTTATCTGATTTGGGATTGGAAGGTCACGATTAACAGACGGTCGGTTGTACTTTGTTCGTTACTTATGTAGGTGGCTTCATTGTTAACAAATTATTAATTAATTAATTGTTAATAAAGTGGAAGTGGGGAAAGTGGGGAAGAGGTGAGGGTAATGGTTTAGCCGTTTCAACGGTTAAAAATAATTCCCTAGAATTCAGCTGTTTGATGCTATGTGTTTGGATGTGTATAGGTTTAATAATAAAAATAAAAATAAAATGATGTGATGGGATGTCATACATTTACAAGATGGGTGACTGAAGTGTTCCTTGGTGACCAAACTATCATTCTGAAACTTTCGGGAATTTTTGGGATCTTATTTTTTACTCCGATTGTTCTGAACCGATCAAACCGAAACCAAATTGACCAGATCGATCATACCAAAGTATGTGTTGCTTGAACCGGGATTTTGGTTAACTCGTTAGAACATCTGTCCAATGAATTTTGGACAAACAAGGTCAATATGTCTGAGTGGTTAAGGAGATAGACTTGAAATTTGTTGGACTACGCTCGTGTAGGTTCGAACCCTGCTGTTGATGATTTGTTATATTTTCGGATCAAAATTTTCTTTTTTGGATTTTGAAGCCTTGCTCCAAATTTACTATGTGGTTGTATTAGAAATGATAATTTAAACCTTGTCTATTTTGATTAACCTGATCCAATTGGTTTGAGACTAGTCTACCTATCGGTGGATTTTTTACATTAAAAATGGTAATTAATTAACTAACTAACTAGCAATCTGTTCCAGACAAATCGTCTGACCCAATAGTTGTAGGAAGCCCAGTCGCCTAGTCTTCAGCGGTGTTGGGTACTTCGTGTGTAAAAGGGGAATAGCAGTAAGTTCAGGGAGTAATCTGGGCGATTGTAAGGACTACAGAAGGTGAACGGGAAAAACATACCGCGAGGTTATCCGCTGTGTATAAAAACTCTCCCTCTGCAAAAGAGTCAGAGCTGTATTTATAGCCTGGCCTCCTGTCGTGTTCACCAATGATCAATCTCAGTAGTTCGTGATGACCTCTGAGATGATGACACGTGGCTATGATTTCTCTAAAACCCTAAGGCTGTTAGGGCAACAAGGGAAAGGCCTTATCCTATTCTGTTGGGCCGCTGCTCCAATTGCCTGTGAGTGTGGCCAGGTCAACGGATCGCCAGATCGTTGACCGCCTTCCTGTGGGCTTCTTGGTGGACTCTTCTGGGGCCCACAATGATCAGGGGTTGGGTCCTATCAATTGCCCCCAAGTCCTTTGCTTAGCTTCTTGCGTAGGAAAGGGTTGATGATCGCCAAGTCAGGTCCCATCACAATCTATACGTTTTTAAAAAGTATTTACAAGTCTATCGTCAATTTTATGAAAATCATCCGCAAAAGCCTCATATTATCCTTTTATACATATGGAAATTATGAAAGGTTTTTCTAAATTTAATTCTCATTCTAGAGTGTTTTTTTTATGTCTAAGTATATATGTCATCTACTCTTTCGATAATTTACCTTATCGCTCAATAAGAACATTGCCAATCCATCAAGCGATTTCATTTTGTATGTGTTAGACTCATGTTGTGTATACATTGTTTGTTTAGTTTTTATGACATTACAGTGGTGACATGAGAAAAAATGGTCGAAAAATGTTGTCGCTGATGACTACATTACTGAATCGTAACTCGAACTAAAATTTCAAATCTACTCTATAAAGATTTGTAGTTTAAAGTGCAGTTTATACAAGACAAAGCAAAGCTCACCATTTCCCCCCTTTACACAACTTATTAATCAATCACACCACAACCTTCCCCTTCAATACAGTGTGACACATAACTGTATCTTCTTCTGTACCTCTGCTATAGAGTGAATAATATATATACACAACTACTACCGCCTCAACCGTATCATCCCTTGACGAGCCAAGGTTCCTTCGAGATCCCCCATGATCCGCGAGATTCTAACCTCCATACCCCTTTGAACTTCCTTGAACAGTGTACTCACATTGTCTGCAAATCTCCTCATGTTTATACTACTTCCAGACTTGTTCAGCTCCTCGGCACTTCCACGAGTTCTGAACCGATCTTGGTCTGCACTTCCATCAGCTTCTGTCCTGTCGCGACCATGTACCTCTGCAGCTGAAATGTCTCGTCCAGGAAATGCTCTAGCGTTTTCGTCTCCCCTTTGCTTCTCTCCGAAGAGTTTCCTCCACTCGCGTCGACACCATTGTCAAACTGTAAAATCATTCATGGTGTACTGTAAATCATGTGGTGTGATTATGGAAAAGGAATAGGATTTGACCTTCAATGGCTCACCATACGCTTGCAGAGCTCGTCGGTCTTTGCTTGGAGGGTTTGGTACCTACTGATTTGTCTGTTGAGCAATGATATCAGCATTGAGAAGTACTTTACACCGTTTTGTTCACCTATGTATTCTCCATTCTCTTGCTTTCCTGTCAATCTTTCCAGCATCAGGAGCTGCTGTTTCAGCCTCTTTATCTTGTAGAACACTCCGAGAGCATGAATATCCATCTTCAATGCAGCAGTTCCATTTGTGTTGTTGATCGCCAATGCTTTGGTGCTTGTTGCTAAGATCTTGACACTGTCGACTCCTCCATTGGAACTCGGGCTTCCCTCATACCGGACAGGACCCTGGCTGGTTACATGCTTCTCTTCCTCAAACTCCTTTTCAGGAGACTCAACAACAACATTATGAACCTCAGCATCAGCTTTCTCTAACCCTAAATCTGCTTCTGTTTGTTGATCTACCCCCACCGATTTTCGATGTTCAAAGACATCATGTGGTGGCGGACTCGTAGCTATGCTCTTCGACACCAAATCCTGTTGCTGTTGTTCGAATTGCGACATAACTTGCTGCTTCAGAAATGAAGCTTCAAGTTTCAGATTGGAATGCCTCAGCTGTGACATGTCCAGGTTAAGTGATTCAAGGTGAGATTGAAGCCTCTTGGATTCCATCTCTGTGCTCATAGACTGCCATTGGAAGGCTTCGAGTTTCTCGTCTTTGAGCCTCAATTGCTCCACAAAAGCCTCAATCTCCAGGTGATGCCTCTTCTCAACTGCTGCTGCATACTTCTCTGCTTCTGATCGAACCCACCCTTCCAATCTCCTGACTTCAGATGCTACCATTTCGAAAAAATAACAGCTTGACATTAAGAATCACATATTCATAAAGCTCGAATACGATATCAAGAACTTAAACATTGAGACTCACCTGATTCAGCCCTTCCAGAAAAGGCAGAAACCATATCTGAGTCATTCAAGAACTCAGGATTCTCATACTCAAACACACAGTCACCCGAATGCGATCTACCTTTCGTGCCTTGCAGCGATGCAGGCTTCGGATGATCATCTGGCCTCGAGGAAGCAAACATGTTTCTCAATGAATGTTTCTCATGTCTAGACTCAGATGGAGCTGCAGCTTTCCTCCACTTGTCAGTCTCTAGCTCAGCTTGTTTCCTCTTAGCCTTGAAAAGCTTCAATTCCTTCAACAGCATTTGCTTCTCAGCAACATCCGCCTTGGATTTCCTAAACATTGCAGACAATATCTTATCTTTCTGCTCCAAATCTTTACCCAATTTCACAACTTCCCCAGACAGCTGCTGGGTCAATGCAGCCGCTTCCTCTTTCTGTTCCATTGCAGAGTTCAGTTCCTGCCTCTTGGACTCAAGTTGCCTCATGGTTCTCCCCATCTCAGCTTCAAGCTGTCTCTGGTTAGAAACCAGCTCAAGAAATGCAGTCTTATGCTTCCAGAGATCAGATGAATGCTCCTGAGCTTCCTTTCTTGCCGCTTCTCTTAATTCCCTTTCAACATCCTCAGCTCTCCTCAACTTCTCTTCCAATTCTTTCATCTTCTCCCCCAATTCCTCCAATTCCTTATTCTTCCCCTCCAACAAACCCTCCATTTCGTCAAGCTTTTCATGAAATTCAGAAATAATTGATTCCTTTTCCTGCTGGAAGCTACTCAGCTGGTTCATTAGAGCTCCAATGTGAAGCCTGAGCTTCTTCCTCTCCATAAACCAGCTCTGCTCCTGTGAAGCGAAGATCCCTACCACCTTCTCGTTGGCCTTTGCATCCTCCCGTCTAATTTGCTTCAACTCGTGGATCTCCATCTCAGCCGCCTTGAGCTTGAGTCGAAGATTAACCTCAAATTCATCTCTCTGGGTTTCCCATACCAGCAATCCGAGTAAGCTGGCAGCTCCCTTGAGTAGATTTATGATGGGTTCTTTGGTCTGATTTCGTTCATCAGTTTTGGAGAGAGCGAAAAGGGCGCAAGATACGCCGAAACAAATTGGGTAAAGCTTTTCACACTTGGCTTGTGCAACCATAGAAGCATCGCAATCTACATAATAGTCCATTTCAGTAAGAAAACAGAGAACCCAGAAAGCAAATTCGACAAATTTTCAATTGGGGAATAAGAAGAAGAAGAATGCCATTGAAGAACCCATCAAAGAAATAGGGTTTTGAAGCAGGAAGAGGAGAATGCGGAAAGCATTTCGCTGCAAAGATGACGAACAAGTCACAGTAACTGAAACCGAAACAGATTCACAAATGAAAAGGGGAAAAGGTGTAGCGGCAAGGTTTTCAGTGAAGAAACAGAGCTGCTAGCATGACCCACCCACTTCTTTCTTCACCATTTCTCTGGCTTTTTGGGTGGGGGGTTTTTCCTCTTTCTAAGCTTTGTGTTGCTTTATTGCTATTTTTACGCAGAGCTTTTAGTTATGGGGAAACAAAGGGTAGCCAGATTCCTGGTGATGGTGGGCGGAGGTTGGGTTGTTGCAGGGAAAAACAAACCCCACTACTCTCCTTAGATGTATTCTCAAATTCCTTTAATGGTGGCTTTGTCTGTCACATCATGTTCTTCGATATTACTTTCTTTCTGCTTCTATCTGATGATGAAATATGAAAAGATAACAAGAAAGTCAGTGTAACTTTATAGGTGTTATCATTACAGAGGATTTCCTAGTGTCGTTTTGATGACTATGAAAGTGAAACCTATATGTGCTTCATTACTAATTTCTAATCTCAATTACAACGCCATTGTTTATTGTTGGGTCATCAATGCCATAGCTATGGTTGGGTTCTCTGAACCTTGATGAGAGATGATTTTTTAATGACAATTGGCATTTTTTAAAATCTTAAATGAGCCAGAAAATACTCGTGGAGCGGGTATGGTTCTCCGAAATCATACGGGGGAGATGAGTGATCATAAGATGTCTACTTACCCAGGATGTCTAGTGACGAAACAGTGTGAAGCTCTGGCAATTCTCGAGGCTATAAAATGGATGAATCACGAGGATTCTGAGTAATGTAATCATCGAGACCGACTCACAAGTGACAGCGAACGCAATTAATAATATGGAGCCGGACGAGTCGGAGTTTGGGGAGGTAATTAGACGATGTCGGGGCTTGTTAATACAGTGGCCTTTGTTAGGAGGGATAGTAATGAGGTTGCTCATGCATTGGCTAGACATTCCCGTTCCTTTGCGTCAACCACCCTGGGTAACGCCCCTCTTGAGCATGCATTGCGTAGATGTATCAAATTTGTATGTTACATGGGATGAGATCATTAACTTTCAAAAGACTTGCCTTATTATATGATAGAGATTGAAAAATTGCGTTATCTCGTGCATATCATACAAGTAAATATTTTGATTTGTTAGAAAATAAATATGAGTCATCTTACTTTTCTATGTTTTTCATTCTTTTGCATTAGATAATCATCAATTATTGTATGATTTATTTGAGAATTGTGACATTCTCTACATATTGTAAACCCAAGTACAACTATCAAAATTATGTAGGTGGTTGGAATGGGTAGGGTCAATTTAATTAGAAAAGTTGGGATGGTTTATGATTGATTTTGTACATTCATAATTGTAATTATAAGTAGTCATTACTCAAATATGATTAGTCAAAATGGTAGGTCGAGTCGGTCATGAGATGAGTTTTTTTATGTCTTAGATCTGTCAGGAGACAAACCCAGATAGCAGAAAAGTAAACAGAGATTAAAGATTATCGGCAAGTTCCCTGAGAGATAATCGAGAGTCATGTGAGCCACATAATGGGGGACCCTATTACCAACACGACGAACCAAGCAAAATCGAAAAGAGGGAGCCTGACGGTGCAAAAAAAAAATCTTCAATAATGACCCCACCAGGAGAAGCTAGGATTTGACCAAAAAAACATTTATGAAATCAAGGGTAGAGTTAATTGCAGTTTATATTTATTGACTTGCGAGTTGTTAACTAATATATGTCATGAGTTAAATCGTGACATACTTGACTAACTAATTGTCAAGTATCATAACTTCAGTGACCTATTTGCTATTTTCTCCTTTCTATATTTCTATATAAGATTGCTATCTGTCTCTCTCTGATTTCACTTTTGGCATTTACTGCAAACCCATTTCTAATATGGTATCAGTGGTTCACTCAAAACGAGTCGTCTAAACGCTTCCTTCTTTTCCATTTTCTTTTTCCCAAAGCGTATTCTGTACGCTTCTTGTTTCTTCCTCGTTTCTTGCGAGTGCTTTCCATCTTCTTTTCATCTCCGATCATCGATTCAGCGATGGTGCGTGCTAGTGGTTCTAATCCACCGCCGGTGCCTTCATTCGATCAGGATCACCCCTATCACATCAGCACGGGTGATAACCCTGGTCTTCTTCTCGTCAATTCAGTTCTCGTCGGTGCAGCCGATTATTTTGCCTGGGCTCGATCTCTCCGGATGGCGCTCGTCGCCAAGAACAAGATTGGGTTCATTGACGGGACAGAGCTTGCACCGGATCCCTCTGAAGCTTCATTTACCGCATGGCGTCGGGCAAATGTTCTGGTACTCGGCTGGATTCTCAAAGCCGTCTCCGTCGAAATCGCGCAATCCGTCCTCTGGCTTGACTCGGCTCGTGATGTATGGCTTGACCTACAGGAGCGTTTCAGTCGGAGCAACCTGGTTCGCATCAACGATCTGCACTATCAGATCCCATCCTTCAGACAGGGGACTCTCTCGGTGACGTCCTACTACACTCGCTTCAAAGTGCTCTGGGACGAGTTCGCCATGTTCCGACCCGTGCCGGCCTGTTCTTGTCAGCCACGGTGCTCCTGTGGTGCGCTCACGAAGGTCCGAGACCACTTTAGATCGGAGCAGATCATTCGTTTCTTGCGTGGGCTCAATCCCTCATTCTCGGCGGTGCGATCCCAGATTATTCGTACGGATCCCCTTCCGACGATTAATACGGTGTTTTCCATGATAGCCCAAGAGGAACAAGAAATCTCTGGGGGCAGAGGAGGAGTTTCAATGGCACAACAAGCCGCTGGGATCGTTGAAGCATCAGCACCTAGGGCGTTTGCAGCTAATTCGGCTGGACAGTCTGTTCGAGGAAAGCGTCTGATTTGCTCACATTGTGGCATTATCGGCCATACTGTTGACAAATGCTACAAAAAGAATGGCTTCCCTCCAGGCTATCGTACTAAGCGTGCTGCAAATTCTGTTCAGTCAAATCCAGCTCCAGCTGATGACTCTGCTTCTGATTCTCAGTTACCGACAAAATCAGATGCTCCTCAATAAGACTCGGACACCGTATCCATCACCAAAGATCAGTACCAGACTTTATATTCCCTATTCCAGGGTCATAGCTCTGCGGGTGATGTTCTTGGGCCGATGCCAAGCGTTCATTGTGTTACTTCCACCAATGGAGCGTCTACTAGCATGCCTGTTGTCCCTTCCACCGAGTCACAGCGCTGTGTGTCCATAGATGCTACTAATCGGAGGAAGACTCCTGCGAAGGATTCACATGGAAAGGCCTCTACAGAAAAAGGTACAATTCTGTCCCTTTCTTCTAAATCTTTCAGCAATGGCAATGTATGGGTTGTTGATTCCGGGGCTACGGACCACATTGCTTATTCGATTGATTTTCTTGATCACTATCAGACTGTTTCCAACAGTTTTGTAAGTCTACCTAATGGTAGTTCAGTACCGATCACCCACATAGGGTCTATCGTGTGTAATAAGAACTTGGTTCTTCAAAATGTGCTCGTTATTCCTTCGTTCAGATTCAATCTATTATCTGTTAGCAAGTTGAGTGCTCAAAACTCGTGTGTAGCTATTTTTTCAACTGCTAGCTGTGTGTTTTAGGACACCAGGACTTCCAAGATGATTGGTACAACTGATCTTTGGAATGGACTCTACTACATGTCTCTCTCGAAGAACTCTCCTCAGCAGCCTTCATGTTCTGCAACTCAGTCTTTTTTTTATCTCTGGCACTTCAGGTTAGGCCATACCTCTGTTAAAGGTCTTGTTCAATCACTAAGTCCTAAGAATCCTGCAAATTTTCATTGTGTAGTCTGTCCGATTGCTAAGCAACGGAAACTGCCATTTTCTAGCAGTGAATCATTAGCTCATAGGCCATTTTCTCTTGTACACATTGACATTTGGGGTCCCTTTTCTGAACCTACATTAGATGGTCATAGGTATTTTCTTACCTTAGTTGATGATCATACTCGATTTACATGGGTTCGACTTATGAGACTTAAGTCAGAAGCAAGGCAATTACTTGTTGATTTCTGTGTAATGGTTGAGACTCAATACAACTGTTCAATACAAGTAATTCGTTCTGATAATGGTTTGGAATTTAACTTGCCTGAGTTTTATACCTCGAAAGGAATTATTCATCAAACTACATGTGTCTACACGTCTCAACAAAATGGACGAGTTGAACGCAAGCATCAACACATACTTGCGATCACTCGAGCATTATTGTTTCAATCTTCTATCCCGTTAAATTTCTGGGGATATGTTGTTTTACATTCGATTCACCTTATTAACCGATTGCCTTCCCCTATAATCAATGGAAGTACGCCTTTTGAACTGCTCTTTCATAAACCAGTAGAGTATGATCAACTTCGAGTTTTTGGATGTTTAGCATACGCTTCTACTATTGCTCAAACAAGATCAAAACTTGATCATAGGGCTCATCCAAGTGTTTTTTTAGGTTTCCCAAGTTCAACAAAAGGTTACATCCTTTATGATATAGTTACGAATCAAACCATCATTTCACGAGATGTAGTATTTCATGAATCAATTTTTCCATTTACTTGTCCGAAAAATTTCGTTATTGGATCGGGTGATTATGATTCCCTTATTCGACTCTTTGATTCTCAAAAACTACAAAATAGTTCATCAGAATCTGACCAATTGACTGTGCAAATGGGCTCTCAAAATCATCCAAGTCCAAATATCAATTCGGACCAGTCTGCCTCACGTTGGTCTTTGCCTAAGCCTAATGTTGCTCCACCTAGTCCTTTGAAAGGCTCAAACAAAAGAATCAGACGGCCGCCAACACGTTTGGCTGATTACTATTGTAACACAATCAATTCCCATGTCAAGTATCCTATTCAATCTTCTATATCTCTTTCTCGCTTAAGTGCTGATTATCGAAAAACCATCCTAGCGGTAACAAATGAATCAGAACCATCTCTTTATAAGGATGCCGTTACAAATCCTAAATGGGTTGAGGCTATGACTTCCGAGCTAAATTCACTTCATACGACCAATACTTGGTCTTTGGTTCCGTTACCTCCAAATAAGAAGCCCATTGGTTGCAAATGGGTGATAAGATCAAATACAAAGTGGATGGGTCGGTTGAACGTTATAAAGCACGTCTTGTTGCGAAAGGTTATACTCAAACCGCGGGAATTGACTATGTGGATACATTTGCCCCCGTTGCTAAAATGACTACGGTTCGAGCTTTACTCGCCCTAGCGTCCATCAAAGGTTGGTTTTTACATCAACTTGGTGTAAATACGGCTTTTTTTACATGGGGACTTATTTGAAGAGGAAACCTCCTCTTGGTTTAACCTTGACTTCTCCTAATCTTGTTTGTCGATTAAATAAATCATTATATGGTTTAAAGCAAGTGATTCGTCAATGGAATTTCAAACTTACCGAGTTTCTTCAATCCCTTGGTTTTATTCAATCCAAAGCCGATTTTTCCTTGTTTACCAAACAAAGTGATGATCTATTTCTTGCCGTATTAGTGTATGTTGATGACATCATTATGACCGGTAATTACATTCAAGGGATTAAAGATCTTAAGACTCATCTTCACGAAAAATTCACTATCAAAGATATTGGTGAATTAAAGTTTTTTCTTGGTCTCGAGATAGCTCGCTCTTCACAAGGTATAAGTCTTTGTCAAAGGAAATATGCTCTTGAAATCATTTCGGATATGGGATTACTAGCTAGTAAACCTCTTACTTCTCCTTGTGACACTTCTTCACGGTTATCAATAAATGATGGAAATCCTTTGGATGACCCTTCCGCTTATCGTCGCCTTATTGGTCGACTCATATACCTTTGTACAAATCGTCCTGATATTTCCTTTGTCGTTAACTACTTAAGTCAATTTGTGAGTCGTCCTTCGGATATACACCATAAGGCCGCTCTACGAGTAGTTCGGTATCTCAAAACTGATCCTGGCTATGGTTTATTCTTTCCATCAAATTCGACTTTGCAAATTCATGCTTTTTCCAACAGTGATTGGGCGGGTTGTCCTGATTCCCGACGTTCCACTACTGGTTATTGTGTTTTTCTTGGTCATTCCCTTATTTCATGGAAGTCTAAAAAGCAACTTACAATCTCTCAATCTTCTTCCGAAGCCGAATATAGAGCCTTGGCTGCTACTGCTTGTGAACTTCGGTGGTTGAAAATTTTATTCCATGATTTATTGTTTGACTTTGATTCTCCCATCTCTCTATATTGTGATAATACTTCAGCAATTCGCATGGCTGAAAATCCTGTTGCTCACGAGCGTACCAAACACATCGAAATTGATTGTCATATCATTCGAGATTGTGTTTTGTCTGGTTTCATTCGTGTTGTTCAAGTATCTACGATCAATCAGTTGGCTGATGTTATGACCAAACCTTTGGGTGCGCACATTTTCTTGTCACTTGTTTCCAAGCTTGGACTGCTCAGTATTCACCGTCCAGCTTGAGGGGGGGGGGTATCAAGTATCATAACTTCAGTGACCTATTTGCTATTTTCTCCTTTCTATATTTCTATATAAGATTGCTATCTGTCTCTCTCTGATTTCACTTTTGGCATTTACTGCAAACCCATTTCTAATATGGTATCAGTGGTTCACTCAAAACGAGTCGTCTAACCACTTCCTTCTTTTCCATTTTCTTTTTCCCAAAGCGTATTTTGTACGCTTCTTGTTTCTTCCTCATTTCTTGCGAGTGCTTTCCATCTTCTTTTCATCTCCGATAAAATCTCCGATCATCGATTCAGCGATGGTGCGTGCTAATGGTTCCAATCCACCGCCGGTGCCTTCATTCGATCAGGATCACCCCTATCACATCAGCACGGGTGATAACCCTGGTCTTCTTCTCGTCAATTTAGTTCTCGTCGGTGCAGCCGATTATTTTGCCTGGGATCGATCTCTCCGGATGGCGCTCGTCGCCAAGAACAAGATTGGGTTCATTGACGGGACAGAGCTTGCACCGGATCCCTCTAAAGCTTCATTTACCGCATGGCGTCGGGCAAATGTTCTGGTACTTGGCTGGATTCTCAAAGCCGTCTCCGTCGAAATCGCGCAATCTGTCCTCTGGCTTGACTCGGCTCGTGATGTATGGCTTGACCTACAGGAGCGTTTCAGTCGGAGCAACCTGGTTCGCATCAACGATCTGCACTATCAGATCTCATCCTTCAGACAGGGGACTCTCTCGGTGACGTCCTACTACACTCGCTTCAAAGTGCTCTGGGACGAGTTCGCCATGTTCCGACCCGTGCCAGCCTGTTCTTGTCAGCCACGGTGCTCCTGTGGTGCGCTCACGAAGGTCCGAGACCACTTTAGATCGGAGCAGATCATTCGTTTCTTGCGTGGGCTCAATCCCTCATTCTCGGCGGTGCGATCCCAGATTATTCGTACGGATCCCCTTCCAACGATTAATACGGTGTTTTCCATGATAGCCCAAGAGGAACAAGAAATCTCTGGGGGCAGAGGAGGAGTTTCAATGGCACAGCAAGCCGCTGGGATCGTTGAAGCATCAGCACCTAGGGCGTTTGCAGCTAATTCGGCTGGACAGTCTGTTCGAGGAAAGCGTCCGATTTGCTCACATTGTGGCATTATCGGCCATACTGTTGACAAATGCTACAAAAAGAATGGCTTCCCTCCAGGCTATCGTACTAAGCGTGCTGCGAATTCTGTTCAGTCAAATCCAGCTCCAGCTGATGACTCTGCTTCTGATTCTCAGTTACCGACAAAATCAGATGCTCCTCAATAAGACTCGGACACCGTATCCATCACCAAAGATCAGTACCAGACTTTATATTCCCTATTCCAGGGTCATAGCTCTGCGGGTGATGTTCTTGGGCCGATGCCAAGCGTTCATTGTGTTACTTCCACCAATGGAGCGTCTACTAGCATGCCTGCTGTCCCTTCCACCGAGTCACAGCGCTGTGTGTCCATAGATGCTACTAGTCGGAGGAAGACTCCTGCGAAGGATTCACATGGAAAGGCCTCTGCAGAAAAAGGTACAATTCTGTCCCTTTCTTCTAAATCTTTCAGCAATGGCAATGTATGGGTTGTGGATTCCGGGGCTACGGACCACATTGCTTATTCGATTGATTTTCTTGATCACTATCAGACTGTTTCCAACAGTTTTGTAAGTCTACCTAATGGTAGTTCAGTACCGATCACCCACATAGGGTCTATCGTGTGTAATAAGAACTTGGTTCTTCAAAATGTGCTCGTTATTCCTTCGTTCAGATTCAATCTGTTATCTGTTAGCAAGTTGAGTGCTCAAAACTCGTGTGTAGCTATTTTTTCAACTGTTAGCTGTGTGTTTCAGGACACCAGGACTTCCAAGATGATTGGTACAACTGATCTTTGGAATGGACTCTACTACATGTCTCTCTCGAAGAACTCTCCTCAGCAGCCTTCATGTTCTGCAACTCAGTCTTTTTTTGATCTCTGGCACTTCAGGTTAGGCCATACCTCTGTTAAAGGTCTTGTTCAGTCACTAAGTCCTAAGAATCCTGTAAATTTTCATTGTGTAGTCTGTCCGATTGCTAAGCAACGGAAACTGCCATTTTCTAGCAGTGAATCATTAGCTCATAGGCCATTTTCTCTTGTACACATTGACATTTGGGGTCCCTTTTCTGAACCTACATTAGATGGTCATAGGCAGTGTAGTCAAAATCGCGATTTTGATCGTAAAATCGTACGATTTTACGATCTTACCTATAAGAAGCGATCATGATTTCACTGCAAAATCGGTGGCCTTCGAAATCGGCTAAAATCGATAACAAAATCGTTAAATCATAAAATCACCGTTTTTACGATTTGATATTTTTTAACCGCCGAAATTTCGCTGGTTCTACTCCGGGTTGGTTGGTTTTTTTGGTTCAACCTACAACTCTGAACCATTTTCCCCAAAAGCCAAATACGAAATCCCCCTTTGTTGAACCCTAATTCCAGCTTCCATCGGTAATCTCTCTCTGACGGCGCCAATCTGCTCCAGTGATGAAGTGAGTCTTCTCCGGCGGTGGTGCTTCTCCGGCGGTGCTTCTCCTCTTCCGGCTGCTGCAAGTCTCCAGTTCGCCGATTGATTCGACTCCAAGTTCAGTGCTTGATTCACCGATTCCGTCGACTCCAGTTTCTGATTGTGGTCGCTAGCTCGCTACTTTCCTGCCGTGCCGATTGATTCGCCGGCGTCCCGCCACCATCGACTCCAACTCTCCAAGTTCATCATCTTCCCTCCTTCTCTGCAAGTCAACAACCAGAAGTTAGCACAAGTCTCTCTTCTCCCCTAATTCCTGCAACTCTGCAGGTCATTGCTTGTTGTCGATTCCTTTGCACTCGACAGCCTCACTTCCTCCTTCCCAGAAATTCAAGTCTCACTTCCCTGCTTCAGTTCTTCTCCCTGGTTCAAGTAAGTGCATTAAATCCTCATTCCTCAGTTCTTCTCCCCTGCCTCTGTCGGATGTCTTGTAATCTGATGATGATGAAAGAAAGGAAGTAGTAAGAGAAGTTCATTTTGACACACTAACCTGTGTAATGTATGCATTTTCATAGGAAAGACTCAAGTGAAGTGAACCCCAGTATTGGCAATTTCAAGCTGCAGTTGTCGTCTGTTTGAGAGTATAAAGCTTATACTCCTTGTGTGTTGGTGATTGGTGATACTAAGCAACATAAAAATGTTTACTGATGATTACTTGCTTGCTTGCTGATGATGTGTGTATGTTTATGTTTCCTTGCTTGCTGATGATGTGTGTATGTTTATGTTTCCTGTATGTATATATACACACACACAAGATATGAATAAGAAAGAAAGGAAGGAATGGGGGGTGATGAAATGGAATCAGAACTGAGAAGTAGTTGCTTACTTGCTTGCTTCCTCATTTAATTTTCAATAAGCCATCCAGAACTCAGAATGTCGAGGAATTGGTGGGAGTAGAAGATGAAGCAACTTTTGAGAATGAATCTACTCATGAACCATCTTTTCCGAATGATGAACATGTAAGTTATTTCTTTATTTGATTTAATGTTTATTTAGAATCTTGTTAGTGATATTGTTATTCATGTGTGGTTATATTATTAATTAGAGGTTTGAAGAAGAATTTGTCGCGGTCGAGGATGAAGGTGGAGATAGAGGCAACAATGAAGAAGAGTATGGAGATGAGAATGCATATTATGATGAAGATGAGGGAGATAAAGAAGATGAGGAAGATGAAGAATTAGATTTTAATGTTGATCCTAAAGATTTGATGTAGTATGTTGTACTTGTTTTCAAATGGATTGTAATGAAGTAATAGACTAATAGTGACTTAGTGAGTGGTGATTGTGAACTATGAACGACAAACATGAATGATGACTTTGTAGTGTGATGTGGTGATATGGTATGTTTTGTGCGGTATGAACGTGTGGTATGGACGTATGGTGTGTGTTTATGAAATATGGAATGTAATCTTAATAATCTTAATGGTAGTATGGTATATTTGGTTTTGACACATAGGGTAGAACCCTTCTCACAAATTTCCACATCATCACTCAATTTTTAAATCTAAATTCAATTATTTTTCTTTATTTTCATTAAATGTCCCAAAATTAAACACCCTATGAATGAAATTATATGTACTTTAATGTTCAACTATAATATCTTAACATAAACTAATATATGAAAAAATAATTATATTTATAATATCTTATAAAAAAATATTACATTTTTTTCTTTCTAAATACAGAAATTTTATTAAAACATTTTCTTAATCACTTCGACAAAAAAAATCATTAGCTCTCTTCTAATTGGCCGATTTTTTGTGTTAATATTTTACCAAAAAATATTTATTTTTATTTTTATTTAGATTACTTAGAAGTGTGGTTGAATTTTTTCTACTTTTTAATATATAATAATTTAATTCATATGTTGGTAAAAAATTATAAATTTGTTATCAATTGTTGGAATATAATAAATAAAAGCATTATAATTATGCTTTCTTGTTGTTACGTTGAAAACACTGCAACTTTTCTTTGATTAAATAGTAAACTACTCCAATCATTAGGTGTGGCATTGTTGGTTGTTCACTTTGTCTCTTAAACATGAGGTTGAGAGTTCGATCATTGTTCGTGAGAAAAGAATCAAAAAATTTTGTTTGCCAAAATCGATTTTTATCCAAAATACCCTCATTCCTAGAATGAAGGAGAAGCTCTAAAATCCCCAAAACGCTAACGTGTCAACTGAAAAAAAGAGAATATTCTTTAATGTATTAGAAGAAGAGAGCTAATTAATTATAAAGTTTATAGAAGTTAAAAAATGTGAAGGAGTATATTGACTATAATTAAAACTACTCTCTCTGAAATTTTTACCAAATATGGTGCATATAATTGTGTTTATTCTCAAAATACTAAAATTTAATAGAAATATCAATACATCGTGACTTTAGAAGTTATCAAAAAATTATTTTGATTAAACTTAATTTAATATTACATAGATATCTAAGCTAAGGGATCTTAAATAAAGTTACCGAGAAATTGATGGATGATGCTACTCAAGAAAAGAACGTAGCCTATAATTTTAACATGGCATGTAGACTTTAGAAGTTAGAAATATGTTAGAATATATTAAATGGTTTTATAGATAAAGCAAGTATCTTATTAATGTCACTAAAATCCCCAAGATGAAAGCTAGATACATGCATTTTGACTTTGAATTATCATATTTTTTTCTTTTCATGTCAACTTTTGGTATTCATTACTAACTGTATATTCTGTTCTTTTCTAAATTTCATAGTACCTATTTATAGTTCCGCATTCCCTCACACGCTCTGTTATAGGCTCGTTTTATTGAAAAAATATATTTATATTTTGAATTTTAATATTTTTTCATATTATACTAATAAAGTAAACTTATTTTGAAGGTCTAAGCAACATTCACTTATTATATCATTCATTATAGAATTACATATCTATTTATTATTAATAACTAATTATATATTTACTGGAAAAAATTGAAATTGAAATGAGTGGAGTTAAATTACCAAGGTATACAAATAATTATGATAATAGTTATGAACTAAATAAATGGAACTAAATAATTTATATTACTTAATTTTTAGATTTTAAATTATTAATGTATCAGTTTAAAGTAGAATACTTGAATTGAATAATAATAAAGTTATGATAAGAATATTTTATCGATCTAGAATTAAGATGATACCATCTTAAAATAATCTATGGGAGATCATCACATTCTTTTTGCCACATAGGACAATGCTATTCTCTCAATTTTCCACCTCATCTACAAATTTTAAATCAAAAAAAAAAATTTATATCAACTCTTAATAAATGCTCTCACATTAAGAGCTAATTAATAATTTGGTTAATAACATTTTTGGTCATTCAAGTTAAGGCAATCTTATCATATTAGTCACTTAAACTTTCATCTTTAACACATCAATGACTCAAGTTTGATTCAGGAAGAGATCGATATTTCGTCTACTTTTGTTCAATTTTCCATCCGAAATCTTACGGGCGACCACGCCAACTAAAATAATAATTTTAAAATTCCATGCCATCAAACACTCATTCATTAGATCCAACTCATTTCGATCCAACCATAAACCCCTTTTAGCATGACTAGAGATTTTTTTCCCTCTGTCTCTTTCATCTATAATCTTCATCTTTAGTAGGCTCCGTTCCTTCTTGAGTTTAATATGTAAAGCAATACGTTTACCATTCTCTCATCTCCAACCATCACAATCTATGACGAGTCAAAATTTGGCGACTCAAATCTCTGCAACGAGAGAGATTGAGCCATTATGTCCATCACTCAATACTAATATTCGAGATTGTTTCGGTCATGGCGTCCAAGACAACAACAATGACTCCATTAGACTTGCAGTAATTGGTGGATGAGTTCATTGATCAATCTCCATGAAATTATCAAAAACAATCTCCATGGATAACCATTTAAATCAAGAGTACCAACAATTCAAAGATCCACTACCAACTTTAGCAGCTTCATGACCAATGATTTCACATCCTTCGTCGTTGTTATGACAATTGGAAGTGTATATGAAACACCTTACAGACTAAGTTTGGAAGGAAGAGTTTTTGTGATGACAGAGATAAGTGAGTTGTAATATTTGAGATGACTAGAGGGCGAAAATGACAATGTTTTTATGAATGCCTTGATGGTATTGTGATATATGGTTATTTGTGACTTTATAATATCTTATTTATAGTTCATATATATGTCTATATAAACATGTTATGTTATATTTTATATATCACCCATTTATTCTTTTCAAAAGCTCATGAACTAAACTTAAGAATAAAATATTTGTATACATAAATTTTGTTAATATATATTAATGAGTATCAACTAGGTCTTTCGTAGCAATATTATTTCGGTGACGCACTATACCAGTAAGTGACGAAAGTGCGATCGTAATTATTTGTTGTCAAAACGTTTTGTGGGGGTACATATGAGCTTTCTATCTATAATGAAATTTCCCATCCTCAAAGATTACATTTCCTATATTTGAATGATGTATTTCTAAATAAGTTATTATTTCGAACTTATATAGCGTCTTAGAATTTTCATCACCAACTTACCTCTCAGCAACCTTTAGGATATGAATGAAGTTTATGAAAATATTGAGTTTGATAACAAACTATATGAATAAATGAAGTGTGGATAAGGTTAAATTGGTCTTTGAAATTACTTTATTTTATTCAATTAAATAGAATATTCAGTTAATAAAATATAAGATTAATCAAAAAAATAAAAGGTTAAAATATATATTTCCAAAGTCTAAGAGAAAATATTGATAAATACCTTTGACCTTTGATTACAAATTTAAGAATATAAACATATTATTTTAATGTAAAAATACATAATAAAATAATCATAGTCAAACTAATTTCTAAATCAATACTTGATTTAACATATAAAGTTTTTTAAAAATAAGGTAAAAAATACTCATTAAAATTTTGTGTTGAAATTATGAGTAATAATACAATGACTAGAAATTTAAGAATAAATAATAATAATAAATTGTATTTGAATTTTTTTGTTCTTATTATGATCAAACAAACGGGTGAAACAGCACCGCCCATAGGGCGGTAGGTACAGAAGCTAGTATCATCAATATAAATTTTGTGATTATTGGGATGCTCATTTAATTTTAGAGAATTTAATGGATTGTTTTAAAAATTTAAATGTGTTGGATAAGGTACATGTTTCTATTAATAATTTATTAACATATCATGAATTTCTAAATATAAGAAACCATTGATAATTTTTTGTATACTTATTATTTGAGATATGTACTTAATTAATTTTAATGTTAAACATTTTTTTGAGTATTTAATTTTAAATTATATACAAATCAAAAATACCATGAATATTAATTTTATTTTTTGGTGATTTTTTCATAGATTAACTAAATATTATTTTGGTACATATAAAATAGGCCCGTTGTCCCCTAAAATAAAATAATAAAATTGCTAATGGGTAA
Source organism: Linum lewisii (assembly GCA_034768395.1). Lineage (NCBI taxonomy): Eukaryota > Viridiplantae > Streptophyta > Magnoliopsida > Malpighiales > Linaceae > Linum > Linum lewisii. The sequence continues at coordinate 71,768,439 of CM068297.1, read as the reverse complement.
GATATCCAAAGTTAAGGAGAAACTAAATTAAATTAAAATTTACTTTAAATTATAATTTTTATTTTGACGACATCCTCAACATTTTGAAATTTCAAGACTGCTTTGTATTTTGTAACTCACCCTAAAATTTCAGAATGTATTTTAACGTCAAGATTTATTTGAAAATTTCCTTTTCATTTAAATCGTACGGGACATGTTCTTTCATAATTTAATATATATATATATATATTTATTTGGAAAATTGTTGTTATGCAAAGTAAAAATAACGATTTTCACCCTTTTTCAAGCTGAACGTGGGGATCAATTTTTTAGGAATAATTAGTTATAAATAAAATGATAATAAAATATAAATATTATGATTGTTGGAGTACCTACAATTAATATATGTTCAAATTTTTATCAATTTTTTAAAAAATATTTTAATATCCCGAAAGAATAATAAATTCAATTGTTTTTGTGTATAGGCCCGTTATCTTAAATAATATAATATATAAATTGATAACTGGCAAGATATCTAAAGTTAAATAGAAAATTAATAAAATGAAGTTTAGATTATAATTTTTAATAAAATTTTATATGAAAATATCTTTTTCTTTTAAATCATTCAGACATAGTTTTTCATAATTAAAAAAAAAACATAATATTAAATAAAAACCATTTTTTATTTGGAAAAAAAACTGTTTTTTATGTAGAGAAAAAATAATGGTGCGATTTGTTTTCAAAATGAACGTGGGAGACAATTTTTTAGGAAATAATTATTATAAAAAAGTGATAATAAAATAGAAAAATTTTGATTGGTGGAGTTCCTACAATTAAGGAGAGGGATTGAATGTGGCATTTGCGTTGACACACCGGAATCGCTTGATCACATCCTCAGACATTGCCCGCTGGCGGAACAAGTCTGGTCCAGGACCATGCCTCCTGACAATTTGATTGATTTCTTCTCATTGGATCCTGGGGAGTGGTGGAAAAGGTATATTGGCGATGTAAACCTTTCATCTGTTTTTGGGTTTACTTGTTGGCTGTTGTGGAAGGCTCGGAATGAGCGCATTTTTGAAGGGAAGAGTGCTTCTGTGCACGGGATCTTGGAGCAAGGGCGGTTCTGGCTGAATGTTAGTAGCTCGGCGTATCAGTCAGTGGTGGCTCTGAAGCAGACTCAGGGAAAGGAGGGTTCAATTGCACAAATCTATTGGACACCTGCCCAAGAGCCTGCTTTTACACTTAATACCGACGGATCAGTAAAGGTGTCGGCACAAAGAGCGGCGGCAGGTGGTTGTCTGAGAAACTCGGAGGGCAGAGTCATCGATGCTTTTGCAGCTAATCTGGGGAGCTGCTCAATCACTAGGGCGGAGCTCACAGGCGTTGTCATCGGCCTAGAAAGAGCTTGGAACATTGGCATTCGTCAGGTCGAAGTCCAAACAGATTCGGCGGTGGTGGTTAAGCTGGTTTCGAAGGATGCACTCAGAGAGCATCAACATGCAACGTTGATTAGTAGATTCAGGAACCTTATCCGGAGAAATTGGCAGGTCTCGGTGAAGTTTATCTACCGGGAAGCTAACCACTTGGCGGATTCCCTTGCTAATAAGGGCCACGATTTGGCCCTCGGTATTCATTCTATTGATAGTTCGGAGAGTAGTGTTCTTTATTGGGCTAAGTATGATCTTGTTGGGGGTTCGGAGTCTCGGACAATTTTTGCTTAATCTAGTCTGACGTTTACTACCAAAAAAAAAAGGAGAGGGATTGAAATGAATGGGGTCTTTTATTTTGCTTTATATATTATAGTAGATAGTAGATAGATTAATTAATACTCTGAGTATTATATTATTCCCTTAGACCCTCTGTGTCATTTCTTTCTGAGTTCTCACAAGTGACGAGTAACCCTTCTTTCTGAGTTCTCACAAGCAAGGTTTTCAGAACCGGATCGGGGGTCGAGCCGGCAAGGTCAAGGGTTCAAAGGTTTAATGGGAAAATCAGTGTTGAACCAGGATTGAACCGGAATTAATAGTGCCGGTGAGTTGATTGGTTCACGGTCGGACCGGTCCAACCGGGGGGCAGGATAGGGCATTGAAAACACTGCTCACAAGTGACGAGTAACCCTTGGCTTAGGGAATGAATGGGCTTTTTGTTAGGGTTTATGTGCTGATGGCCCATTCCTGGATTGCGCAATTTCCTAAGTTTACAAGTACTGATATTGGAGTCCTTTGTGAATCGTGATCAATTAATGGGGTCCTACGTGATCATTTATTGGAGTCCTTTCAGGTTTGTTGGACCACTCTTTGTAAGGAGCTGCTAGCACTTCTAACGGTTTTACTAGTATGTGTTATGTTCTTCCTATGAAGGTACCACATGGTACCTTGGGTATTGGTTATTAGCATGAGTACGATATTGGCTTGCGTACAGTTTTGGGCATCGAAATAATGGAGGTGTACAGTTCTTACTAGGTTTATCGGTGTGACTTGCTCTCTCAATGATTAGCAGTGCACTGACCCTCTTCTATTTTTATATTCCTTCTTTTTTTGGTGTTCTTCTGGTTTGACACCAGGTACGGTACTGGAGCTGGTTAGTGAGTTCAGCGATCCGTCCAATGATAAAGATTCTTATTTCTATCGCCCAGAGTAACCAGTTAGTCCATTCTCGTTGTTTCCAATATAATCCTTCCTGGTCTTTGGCTTTTGACCATTGCAACGTCGAATTAGAAAAGAGATGGCCGCCACAATAATTATTAAGGGTCCTTCTAGTCCATGTAGCCGAAGCTGTATTTGATTTCATTGTCTACACTTGTTGAAGCTGGAGATGAACATCTGTTCACTGTTGGTTTCTTCATGTCTTGCTTCTCTGACCTTACCAGCATATCAACTCATATATATTAACAAATTGCAGAGTGATCAATCGGCTAAGGATACACTTTGCATCTATGATTTTTGTTACTAATGTGAGAACCAGAGACGTTAAAACTAGAAGCAGAGAAGAAGAGTAATCAAATATGACCCAATTGAGAGAGGAGAAAACAATCACAGGCAATTCAATGAAGAGAAGAAGAAGAAGAACAGAGACCTCTGCATTGATTTCACATTTCATCGTCGCCCGCTTTGACTGTGTTTTTATACAAATCAACAGTTCCATCTCCAAGGGGAAAAACATACATACAGATTACAGCAGTAGTATCAATGGAAACTTACATGATCTGAATATGTTACCCCCAAAAAAAAGTACCCAGGAACTGAAGGAAAAAAAAAAACAGAGCTTTCACTGTCAAACCTTTTCGTTCCTCTTTGTATCAGTATACATCCGTTTCCCCCCAAATCCAGATCATCCATCGATGCAGGTGAAGCCGCTGCAAACCCACAACCAGACGAAGAACAACACAGCACAAACAACCAAATCAAGCGTCAACACTACCCATACGTGCTTCTTCCACATCTGCTTCGCCTTCTGCCGGCTCTCCATCATGTAAATCCCTCCACTCTTCGGCGTCATCGCCACCGCAAAATCACTAATCCCATTCTCCACCATCATCCCTCCTCCTCCGCCGCCGCGATGATCGCCCTTCTCCTCCCCACCAACGCCGCAGCCGAAGATCCCCGCCGCCGACTCAACCGACCGATTCTTCTTCTTCTTCGTCAGAGCCTTCCCGGACTGGCACAAAAGCGGCCGCGTCACCGTCTTCTCCTTGCCCGAATCCATGCTAGGGTTCCGGCTATCCTTAGACGAACCGGTCAAGGAATCCCCCAAGTCCAAATCCAAAGCCAGAATCTCCCGAAACTGAGGGTAGAAATTGGCCTGGAAACAGAGCGAGGTGAGGGAATCAAAATCCTTAACGGAGTTTGCTGCGATGAGGTCAAGGAAGGAGACTTTAACGCGGTCGATGAACCAGGAGGATTCCAGCCTGGCGAGATCCTTGTGGAAGATGGCGAAGTAGACGAAAGGACCGTCGATCAGAAACGTGTAGGTCTTCTTCTTGGCGGTGTGGGAGAAGGTGGAGTGGTGCGGCGGAGAAATCTGGACGCATTTCTGGGCGATGGCGACGATGCCGGGATCGGAGAGGGAAGCGTACTCGGCTAGGATGGTTGATCCTTTGGCAATGCAGGCGTAGAGGATTAGATCTGGATTTGAAATCATTGGTTTTGGAGTTTGGTTTTCGTGATTAGGGTTTAGAAATTTGTGGGCGATGTCGATCAATCGGAGTGATGACCGCCGGAAGCGGCGGAGAAGGATGAGAAAGGAATGCAGAGAGAGGGGAAGAAGAGATCCTCCTCAGGCATTTGAATTGAAGGAAGGAGATTCTTTTTTTTTCTGAATCAATCAACTATTGGAACTGGAGAAGGTATAAATTTTTTGCTTTTTCTTTTTCTAATATATTATTGTTATTGTTATTATTATTATTTTGTTATCACATTTTCCTCCTTTTCTCTTTATTTTTCTCGTTTCTGTTAGGGTTTGGATTTTGGGAATTGAAACGGAAGAGGAAGAGAAAGGAAGAGAAGATTTTCGTGAAATAAACGGTTTAACCAACGCTCTCTGTTACAAACCATTTTCTGATTTAGTTTTCAATTTAATTAATTATAAAGGCTCAAAGTCTCCATGCTTAATTTTAAACAATTAATAAGTGTGGATTTGAAGTTTCATTAATTTAAAGTTCATTATATTTTTATTTCTTCTCACCTCACTATTAACATCAATCATCATTTATCTTTAAAGGCTCGTCATTTTTAACGACCTATCGACAGATTTTACAACCACCCTACGATTTATGAATGAATGTTATGTTACCCTCCGGTGACTATTTCAGTGAAGCCTATAATCGTTTGTGAAAATATCTGAATATTTGTGGTCAATATTTGTGTATTCGTGAATTGTGATTGTGTGGCGACTTCTTGGTCACCCTCCAACAATGTTTTCGACCACCATTCGATAAATTTTCCAACCACCTTTCATAAATTAATAATGTTTGGTCAACATGGAGGATGAAGAGAGAGGGAAATGGACATTGTTGAAAAAACAAAATGGTTTGTTTCAATTGTGTTGGTTTCTTTGTAATTTATATTGGGTACAAACCATAATGTTTAATCAATTTCAATTAGTGATTAAACTGGAGAAGATTGAAATAAACAAATTCATCGAGTCAGGAGCTATAAAGAGTCTTGAAAAATGAAAAATATATGATGCGTTTATCATGGCCTCTAAAATGTGGATTATACAACTACCACGTGCTTAACCGGCAATTCTAAACAATAATAGACTAACTTCAGAATCAGGTTTCGTACATAAAATGAAAAAGAAGGATTAAATTAATTAATAAGATTAGGAGATTATGAAGTGGGTATTGTACTTGCATCTCTCTAAGCATTTGTCGACAAAATAACACGATTGATTGGATGGGATTACCAATTTGTGCTTTCTTCAAAACTGGCAAGGCACCTAACATAACGCTGCCCATCACCCCCAGCTTGGCAGAACACAACATTATCAATTAAATATGGAAAAGATTATTTTTACCTCCTCCTACTTCGGCCACTTTCCCGTTTAGGTCTTTCTGTTCTGACTATTAGCTTTTTAACATTAAATCTGGATACATCCGCACACCGACAAAGAGAGATATTGGAGGTAGGAGATGAAGGGTTATCCAAGAAGGTAAATTGGGGGTATTGCGAAGAGTATGATGGAATACGAAGTTGAGAAAGTATCACGAAAAATATGGTGGAATACGTACGGTTTACAAAATTACAAGTTTTATTCGTCGATTCCATCCTATCTAATTATATATATTTATATTATCAATTAAAAAAACGCTTAGTAAGCTAATACATGACTATTGGAGCTAACGTTATAATACTAAATGCGCATCAATTAACGTCACGAAAACGAAAGTTGGAACAGAAGGACTCAAACAAACGGCAAAAAAGAATGAGTCAAGGTAGGAGGTAAAAAGAGTAATTTACATAATAGGGACTGTCTGTTAAGTTGACAAAGTAGAAGGGGCAAAATACTATTTTTCTATTAAATAAACAATTAAGGGTATCAAAGTGGAAGCCTAAGTGCACTTTCATATTAACCAGTCACTAGTCCGATAAATGAAATAAATTGTATAGTACTGTTTGAACCATCAATATCACGTACCTCAATTAAATCACTTCCCTAATGAAGTGGTATCAGCTGCTAATGCCATAATAGCAACAAGTAATGGAACTTTCAAAGTACTGGTAAAGAACAAAGATGAACTCTTCTTCTCTGCTGCAGCTAAACTGGGTCATTTGGGGAGATTCGACTGTGGTGCTTTTTTACTTTCTCTTGTTTCTAACAGTAAGGAGGATCGATGAACGCCCATTCGAATACCTGTTCGTACTGCGTCGCAGCGTTGTCCCATGTGTAGTCCTTCTCCATCCCTCTCTTCATTATCCCTTCCCATGACGATTTATGATCCCTGTATGTCTCTACCGCCGTTCTCAGTGCCTGCAAATCAAGACACGTAATGATGGTTTCGATTCGATATGTAAGTTGGGTGAAACCCAATTTGTACTGTAATTGTATACATTCCAAGGTGGTTGCTACTTGCTATTCTATTCAAAGCAATCCTCCAGCGAAACAAAAGTCATGAAACATTAAACACGCATGTGAACTGCGAAAAGCACCTATTTTCTATCACTTAATAATGCGCAAAAGAAAGTGTTACGAGTCAGCTAATAGTTTATTCACTCCCAGCTTTAGAAGCCTAATTGCTTATTCATAATTGCCATTTGAACCAGACTGGCAAGGAATGATATAATAAAAGCACATGCATTAAGCGATTCTAGTACGATGAAAGGTGAAAGAAACCTACCGATAACATGCTATCCTTGGTCAGTGGAGCAAATGTCCACCTGTAGAAATATAGGACAAGTCAAGCTACTTAGAACCACAATTGACTTGCAAAGTTACGCAATTTTGTTCAGAAACCAACTCCATAAAAGAAGTTTAAACACATACCCTGTGCCATCACCTCTACCTTCCTTGGCAAATGGATCGAACGTCTGCACAGTGTCCTGAACAAACAATCAAACGTACCAGTTATTTAGCAAAACATCACAAAGAGCATCATGTTTCATCTTCATATGAACTTGACTGACTTACTCGAAGACCTCCTGTGCCATGAACAACTGGTACAGTGCCGTATCTCATCGCGTATAACTGATTCAGTCCACAGGGTTCAAATCTTGAAGGCATCAATAGTATGTCCGCACTGTCCATCCCACAAAAGTGTAGAAAATAGAAGGAAATTATTCTAGTTTAGGAATTTATTCCAGTTCACGTTATTCCTTATTTACAGATAGTTTCCTAGTCTGCATAGGTAAGAGTTATTAGTAGAGTCCTAATTAGAAAAGACCTACTACTGCTGTAATAATGTATATATACTCTCCACTACGGTGAATAATAATTAAGCGATTCTCAGAGGAATTTCCCTTGAGTCCCATAAATCGTTTCATGGTATCAGAGCTGGTTTCTGACCTAAAATCACTGCCGCCATCTCTTCTTCTTCTGCTTAAAGCTTCTCTTTCTCTAAGTCAGTCATGGCCAAAGACTCAGAAGTAACTTCTGATGGTACATCATCAGGAGTCATGGTTCCAGCAACTGTAGAACCCGAGTCTTTCTCAGGACCATTGATGACTCACAAACTGGACGGGAAAAATTACCTCCAGTGGTCAAAGTCGGTTCAGATGCATATCACTGGACGACGCAAGGGAGGATATCTGACTGGAGCTGTGGAAAGACCAGAAGAATCCGACCCGAAATATCAGGTCTGGAACGAGAATGATAATCTCGTAAGATCCTGGCTAATCAACTCCATGAATTTAAACATCGGAGAGAATTTCCTCTTGCATCAGACGGCACAAGAAATCTGGGAGGATGCAAGAGACACTTATTCTACAACGGACAACTCGTCAGCCTTGTTTGAGGTAGAAACTCAGCTGTATAACCTCAAACAAGGGGAGATGGATGCCTCAGAATATTTCAATACCCTTGGACGGTATTGGTTGCACCTGGATATGTATGAAGCCCAACCATGGGACACTGCCAAGGATGCAAAGCTGTTCAAGAGGTTTATTGAAAAGAAGAGAACCATGCAGTTCCTCCTAGGCTTGAATCAAAGCCTCGATGATGCTAAGAGCCGAATCATGGGGACAAAGCCCTTTCCTAGCCTCAAGGAAGCATTTGCTGAAGTTAGGAGAGAAGAAAGTCGACAAAAATTGATGTTGCCGAGTCAAAAAGTCTCAGGAGAAAGTTCAGCTTTGGCAGTTCAAAGCAAACCTAGATCGGACAGAAATCAAAGCAAGGGCAAGGAACACTTACCTACATGTGAACACTGCCATAAGGTTGGTCACACAAAGGAAGAGTGTTGGGAATTAGTTGGCAAGCCAGCCGACTGGAAGCCCCGTTCTGCTAGAAGGGGAAGGGCTCATACAGCTGCTACTGGTTCAGAAAAGCAGGATGAAGGGGCAGGTTCCAGCCCATTCTCCAAAGAGCAATACACTGCCTTACAACAGATGTTGTCCCAGATTGTGAACTCTGGACATCCACCTCAAAAATCTCCTGAAGCATACACAGGATTTTTCACCAATAAAGGTACATACACTAATGCTTACCTCGCGGAAACTGATTGTCCCAACTCATGGATAATGGATTCAGGTTGCTCGGACCACATGACTGGTTCACGAGAAGTGTTCCAGGAATTCAAATCTTATTCTAGGAAGGCTGGAGTTAGGATTGCTAATGGTAGTGTTGCACCTGTAGTTGGAATTGGCAGTGTTCAATTAACCTCATCAATTAATCTCTTCCCTGTTCTTTATGTACCAAACCTCAATTGCAACTTAATCTCCGTCAGTCAACTCACTCGAGACTTACAGTGTGAAGTTGTGTTTGGTTCAAAATGGTGTAAATTGCAGGAGGAAATCACAGGGAGGATGATTGGCAGCATTGAGTTAAAGGATGATCTATACATCATAAAGGGAGAGAGGTCGAGTTCAGGAACTGAGAAGGAAGCTTTGAAATCAGCTTTTGTTTCAAGTAGTGATAGCTTAGATAGCCAAGTTATGTTATGGCACTCTAGATTGGGTCACCCCAGCTTTGATTATTTAGAACGATTGTTACCTCGATTGTTTTTTAATAAAAGACCTAGTTTCTATCACTGTGAGACATGTCAATTGGCAAAACAAACACGAAGTATATACTCCAGTCTTGGATATCAGCCCTCAACTCCCTTTGCAATCATACACAGTGACATTTGGGGTCCAACCAGGATTAAGAATGTTAATGGAGCTAGATGGTTCGTTACCTTCATTGACGACCATACTAGAACCACC